>OX438774.1:13228409-13828409 GCA_949316455.1 Acleris holmiana | reverse complement strand
GAGTCATGATAAGTGGGAAGTAAATTGAATACTGACGTAAATTGGGTGCGATTTACCCTTCAACGAAACTTAACTGAAATTATTCTGCCAAAAATATCCATTAACTCTATCTCTTTCTTTTATTGTAATTTGTAAGGATATTGACCTCGTAACGGTGTTTTAATGTCACTTTTTATTTCAGATGGGATATCAAGGCTCTTTTGAAACAGATTCCTAATTTGGGAGGTGTTGTGGACTTGACAAACACTGCGCGTTACTATAGCCCAGCGGTAAGTTAAACAACGTAAAATTTACTTTGTTCTAGAGAAAATGAAATTTTATACATTGGTCGGAGCTAGTTGGATTGGTAGGAGGGCTGATGAAAGTTGGTTTTTAGTCAATTTATACAGGTACCAGCTTTGTATTCAAAGCGCAAGGAATCAAAGATATGATAATTATAGTGATTTGGTGTGTACAACATAAACTATATAGTACTAAAACCATGTCAGGCTTTTTCCAGGGCGACATGTTTTATTAAATTTAAACGAATACACCACGCCGCCGCGCCGTGGTGGTACCGGCAGGACGCCACTGCCGATTGTACAGTCATGATGCCCCTGTGCGACAATACCGGGAAGCAATAATTTTGCTTTGACGAGTCAAACTTAGTTTCTACCGCTTATCTTTGTCCGCGCTAACCTCTGTACACCCCTCTGGTGTCTGATTACTTTGCATTAATCTTCAGGCATAATCCGATCGTAAACTGCGTACGTGGAACGCTCGTGTATGCGGTGCCTTTGGGTCAAAATGTTCAGTTCTTTACTTGATTGTCGTAGTTCCATGGTTTGTTAACGGTTTGGGTACGCCGCCCGTCCCCATGGTGTTATTCTACAGTATAGATACATGATAAAATGTTTCACGCATGCCATGTTTAATTATTCGTTACATTCCTCATTTAATGTTAACAAATATATGGTATTTTAAACGACTTCAAACATGGACGAGGTTATACGTTCCACTGTATGTATCTTTTTTTATGTATGTTCACCGATTACTCCCTCAATTGTGGACCGATCCTTTTTCTTTTTCCCATTGTCACCAAATCTGAATCTGATGAGGGGATCAGTGAGGAATTGAGGGAACTCCTCAAATATTGTAGGCAAACATATAGCGATTTTAGTATTTTTAGTAACAAGTGTAGCATTTGCATTCAGAAAGTATCACTTGGTGAAGTGGAACTGATGATGAAGACCACAGATGGCCACCGGAACTCCTCAACGGTACCTATTTCAAGGGTTGCAATAAGATATCTCGATTAATATAGTTGAGCGACTACAACGAAGAATATTTACTTGTTGAAATATGACTATGACTTTCCCGCGGCGTTGCTTGCGGTACGCTTAAAATAACTTAAAGTTTCATATCAACAAAGAAGTGGTACTACGTAACAGCGTATTATGATCAAGTCCAAGATAAAAAGTATAATATAAATATTTAAAAAAAAACCCAAAAAAACCGCCCTTGAAAACGCAAAAAACAACTTTTAAAATTGTAGGTACCTACCTAATAGGTTAGTCCAACTGAAGTCGGCGGCTACATAATTTTCAACAAAAAAAACCGTCTTCAGTTGGACTAACCTATTAAGTAGGTACCTACAATTTTAAAAGATGTTATTTTTTGCGTTTTTGAAGGCGGTTTTTTGTTTTTTCAACATTTATCAGCTTTTACGTTGTACTTTAGATAGGTAATTAACTGAACACAAGCGTGTCTTATTTTAAGGTAAAGAGATTCAAATTAGGTCTCAAATGGTCAGTTAATTATTTTGCTAATACACTCGGCGTCAAAAATATCGCACCTCGTCGAAAATCAGATTCAAGCAAATCTAGCCCTTAGTAAAATTATGCCACCTCGTAAATATTAGTATCTAAATATAGACCTCAAGCGACAAAAACGACCCTTAAAAATGGAAACCACTGCTGCTGAATCAGCCCAGGTGGTCGCACTGCTCCAAGCAGGAGTTCGGCAGTGTGATGTCGCTCGGCAACTGAATTTAAGCCAGTTTGCTGTCCGCCGAGTATACCTGCGGTTCCAGGAGACTGGAGCAATCGCTTCTCCAATGCTGTTGAGGTGCAACAGCGTCTCCGAGAAACTCGGACGAACTCTGTTAGCACCTCCACCATTAGGAGAAGGTAGCAGGAGAAGAAGATTGTTGCCCGCAGTGCTGCTACAGGTCCCCAACTGACCGCACAGCATCGCAGGGACCGCCTGCACTTTGCTCGTGATTCACATGACCACGTCGATTGGACATTCGACCAGTGGAGGCAGCTTCTCTTCTCCGATGAGACGAGGGTTTGCCTCTATTGCAACGACAGGCGTAGAAGAGTCTACAGAAGGTCGGGAGAACGATTTGATCAAGCCTGCATTGAAGAAACGGTGGCCTACGGAGGTTGTTCGTGCATGTTCTGGGGCGGTATGTCCACAGATGGCAAGACCGACCTTGTGTGCGTCTCCCGGACGGGGAACACTCGCGGGCAGGGGTGTCTGACTGCTCACCGGTACGTCACGGAGATCCTGGAAGAGCATGTGGTCCCATATGCGGGTTTTGTCGGCACTGTATTCGCTTTAATGCACGACAACGCCCTCAGCCCTCAAATTGATCGTTCGTGATTACCTGGGAGAGGTTGGGATCCCTATTATGCAGTGGCCAGCGAGCAGTCCTGAATTGAACCCAATCGAACACCTTTGGGACGAGCTGAAGCGACGTGTTCGTTCACGTGATCATCCATCCCTACCACTATCCAAGACCTCCAGGACGCCGTGATTGAAGAATGGGACCTCATTCCTCAGTCGGACGTAGTAAAGTTGGTTCGGTCGATGAAAGACCGCATGGAAGCAGTAATTAGGGCAAGGGGGTGAGGTAACACTAGGTTTTAGGTTACTTTTAAGCGTCTTTTTTGTTTTTTTGCTAACCATTTCATTGATGTTAATTTAAGATTTAATAAACATTTTTCTTGTCTTCGCATTAAATTTCTTTTGTTTAAACCTGGTTACGATAATTATATTTTCTTAGCTTTTTTAAAAAGTACATTTTGCTTTTTTAAAAAGTACACCTTTCAAATAATACCTAACAGTCATACCTTTACCCTTGATTAAATAGGGTATAATGTCGGTTGAACATATTTTTCCCGAAGGTGCGATATTTTTGACGCCGAGTGTAGTATATGATATCACAATTAAATTTTCTTTGAATATTCAGATTTCAGCATGATCTGTTCATCTAAAACACTGTCCTAATTACGTTAATACATATTCGTACATTATTAGGCTTTATTTGATTGTAAAGTTTGCTTCGTTTATGTGTCTATGTTACAACTATTTTAGTTTTGATTCATCCTATTGTACCTACTTGCAGTAACACTTCGAGTGTGTACCGTTCACCTAACACGTCATTTGAAGCTGACAATGCGCCTTTAAATTACTACTTATATTAAACAGTATTCATCTGATGTTGTGTTCAACTTAAATTCTGTCACTGTTCTGTGGATTATGGCTTCCAATGTTATTTTCATTTCAAACTTCTCTCGATTGTCTTTCAAGAATTGTTTGCCAGATATTTGTCGCCGCTTTTCTCGCATTGCTTTAGTCTGAATTGATTATTCGAAAGACAAAGCTAAAATTGATGCGTGTAGCGGCACATGGCGGTCTAAGAGCTATTGCGATTGGCTATTGTGTAGCTTACTGTTAGTGGTGGTTTAAGATGTGCTAAAATAATGCGGACTTCCTATAAATCCCCAATAATGTCTAAAAGTTATCTCAATTTAAACACCTAGTCAATTGTAATTGGCATCCGCACCTGCGCTTATACTTATTAATAAAAATCGACTAGTTGAATTCATCGTGTCCACAATAATCCGATTGGTTGTCATTGAGTCGGAGATTACCACTCGATTATTAAGCTCGGTTCGGACTCATTTATGCTTCACTTGTTAGGTGTAATCTCGAGAAGGTACGATTTTAATTGACTTAGTTACAATTATTAAAACTCGATCGTTCTAAACTTGTTTTATTTAGTAGTAACTGATGGCCGCATGCGTTTAGGCTTTTTGGTAACTTCGAGATTTGTTTTGTATCACTGTGGGGCTTTTGAGTTTGTATGACGATTTTTTTTCGAGTGTGATTTTAATACTATGTCGTTGTTCTTCTTTTTTTTATTGGCGGTACCCCCGCGGTATTTCGCAGTGATTTCGCTAATGTTTAGTGAGTAGAGTAAAGCAGTAAATAGAATATAAATCAAAAGTAAAAGCCAGACTTTTTTTCCTTCCCTCTTCGAAGGTTACCGGAAGACCCCTTTAGTTTATTAAAAGTCTCTTAGGCTTGTGTTCCCAAGACCTTAAAACTATCGGAGCTAAGTAACTGTTTTCATCATATTCCTGACTCGTTTAGTTTTTACTACGGTACGGTGTTTATGTGGTATATGATTATGTATTAATAACGTTGCTTTGTCTATGTTCACGAGCCTACGATAGATGCCGCGGCTTTTCTCAACGTTCTAGCATTCATTTTGAGCGGTATTTGTGAAGTACTTAACTTATTAATTTACTCGCATGTTAACCTACATATAAATTGAAACATTGTAGGAAAACGTAATTTGACTTACCTGTTTAGCCTGTTTCTCGCGTACTTGATGCTTGCTTCTACAATGTCATAGTAATCGGAAGATTTTGATTGATGTACTTAACGCAATATGATTGGAATAAAATATAACTTTTTTTTCTTACCAGTTTTTGTTTCTTTCTTGAATATGTAAAATAAATTTTCTTCATGTATTATTGTCATGGTATAGGCATGTCATGAGAAGGAATGAAGAGTTTCAAGTGATAGTATGAATGTGAAGGGCTTTAGTAAGAGGTAGAGACCTAAGAGGACATGCATGGAATGTGTGAAGAGCGATGTGAAAAACAAGGCATTGAATTGTTACTGAGTCGATGGCTGGTAAGGGCAAGTAGATAAAGGTTGAATTTTTCTTAAATCCACGCTCAAGAGCCTTTTCTTATGTTACTCAAAACAAATTGGGCAATCTATTGCATTTGTTCCAGGATCTTCAAACGGCGGGGGTTCTTTACAAGAAAATCTTAATGCCGGGACGGGTGATCCCTCCAGAGAACAAAGTGACGCAGTAAGTAAGGTTCACGTGCGATTAGTCCTCCTTTCATGTGTCTTGCGCCTGGGCAGCCGAGCAGAAGGCTCTTAGATGTCACACGTGTTTCTTGCTTTGATTAACATGAAACGTTTGCGATCTGAATTTATTCGTTAGTATTAATGTTTAACTCTTAGTTTGTTTATTCCCGTTCCTGATTTAATGCTTGTTTTGGGAAATTTAGTCACGAATCTTAAATAATAATCGTTCTTGTTTTTTCAAGGGTACGCTGTGCACAGTTGCGCAAACAATAACAATTGACATCTCTGAAACACAGCAACATTACGTGAGTTTAAATGCCACTTCGCCTAACAGCCTATATAACACGCATTCGTTCGCCGCGGTCTTGACACCGCCGCCGGCGCAGGCGCGAGGATGCGCCAGCGCCCTTACACGGTGCCGCGTAAATCAGAAACGGCGCAGCTATCGATCAAAGCACCGCAGCTTTGCGTTCGCCGCGGATTTTAATTTGAACCGTCGAATTGGCGCCATTCGTAGACCGAATATGGTTAATGTTATAAATCTCGGATCGGCGTGGGCGCGCGCCCGCGGCCGCGGTACGGTGGTGCTCCGGAGGTACTCTCGGATTCAATTGAAGCCGGTCACATCTAGCGCCTGTGTTCGCCGTCGTCTGCCGCCCACGCGTGCTCTCGGAATTTGAAAGGCATTTGTCGCTGCCCCGCGCTGCGGCGTCGTACCCGACGGCTGCCCTGTAACCAAATATTTTATTAAGTTATTAATTTTCGGATAGTCTATTGGTTTTTAATCGTGCCGGATAATAATGTTCTTTCGCTCATTTGGAATTTAAACGTTAATTAAACACACATTAATATCCACTGATATTTACGGTGATAGCCCTAAATAAGTATTATGTCATATAAATCGATGATTGTAAAACATAATAATATAACGGCATTCATAATGGCACTTAATTGGTAAGCGCCAAACGACAAAGGATAGATAATGCTCGTAGCAGATTTCGTTACCCATAAAGCTAAGTGAGGCTGTGAGTTAACTATAAGATTATCACCGTCATTTGTCTAGTCTTTTGTCCGTCGGCCGGTCCGTTGGCCGGTCGTCTTCGCCATAAATAACCATCGGCATTTCTGAGATAGTTCGCCTGTTATCGGTTCGAGAGGACCCCGCATCTGTTTGTTAGTTAACGATACAAATGCGCCACCCGTAAAGCCGAGGCTACTCGCGGCCTCCTCGGATACTTACTCTTACGATGCTACTCTGTTTAGAGGGCTAATTTGTTGACTCGAGAATTAGTCGACTTTGTAAACGCTGTAAAAGAATTCGATTTGGAGAAAGATAAGGCCCTTTACTTTATACTACACTTAAACGTAAAAATGCAAAGAGAGAATCTACAGCGTTTACGGGAAAGTCATTCTATTGAATAATTTGTTTTAAGTATTAGATTAGAAAAAATAATATAATCGAACCGCAGAATCAAACTTTCATTTGGATTTGCATTACAGGTAGCATATTTTCACACAAACGTGCGTCGCATTTTAATACTTTAGTGATACAGTGAATCGCAATTTTTAACTTCGATGTGGCATACGTTACGTTAGCACTAACGTGCATTGCGGTGATAGACAATCGACAATATGTGAATCGATGTAGTATACTTTCACACTAACGTGCGTCGCATTTTAGTACTTTTGAGATACAGATAATCGTAATTTTGAACTTCGAAATTCATCAGTATGACAGTCACGTGAGCGGCCTGTACTCTATTTTGCTACCCTCAATTTATCAATCTCACATCGCTCTCCTGTGATCAATTGAATGCGACACCATAGCGAAGACCTTCACTCCGAACTTTCCGATCGGGAGATCATCAGCTCGTAATGGTGCTCGCGTGCCTTCGCTAGTTCATTTATCACCGCCATATTTTTACTTGTTTTTCGTGTCGTCTGTCCACAATCATGTCGTCATTACAACCCGGCCCGTGTACCCATCACCCCGTCTATAAATTGTTACCAACGCCGGTGGTACGGTTTGTCCGATTAATACGTTTTATGGATCGACTCCTAATAATTTATTCCTTTCACGGGTTTGCTGGCAAGTACGTGTTACATCGATCGTCCTTTGATCCAGGATTATGTATGTGCGCGGGTGGCGATACTAGCGACATCCAATTTTATAACGTCAATCGGTGTGAGAATCCGTTGAAAACATTAATCTGTTAAACATTTCTTTAGATGCACTCAAAAAAGCAGTTGGTTCTGTTCTGACTTATACTTATTTTAAGCGTGACCTAATATTGATCCATTGGATTCCGTATCATGTACACATGCCAAATCCGCTTTTGGGCTTTTTTCTTCTTTATTTTTTGTTAGTGTTTCGATTAGCGCATGATTGAGAGTTATCACGAGACAATTTGACATCTGTTAAGTCATTTCTTATTTTGGCGGTCCACTCAGAGTACTGACGAGGTTCTTTGCTAAAAAATGTTGTTTTGACAGTCGACTAATTGTTTGCTAAAACATTGGTGTGACGTCAAACCTGAGGTTGGAATTTCCGAACAGAATTATAATAACACATCCAATGTCTTTATAAAGGTCATTTTTGAAATTTTATAAGTTTCTAGCTACTACATAGTATGCACTATTCGATCAATCATGTTGGTTATGGAAAATAAAACACTTTTTGAATCTGAATACTTTATGGCAAGTAATAAAGCTCAAAATGTTATGCTCCAAACAAACACGAAAGCGATAGACAGGATTTGTAAGCCAAAAATTTACGAGCACAGGTCCTTTAAAATACTTTATCACGCTAAGGTGTTGAAACTAAACTCTCGCGTTGTGATTGTTTGTCGAGTAAAAGTCCAGTGTAAATCAATGTAAGATAGGAGACTTCCGAGCGTGATAACAAACACATAAATATGGCGACCGCCAGCCATTGTCCAAATTTACTGCCACTAAGCCTTTCCACCAATATTGTCCGTTATTTTTCTCCGCGTCTGTACCGAGAATATTAGAATAATACAAACTGTTTATGTGATGTACATTTCAAGATTCTGTAAAAAGATATCTCGTGTTTAGTCGATTCCTCTCACAATTGCTGTGTTTCTTATCTCGTTCTTTACGAATATTGTTTACTATTTTACCCTCACAGTGTATTTTATATCACGGAATTATTAACTCTGACTTATTTTCTTACTTATAAACAGTACAACTTCATTACTCCCAAAGTGTGGTTTAGCGTCGTAACTACTTGTATCATCGAGAAGGAAATAATTATCCATATTCTATAATATCCCTAATAATACTGCTAAAGCGGCTATTACCAGTGGTTACACCGTTTTATTCGGAGTAATCGTCGATCCAAGCTATTCTTTTATTATGTTAGAGGTATGTAATGTATGTAATCAGTTGTTTGGACCACACAGGCTTGCATGATTGAGAGTATTGAGACATTCGACAAGTACTTATTAATCGTGGACTTATCAGGGATGCCGGGTGCTTTCGAAATTTCTACTTGCTCCGTACATAACTTAATTAAGTGGTTACGAAACGCCGCCTCTAATACATGATTTGATTAGAGCGCGCTCTTGTTTTAGACGTGATTATTTTCTTGCGTCGACCAATAACTCGTTTTGTGCTCAAACTGTACTTAATAATATTTAAACATGTTATTACGAGTAATTGTTGCGTTCTTACATGGTTTAAGTGTACATACATTATATGACATAATACGACATTTCGTGTCTAATGAAAGAGTAATAATTATTTGAGCGATTCAACCGGGAAGTACGCGACCACGGTGCCCTAAAAATATTCCCGGTTTTCATTTAAAAAAACTTATTAAAGTTATGACTACGAGTATGACGTGCTGGTAATTAGAACTCTTTACGTTTTAATCAATATTTTTAGATCGATAAAAGTCAGTAAGATCCAAAACGAACATAATTAAACTATAACTCATGGTCAATCATTTAAATTAAGTACTTACCTTAGGTTGTGAAACTAAACGACCGTTAATTTGATTGTCACTGGTGTGTAAATGTCTCAATTACGATCGAGAACGGATATCGCATGGGCCGGCAGAAATAGCGGGCGTGTGAAAAACCCTCCGTTGGCAGAGGGAATTATCGACTGCTCGCGATTTGATGACTACTAAGTAATAGTCAATATTTTCATGAATCCCATGTATAATAATAACGACATGTAAGCTTTGTAGTATATTGCGATTTAAATAGCTCTGGACAAGCTATTATTGTTAATCCCAAAAAATTCAAAATTTGATGACAGTATCACAGCAAAAATTGAAATAGTACTTACATGGTATGAGTCATATTCATATCAGTTTCGAGTACTTGAAACATTACACCGCTGTGTCATTGGCGCCATGTGATGCGTCTAATTAAAGCAGGAAATTAATTAAAATTAAAGTGCGCTAAAATTACTTTTCAGAATGTTTCACGCTGTGACTACTAGATGAATAACAGTTTTAACTTATAGAATGAGTCACGTGCGTTACCATAAAATTTCAAGTGTTGGAACGTAACACCGTAGCGCTATGTACAAATTTATTAATTTACAGTAAAACGTCGTAAGTTGTAACGTTTCGTGTGTTTTTACATCGTTTTAGTTTCGCGGTGGTTACCAGGCGCCACGATTCGATGCGTCCGATTAATTTGCACATCCCACATGTTTATTAGCTGATGAATACTCATTGTTGTGGTTTATTATGACTACCGAATATATTCACGAGGCGGCGCTATGTTAATTTGACTGACAGCTTAGATTGGGTTATTAGATTCTACCTGTTATAGGTGTAAATTGAGATTAGATTGTCTATACCTATAGATTGATTGTCATTTTGTTTGCTAACGAAAGATGTTAATTGAATATATTCAATTAAATTACGCCAATTTACATTTTACTATCATCTATGAAATGTATCGCTGAGACTATTTCAATTCTTTCGGCGAGTACTGTACTCCCCTTACGGTTGCTACTTTCCGTAAAATAGTTCAATTCACCCGACAAAAGCCTTTCAGTCTGCCTCTTACCACTAAATCTCTTTAATGCCACAGCATTCAGATTCTACAAGTCCATAAAAGTTTAGTAGTCATTACATGTTAGTAGAGCCGTCTTATTTCCCTCCGCTATTTGTAGGTCGCCGCAAACAACACAACATAGTTACTCACGGTCTATTCTGGTGTCCTCATAATCGAACGGACCACAAAGGACGTTCTGGGAACCCGTGCATAATCGCGACGTAACAATTTAGTTCAAAGCTTTAATGCCGGTGATTCAGACTGTAATTGAGATAGTTTTTAGTACCTAGGTGACACAGGACACAGTTGAGATCAGTAAGTTCAAGTTATCGAAATAAACAATAACGTTGATTTACATACGACCTACGAAATCACGGAAGACAAAAGAATAGATTCAAGAGACTATTAAAAGAGCATTACCTAGATCTACTTATATAATGTCGTGTATCTTTAGTATTACTGATTTTATGGACAGTTTAGTACTGTTGTTTAATGTTAATGAATGCCTTACCTAGAGACTGCCGTTCCCACACTCAAAGTGTTACTCCAGTTTTGTGGGGCAATGTATAGTTTTCTATTTTTAATTAAAATTGTACTTATTATATAAATAATAATAACAAATAGCAGCTGTATCATGCGATGATGTTTCGGTTGCTTTAAACTTAGATATATGGTTTTCTTGATTCGTAAACAACTGAAGTGCGTTAATTACGAGTTGGTAGAAGGGTGAATTACAAAAATATTGTACATAGTTAAGGCCCTAATTGATGTCAATGTTTAATTGAAACAAAATATGTTTCCTTTGTGTAACGAAGATTAAACCATACAATTGTACGAGTAATTTTCGTTTCACAAAGGAAAAATATTTTGTTTCAATTAAACTTTGACATCAATTAGGTCCTTAACTGGGTAAGGACCAAATAGTTGGACCATAGTTAAGCGTTGTTAACCATACAAACAACAAAAGTGAAAAAAGTTCCGCTGTGACACGAAAATTATCCCTACAAATGTATGGCTAATTTTCGTGTCACAACGGAAAAGTTTCATAGAAAATTTTATTGAGTGAGTTAGCGTGGCCAACTTTCTGGTCCTTACCCAACTATGTACAATATTTTTGCAATTCGCCCAGGACTTTTAGGTTGTTTTTGAAATAAGGGATTACATTTTTCTCAAGACCTTAGTCGTTAATGTGATGGACGAAGGTAGGGGGCTATTCTGCCGCAATACCAAAGAAGGCGGCTAACTGCGTATAATAATAGTATACGGATTTAAATTTTTATGTGGTTGTGGTTCCTATACTCTACTGAGTATAGAAAGCTACTACATACGAGTAGTAGTAAGCCGCTTTTTTTTAGTTTTACGCCAGTATTGGAGACAACGTTGACAAAAAAATTAGGAGCCAGTATGCCACGCAAACGAAAAATTTGTATCGTCGTGAATACGTTAGTGAATTTTGTTGTTGTTTTCTAAAACTCTTCGACCTGCCGCGAAGCAGCAGTGTGACCTAAATTTGTATGGATTTTTTTGATAGCTACACGATTTAAGCGTAGTTTCACAAACATCTTAAAGGCCATAAATTACCTATATTAAACCTGTAATTTCGTCATTATAATCAATTTAAATTTCAATATAGCTTGACCAACCGCTGTATTTACTCTCCACTGTATTGCGGTTGGATACCGGCGCCGTAGTACGTTTGATGTGGTGCGCATGATTCACTTGCTTATGGCCTCATGGCTGTTGTTTGATACGTTTCGGTATGTGCTTTGCGTTTCCGGACCGTTGGCGGTCTCCCAATCGTGAAAATGACAAGTATAAGCCTACTACAGAATTATTCCATGGTTACTTTTGCGCTTACTGGGTTGAAAACGCCTTAATGTGATTAAACCTAGCCTAGTTGGTAGTGACTCTGCCTTCGAAGCTAGGGGTCCTGGGTTCAAATCCTGGTAAGGGCAAATATTTGTGTGATGAGCACGAGTATTTGTTCCTGAGTCTTGGATGTTTTCTATGTATTTAAGTATATATTTCTCTATGTAAGTAAGTTTATCGTTGTCTAGTAGGTACCCATAGTACAAGCCTAGAGCTTAGTTTGGGACTAGTTCAATTTGTGTGACATTGTTCTGTGATTTATTTATTTAATCAGCCACTGAAAATTACGATCTTTAATGGTTATCCACAGAATGAACTATGTGTAAAATAAACCTTAGATAAATCGATTTTTATCTGAAGTCACTAGTTTCTTCGTCTTTGTCGATAAGTATAAGTAATATGTAAAGTTTGAAAACTTCTCAGACTTGTCTAACAATTCGGTTCTGCCGAAGCTAAAGATAGGTTTTCTTATTCGCGATCGTTACATTCCCGACTTTTTCTTTTTCACGTCATTTTATTTTTAGCACCTAAAGCGACTTTCAGATTGTTGTTATTAAAAATATTTACTTACGTTTAACTAACGATCTATTAACAAGAACGTAATATGAATAGTGGCTAAGTAACAGAGTGCTAAAATCCTAAGAGTATTTTGTCTGATTAGGAATAAATTGACACCTTGATAATAAATCCGCGTAGCATATCCGTCTGCACTTTGGACTCGAATGAGCACAGCTACTTAAGCTAATAAAATGACGTGCGATGTTTCAATGAACCTGTGTAAATCATCATCTGTGAGTTTTTTGTACTCAGGTGCACCGCAATAGTTATTATGTCATAAGGGACCAAAATAGTGATGAAACAAAGTTAATTATTTACACTCGCTAAAAGTGCTGAAATTATCAAACAGGCAACAAAATGTCCTTGAAAAGAAAAGTGCCACTTTGATCCCTCCTAGCAGGGAAGAAAAGTCATCTTTCCGAATAGGTGATGTGAATAATAACTTTTTATTTGTCGTTGTGGTTGTGTGGTTGCCGGGTTAGAATGGTGCCGCTCCATGTCTTCCCGTGGATGTCGTAAGAGGCGACTAAGGGAATAAGGGCTTGTAGTACTGTTAGGCGATGGGCTTGCAACCTGTCACTAATACATTGGTAAACATCTTAGCCTACTTCTGCAAAATGTGGTTACAGAATTATCAACAAGTCTTTTTAGATTTGTTGGTATTTCTGTAGCTCTGCCTACCCCACTCTGGGAATTACGGCGTGATTTTATGTATGTATGTATGTATTTGTCGTTTAAACGCCATTACATATTATATGGAATTTGAGCGTTGCTTGAGGACTTTACCTGGACAGTAAATAAATCCCGATACGTCCTCAAAAACTCTGTTATCAGTTGAAATCGATAAGTAATTTTGGTAATTAATCGGACAACAAGTGACTACATGTGTGAACGTACCCTAAGTATCACGTTTGACTTCAGCTCAAAAGATCAGGCCAATCATGCGGTTGGAATCCCTAAAGTTTCCCGACGTCAACACTGCGTCACGAACGCGCCGATCGAACTATCCCAAATAATCCCTCATGTACTTTTACTTACCGGAATGACAATGTTCCCTCGTACGATGTTAATGTGTCGGTGCTTTAGTGTCAATTCGTCATGCTATTGACGAACTACACTAGTTTCGGAAAACATTTTTATTTATGACAGTAAAAGTTTGCTCGGTGTTTTTTCCTTTGCGTGCGAGTTATTTTGTATGCGTACGTAGTATGTTTACGGAAATAGGTAGGTATTTTACTTACGGTTAAGTTGAATATAAATCCCATATAACTTTATCATTAACTTTTTCCTTTTGTCTATTGGAAGCGATATATATATTAAACACCATTGTTAGCAGGAATACGATTTGACGTGTTAAAGTTTTCTCAGATTTGTACCAATAGAAATTGATCTCGATATATTTTCTTTTGGAATGTTTAGCTACGACATCTCTATATACTCGTAGTATAAAATATAGTCGCTTTCCGCTTCTGGCAGTCTTTCTGTCTGTCTGTATATCCACTAACTCATTCTAAACCACGCAACGAATTTTTCAAGGAAGGATTCATTTATAATAAATTCTGGTATCTACGGGTGTTACAGAAAACCCCCATAAACCGAAGCAAAGCGAGGGCGGGTCGCTAGTCAAATGTAAAATAAGTTACTTTATGGATTGAAATAACAAACGATTAATATTCCTGTATAGTTGTTAAATGCTCTTGCTATCCTTGTTAGTCGCCTGCCTCTTAACGGTTCTATCTCACAAGTAAGTACAAGCTACGTCTGCGCATTAACTGCGTCCCTTGCCGTTTGAACAGTCCTTACGTGATCATTAAAATTGTTATTGAAAAGCTCTTGAACATAAAATAAACCAACACGATGTTAATGAAATACGCCATGTTATGTGTCAACGGGCTCTATAGCGATTTCATTAAATGTTTACGCACCTCATCAATAATTATTTCATATGTAAACGTCAAGTTATTAATTTCGTTTCGAATAGTCTCGTGCCATATTGGATGTTGTTCTAGTGGCATTTATTTGATAGCACTCGGTATCTGTTTGGTTGAAACTGGATTAACGATATGATGGCGATTTAAAGATTATTGTTTTCTGAGTAAACAACATTAAACTGTTTCTTTATTGGAGTTTCTAAAATTGCAATTGCAGCTACGTCTGATTGTACAACTTTATGCTCTTTAGTTTTATTAACTTAGGGGTATTAAAGTTGGTGGAATACGGAAACTGGAATGAAGTTGGTGTTGTAATAATTGCCACAAATTTGCTCTCTATTAAGGGCTGTAAAGTGCAAAGAGCTCATTCATAACAATTCTGTCAATGGCACTTGGCTCGTCTAATTCATATCGGCAACTCCCTGAAGGCTCATGTTGTAATAACTTTACATCATTCGACGACACGGCTCGCATTTTATGGGTTTTCGATCTCTAGCCGATGGAAATGAAAGGATATTACTCGATTAAAAGCATCGGGACATAGAGTTGTGAATAAACTGAATTAGGAATAGGGATAACTTGTACTAGTTATCGATTGGTGACTAAGCTAAGATATCTTCAAAATAACTCAAGTTTAAAGATTTTTAGTTTTTGTGTAGGTTTTTTCAGAACTCTATTACCGGGTAATTAACGGTTGGTTGTTATGTACAATTTTTTCGCACACCTGGTATTTAGATAGTGGTAAATATAGGGGTGTCAAGACGAAAATAGTAAGTGTGACTTCTCACTTCTCGCTTTAGCAGAGTTGACTGGTATGAAGCGTTTTTGGAGTATTTTTTATCTGTGTATCTAAAGATAAATATGCAAAATACGTATTTTTTGGCCTTAAATCTGCCATATATGTAGAAAAGGCAAGGCTATGGCCACGTGCGCAGCTCAGGGCGCGCCGGTGATGCATCAAGGGATAATTGCTTCCCGCCGCCGAGCCACCGGCCGGCGCCCGCGCAGTTCGCACGTCATAAACAGCCTCAACGCACCGACCATCACAACTACATAAATTACGCCTCAACTACGCCAAGCACTAAAACTTCATTAGGCTTATATTAAATCGTAAAAGCTCTCTTGATATTCACACGAGTCCTTCACCAGCGATAATATCTTTATTTAACATGTTTAATGGCTTTTTGATGATCGCGATCGAGCTGACCTCAAAATAAATACGATCTTGTTCTCTTAATTTCTCGGTCCTTTATCTCTCTAGAACGGGATTCGGTCCTTAATTTGTATTTTGTCCACGTTTGACCCCTGATCTCTTAGAACGGGAACCTTTTCCTAAGGGCGGCCTGGATCTCATGGGAACTTCTTTTGTCCTTATCTTGCGTTGTATCAGACTGTCACCTATTATCTCTGTTCCGGGCATTTTCGGCGCTTGTAGGGTACCGACGTAACGACATGTACGCTCCTACCATGATGGATGCGTTCGCGCCGCACATGTGAGGTCCGGTGTGTTAGATGCGAGAAAGTTGCTCTTTGATACGCGGGTCTATCATGTGAGAAAAACATCCAAATATGCGAGCGACATTGGGTTTGATAATTGACAAACATTTCAATTGGTTTTTAGGATGGTCCTATATGCGTTCTTAAAAGTGGCAACGTCAAATATGTTTCAATGTAACGTCAATTATTTTAGAATTCATTAAAAATGATTTTCTATTAACTTTCGTCCTAGATACTCGCAGTATTATTACTTGGTATGCTGCCATTTCACCAACAAACCTTTTAAAAACTGATTAAATTGACAAACCGTTTTTTTTCCGAAACTAAATATTTCAGAATTTATATCAGGACCAACGTTTAAAACCCTAATGGTTAGGTTTAATTAGTCTTCTCAAAATCCAAAAATATTTACAGTTTCAGAAACAAACCGTTTTCCAAATGATATGTTTGTAAGATGAAAGTTTGTAAAACGTTTTTTGGAAAACTTTAACCGTAGTAACTAAACGATGTTATGATTTGTTGTTTGGTAATAATGTTACACATAAGATATTTTTTAATTTGTTTGTTATTTTAAACGCCCTAAAAATGTAAAGATAAATAAATACTATAACACTTAAAACTGCAAAAAAACCCATGAATATCAACCCTGCCATCAATTTGCAACAATATTAATGAACTTTTTTATGTCCATTTTATGATCGCAACACATGTCATCAACATCGTTTAATGGTCTTGTAAATTTGTCTTTTAATGGGCCACAAAGTTTTAAAGCGCACGCAATTGTTCATTAATTCCGCGTTTATCGATTAATTTATGGATTTAAGGTATTTCCTGCGTGTCATGTGTTATCTGTGTAAGGCTATAATAATTGCAGCGATGCCACCGAGTAGTTACATAAATTTTCCAGTAACGCGTAGAGGGTCGGTGCGCGGCAGTCGGTGCCACTTGAAAAATACTCGGATTATAACTTGGGAGCGATCTCCCGAACAGATAACGCCGCTAGATATAAATTATCGTACAAACGGTGGATGCGGCTGATATTAAATAAGAAAGCATGTAATTCACGCAGCTCCAATCTGCCCGCTGTGTAATAAAATACACAATTTGACAGATTTTTAAATAATGACGTCCGTGCACCAGGAAACGCTTAGAAAGTTCCATTCAAAGTCGCCCAGTAAGCTAAATAAACATAACCTTGCAAGGTCAGACATGTGTTTCCTATATTATATTTTCATTTATTTAATTGTGAATATTAAAGAAACAGCGTTACCTAATCGCTTGTTCGTGTCAGAAGACTATTTCGTTCACAATAAATATGAGTAGAAAGTTAGCTCAATATCCTTGTGACGAAAAAAAACATCCAAATTGATCTGTCATAAGTAATTAAACGTATAAATCTTATTAGCGAGTTACGATTAACATTTAAAGTAACTGTCCAGCTTAAGATACATTCCGGAGTGCAGTCGAGTTAACCCCAAAGATATAACTATTGTGCGGTATCGAAATGGGTAAAAGAGCTCGTAAGGTATCTGTTTCAAACGCTGATTATCGATTAAGTATCGATTCGTTTATGAGCAACGTTATTTTGGAAAGTGGCCGCCGTCACGCCAGGCTCGAGGGAGGGGCGCGCCACACCTAATAAAATCTTCAATTATCATTAAACCGTACGGAGTTAAAATCTTCCACCGAAAATATTTCACTTCGCCTTATGATTATCCATTACGACCCCATTATTTTTAAATACGAGTCAATTATATTTCATTGATATTGGTTTTCCTTATCAGATCATTTACGGATGTAACATTTCGGGGTGTTGTTTATGAAGATTTTCTTCGAAGCTGGCTAGTATTCTATTAACATGCAAACTCTTATGTTTTTCCAGTGATTAGTTGACAATTAAGCCATCGGAAAGTCCGGCTGGCGACGTCAGATACGCAAGAACTGTTGATGAGATATTCTTTGAATTTGTGGTGAATCGTGACTTTATGCATAATTAAACTATTTGCCCGCTGGCGCCACACGTTGGAGCTAAAGTTTTGGTCAACACATTCAGGACCGGTGACACGTCCAGCGCGTCACAATTACGGAATCTTGCAAATCTGCGGCAGCGAATATATTAACAAAGAATCATATTCCGTATAATTGTTAGTTAGCTTGTCTTCGTTTGACCCATAATTATTCTGACGGATTTATTTGTGGAATAATTGCGGCATTTTTAAAGCAATCAAATGTTAAACAAGGTGGCTCAGATAATATGAATAATTTATGACCTGGTCTTAAAGAGCTCATTTGCACCGCTTTAGATGGTAATGTCGATGATAGACTGAATTGTAAATTCTGTTTGGATGCAACTTGTCCCGCCTAGCTGGAGGGGACTTGCCGTGGATTAGAAGATGCTGGCTTAATGAAGTATTGCCGACGCAACAACTTTACATGACAAAACGTAGTCACAAGTCTATATCGGATATAAAAATTATCAAACTTCTTTTTGTACAAAAAGGAAATACTTATACAATCTGATTGGTTAGACCACCCTCGCAAGTTATTTTTAAAAACATTCCAAAAATGCCAGTGCAGCGCTGCCTTGGACCCTCGCAGCAAATATTAGTTTCGATGAAAACATACATATTTCACCAAATTGGCAGGAATGCTAGCCGGTCGGCAGAAACGCCTTGTAATTCCGAGACGCCCACAGATCACGCGGTTTTTAGGTGTAAAAAAATCGATAAACGCATGGCGACACGCTGCGATCAATATAATGATAATATTTCATCTCGAACGTGACGGTTGCAGCAGATTTTATATTTTTTTAGAAAATTCAATTAAAGTTTTAATGGTGGAATAACTGTTTAAGCGTTTTATATTTGGCTACCAAATTTTGTGACATATGTTATCGATTTCCAATGACATGAATTCGAAATCTGTTGAAACGTTCTTTTATAAGTTCCGACTTTTATATCGAAGCTCAGAGACTTTTTTCTGATGTACCATATTAACGGGTCATATGGGAATGCATCAACATTCAATGGCTTTGTTTGTTCTCAGATTTATGGACACCATTGACGAGTTCTTGGGAAAAAACTGCGGTGAGTCAAATTTCTGTTTGCCGAATGTGTTAACGCACTCGATTACTTTTGGACCGTGGCTTGTGGCACTTTATGCGGACTTATATTGCTCTTGTGGTTTTCTCCCTTCTAGTCGCCGTACAAGCAAAGAGAGCCAAACTCGGTTTGTCGAGCTCAGGTATGAACTGTTTATAGAATCAATAAATTATGCATTATACCGCGCTATGTAAAGTGCAGTAACCATTAGAGAAGATTTAGGATTATGAGCATTATGACTCATATTTTGAATGTATCATGTTCTATGTCAGGTTATTAATTTTAAATAATCAACGTTGGTTTACCTTAAAAAAATTATCTTAGTTGCGACAAGACATTTTGTTAACATAGTAATGAATATTGTTGTAGTGTCCCAAATGTGACTTTAAAGGTGTAACGCAACGTTTGGTGCTTGAACAACTATATTTTATACCTTTCAAGTGATCCTTAGTTGGCTATAAACTATAAACTGTAGTTGGTCAAGCGCCGTTTAGTGAGGCCGTAAGCAGTGAGATGTTAAAGTGACTGAAGTTGAAACGCTCGCCGGGACCTTTGTGCGTGTTCGCACGATGTGGGTTAGATTCGGTACTCTCCGCCCGTCCCGTTTCGCGTGGGAGTGCGTTGCGATGAGGTGTTAATGCACGCCCATTGCCTAATTGTATTGCTTTACGAGACCACCATAAAGAGTATCGCTCAGCGAAGTCTTTATAGACACTAATCATTATTCTATTGTGCTGCTTCTCAGATTACTACGGGCGTATGTGTCGCCCGGCGCCGTAAATACGCGGCAGTATAAAAGTGTCGGGCTCAATATTTAAATATTGTGCAATACTATTGTCATATATTAGAATATCTTTTTACGATACGCTAGATTCCGAAGACCTTGTTATTCTGAGACGTCATAAAAGCGCTGCCTTTATTCCTTGAGATTGATAAGTGATGCATTATCGTGAAGTATAAGCAGTAAATATTTTTTTAGCATCATGTGTTTAATGAATATAATACGCGTCTCGCTTCCTGAATAACCTATTCGCCACTCTGGTTCAATTTACAGCAAACGGTCTGTCACATCAAAACATCAACGCGTCGTGCAATGCACAGCAATAGAATCTTATCGCCGGAGCTGGACAAAACACACGATTTCAATTAAACTGTGCTTCGGTTTTAATGAGGAATTTATAACGCATCCAGCCATTCAAGACTTATTAAATTTAAGAGTTGCATCTCATTCGCCGCGTCAGCGATGGATTGGTAATATCAGGGAGGATCTAGTTACGCTGGTGTTGCTACAAACGAGCCCACAGGGAGCTAGAGCTCCGGGTCTGCTCGGCCGAGTTTATCGGCTGCCACGCTTTTAATTACATTGACACAAATCGTGGTTATCGCTGAACTTCTCACGGTGCCCGGCTCAATATTCGGAACGTTCATTAAGTTCTAATTACGAATGGGCGCCCTTGTTTGTCTTGATCACCAAACGTAACTTTTATTAGATTACGTGGGCAGTTTCAATTAATTGTGAGCATACGATAATCTGTCGGCATTTTCGTTAGTAATGGCCGGTTATCGGCGGCTAAGTAGATTGAGTGAGACGTATATTACGCGACTGGTTTTCTACGGTTGATGCTGGATGCTTTAGGGAAATAGCTCGATCCGAGTGGTTATACTTCTTCAGTAAATTTGTATCCTCAGTCGTAATTAAAGAATTTACTGTTTATTGTTTTATGTCTTCTAAAGTTATTTCGCCTTGACTCTAATGTAGGATTTTAATGACACAGAACGAAGACCGATTATTTATCAAATACACTTAGAAAGGGAGCAAAATTGTTTAAACGCTAAACAATCACTGTTCGCTCAAACGTGTGTATACTGTATTCTCGTGAGGTGTGTGTAAAACATTTGTAACACACCACCGCGTGGCAAAGCGACGATATTCATATTTCACGTTTTATCTGCAAGGGAATCGCGCGACTCCTGATTTACACGATATCGAATGCCGGGAACGCCGCTGCAAACGCTACCGTTTGTATCATTGGGGTGGTCCGTATCTACCTATTTGCTAAACGTTGCTTATTGGATCATGAATTTTTACGACGGTATTTTCTTAGCGAGAAGCAATCATTGTCACATTAGCCTCATTTTGATCAGTCCTATAGTTTTACATCTCTTTAATATAAAAGTATCTATTTTCTGAATATTATTCTCAAGTTATGTTATGTTATGACTGATACGCGCGTTATGCGTCGCGTCTGGCAGATGTCACAATATGACGCGGCTCGGGTGATAGATGAACTACTCTCCCGTTACGGACGGATGACTTGCTACTTATCGATGCCCCACCGATAGCCGATACAGCTTCTTAAGCAGTATCTATTAGATCCGTGATCCCAGTTAATGCCCCTTCGACGCCTCTTGCAACGACCGGAAATTTAATACAACACGATATCATTCTTCCGAAATAATAATAATTTATGGAGAGTCTTTTATTTCACCAATTTTAGGAACAACGACCGGGTTTTATAGTCGCTATGAAAACAGATACTTTAAACTGAAATGACGTTGCTTTCTTAAAAGTGTTGTGACGTCACACAGAATTGAGTCTGTGGAACCAGAGTTGGGCAGTTTATTGACATGGAGACTAGATATACGGCGAGCTTCGATTCTGCTGCGCGCAGCGACGCGCCAGTTGTAGACAAAGTTGCACTTTTGTACTAGAAGCAGTCTCGGAGACAAATGTTTCGGAGATTTGTTTGCCTGTCTATTTCTGAAGTGATAGCGTACTTTAAGCGTTGTTTGTAATATATGGTATTACTATTGCACAAATTATTTGGTTTCGTTAAACTTTCCTCAGAATAACTTCTTTAATGCGGATGTATTTTCCTGCGTGTTTTCGTCCTTGAGTTATTGTGTAACTTTGATTCAGCGAACATTTTCTAGCGTTGTTTGTCCAATAGCTTATATTTTCGGACATTTTTAAAAACATTGTAACGTACTTGACGTTTGTCACTTGACGAAAACGTTTACATTGACTTCGTACATGTCTAGTAACCACATAGATAAATTGCTTCCGAGTATTCTCTCCCCCATGATCTCGATGTTTTCCTCAAGCCGGCGATCACAATAGTTCTCATATCGATTACTTAAAACCTAATCGCTTGTGGTTGCGGTATCGTCAACTATGTGTATTACACAGCCTTTTGTTGCGAAATGATCAGTTTATCTTCAAGCTGTCATTCTGTTGTTTTGCTTACGTTTCGCAAGTCTTTGTCGGGTTTCTCATAAGAAATAAACAGGGTACGAAACTGCAATAGGCGTCCTCTTAAATCTTTGAATTTAGAATATGTTTTTTTTCACATTGCATTTCAAATCCAAATGACATAATGTCAAAATGTCAAATCTTATCGAAAGCCCAAGTAGCACAATGACCAAAAAACAAATCGGCCATAAGTCAGAAGGATAAAAAGAACTGTCTAAGAGTCATGTGCGCTATTAGTGTTCACATTAGGTTATTTGCGTTTTGGAGTTTTCGCTATTAAGTAGGTCTAGTAGGTGTAGGTATCTTTGTGATCGACATATGATTTTTGTACTTTTTAAATATTTGATATTTTACATACTAGAGTTGTTGTTATCAAGCCGTGACGCTTTATGGACTGCATTATGCTAATTGTGTATTTTACGATTTAGGCATTTTCACAAAACTGACCATTTACATTATATAAATTTAGATTCTTGGTCAATTTGCTTCACTGAACATTTCGCTATATTGACGATTGGCTACTGACCCTGTCTTGAAACGTTATTTAAACTATTTTAAAAATTCAATGATATGTTTATTTGATAATCTCAAGAATGTTCGAGGTTGCATCAAAGACATCAGTGGTCACAGAGAAGCGATTAACGACAATATATTTTGTTAAATATGTAATCAGTCATGTGATCATGTCGTCTGCGCCCACGCCTGCCGCCGACTTGTTGCAATGCAAGCTTCACTACGGACCTGGTTTAATTGTTCAGTCATCTTGTAAACGAAACACTAGTGTTTATTTAACACTGGTCCTTATTAAGTATGTTATAAGTATGAGTGATCAATGGATATAATATAATTATTATTATTTCCGTGTCTGGTTATGTTCGTAATGACGAAGAAGTTACAAAGTGAGTCACTTATTTTGTAACTTATTTTTGTCATACTGACGAGTATGACAAAAACAAGTAACATTTATTAGTTAAAACTTTCTAAAATGGATAATGCACTCTTGAACGTTGTCCCAGACAAGGCTTCCTGGAACATGTGCATCATGACACCTCTGTTGCTCGACACTTGATTAGTGGATACCATTTTTGTTAAGAATATATGCGGGCAGCGTCTAGTCGCCTAGTCCTTCTAAACGTATTCCTCTGTTTCCTCTCGGGCTAAGTGCATATTTTTGTACATGCAATCATTTTTTGCCATTGCTACGTTTTTACGTTTTCTGTTTTCTAGTGATTTATTTACCAGATTAAACGCAATTTTCACTATTATTTCGCTTTTATTTTATAAGTAAACTGCTTTAACTGAGAGAACTGCGAATTTAATACACTCGGCGTCAAAAATATCGCCCCTCCTCGGAAAATAATTACAACCGACTTTAAACCCTATTTGATCAAGGACAACAATATGATTGTTAGGTATCATTTGAAAGGTAATAAAGTGTTTTTTAGGAAAATTAAAAAAAAAAAAGGATTTTTCCTTGGGGTCAAAAATTAAAGGAAATGACATTGCGAACAGTTGAAAAATGTTTATTCAAGTTTAAATTTACAAAAATAAATGGATAACAAAATTTTACAAAAAGTGCCTAAAATTAACTTAAAACCTAGTGTTACCCCCCCTTGCCCTTATCACTGCCTCTAAACGGTCTTTCATTGATCGCACCAACTTTACGATGTCCTCTTGTGGAATGTTGCCCCATTCTTCGATGACTGCGTCCTGAAGATCTTGCAGGGTAGTAGGGGCGGCATCTCGTGACCGAACCCGTCGCTTCAGCTCGTCCCAAAGGTGTTTCAATCGGGTTTAAGTCAGGACTCCTGGCTGGCCACGGCAAAACGGGAATCCCGACCTCCTCCAGATAATCCCGAACAATTAATGTAGTGTGGGAGCGAGCGTTGTCGTGCATTAATGTGAACCCAGAGCCGACGTAACCCGCATATGGCATCACATGCTCTTCCAGGATCTCGGCAATGTATCGGCGAGCATTCAGGGACGCTTGGCCGCGAGTGCCTCCAGTCCTGGAGACGCAGACAAGGTCGGTTTTGCCGTCTATAGACATGCCCCCCCAGAACATGCAAGAGCCACCTCCGTAGCCCACTGTCTCTTCAATACAGGCTTGAGCAAATCGTTCGCCTGACCTTCTGTAGACTCTGGCCCGCCTGTCGTTGCAATAAAGACAGACTCTCGTCTCATCGGTAAAGAGAACCTGCCTCCATTGCTCAAACGTCCAATCGACGTGGTCGCGGGCAAATTGCAAGCGATCTCTGCGATGCTGTGCGGTCAACATTGGGCCTGTAGCAGCCCTGTGAGCCACGATATCCTTCTCCCGCAGTCTTCTTCTAACCGTAGAGATGCTAACTGATCTTGTCCGAGCTTCTCTGAGGCGTTGTTGCACCTCAACAGCACTAGCGAAGCGATTGCGTAGGGATGATGTCACGATGAAGCGATCATCTCTTTCGGATGTGCAGCGTCGCCGACCAGCCCCACGTCTTCTGATGTAGCCCCCAGTCTCCTGGAACCGCTGAAATACTCGGCGGACAGCATGATGGCTTAAATTGAGTTGCCGAGCGACATCACACTGCCGAACTCCTGTTTGCAGTATTGCAACCACTTGAGCTGATTCAGCAGCGGTGGTCTCCATGTTCGAGGGTTGTTTTCTTGCTTGAGTTCCTTAGATGTGTTCTCTTCGACGTCTGGATAGTGAATGATTGACATTTGACCTTGTACAGGCATTTTATACCCCTGGAAAAGGGCACAACTCGCGACCCTTCAAACGAGTATTTGTGCACTTTTTTTTCGAAACGCTCTGATTCACAAGCCATTACGTTTTGTTTAAATTAAACATTATTAATTTAAAACACATTAAACGTGCTTTTAATTGATACTAATATTAATTATGTAACATAATTTCGCTAAGGTCTAGATTAGCTTGAATCTGATTTTCGCGGAGGGGCGATATTTTTGACGCCGAGTGTAGTAAGATTAAGGTCGGAAAAGTAATAGGTAATGTTTTTATACCTTTAATTCGGAGAATTTAAAAACATATTTGCGTACCAAAACCAGCAAGAATTTTGCAAGGTTAATAGTGTATTTCTGGGAAAGAACATCAGTTTAAGCACTATATGACTGGAATTTCCCATTGCAAATGTTCACGTTCAACCTTAATCTTGCTTTTAAATTCGTCAGTTTTCGCTTATTCCGCGAATTTTACTGAGCAAAATCAAACGATCACATTTAAACGTCGTACGTTGAGACATCACAGTCGCACGAATGCGTGCGGTAAAATCCTAATAAGCCGATTACGATGTAAGAGGGTCGCGCGTAGGCGAACAGTCGTATCGATATCGAGAACCACAATGCACCGATTGTCGACCATCGATCTGCGACGCGATGCGTTGGCCCGCGTCGCTGCACCTAACACTACTCGCCGCATAGAACTGCGTCTCGGAACAACTCTGCCACTTTCATATTTTCAATCCCCTAACTCAAACCCTATACCAACATTTTATACATCACGTCATAGAAAATTTGTTCGTTTTCTTTGTTATTCGCTCGCAGTCATAGCACCATTGACGTCAACGCTGAAACCTTTTAAGCCAGATACGAGTATCAAACTGCTTTTGTATACAAAAACGTTTTAGTATTTGTTCGCGCTACTTTGACACATATTGTGAAATGTTATTATCATATTTTATAGGCGCCTGTCTGCCCGTCGCCGGGTCTATGGCGGGTCCTTCTATTACGCAATGAGATGCAGCTCACAAATATCGTTATTATAATTAACGTAACGCCCTATTTTGATACCTTTTGTCTGCTCGTCTGTCCGTTACCGGTGTTGTGTTTATTCACTATCGAATTTATTACATTTGAAATGTTACATCGCTTTCTATGCTAAGTAACTTACAAGTAGTTGCATTGTATCGGACCATTGTATATCTCCGGTACTATTTACATGTGAATCAGTTACTAATATTTAATCGTTTTGACATTTGAAATGGCATCTTTCGTTACCAGTGCCCTTATAACCGGTACTCGATCAACGAGTCAAAGTACAATGTAGACGATTTATTGTTTTCGTTTCATAACTACGGGTTCTCTTTGCTACTATGCTACTAATTAGGTATTAATAACCCAATATTTTTAAAAGAGGCTGGGAATTCAAGAATTCTTAATTGAAATTGCGCTTTTTTTTTTTTTTTACTCGTGTGCCTATATGTCACCCGCAGCTGTCAACGTTAACATGTACAGCGCACAGGAATAAAGTCCGCACATCTGTTAAGGCGGTCCTCGCTGTAATCACCGCGTTGTTTGTTTCTGTAATTGAAAACGGACTCGCTCGTTAATTAAGTTGCTGGCGAAAGCCTTGATGGATTGTTGTAAATGGAAATACTTTTTTCTCGTATCTTCCCTTCGAGTTGGCATGAATTTGCATGTGTAATGCATCAAACGTATTACCTCTTGGCCGCGGCGTGGGAATCCTGCGTCGACATTATAGTTTTTGTTCGCTTTTTGTCTCGTGCTAAGAGACGGGTTAACGTATGTGCCCGTGAGATATGCGCTTGCGTTCCGGGCTAGTCGCACGCATGGCTTTAAGGCTTTCTTATTGCCATTAATTCCTCTTGTCACAGTTGTAATTTGTCCTACGTCTTGTTTCTTAAGCGACCTCTTTTTCTCTTTGAGTTTGAATGCACGTATACATTCTTCTAGCTTAATTGTATGTATCAGCTGTGTACTGAACGCCAACCTTGCTATAAATTAGTTAACAGCCCAGGCTGATAGTGCACACGTGACGCGTAAACACCCCTTAACACGCGATGTGGCGCCAGCCAACAAAACCGTTTCAATTAAACTGCGACGAATTCTTAATTGTGTACGAAATCACTGCATAGACGTTAATTTGTGAAGATTGATTTTTTTTATTAAACAATCCGGATGCAGTGTTTCAAACCGGATTGTAGGTGTAAACTTATATAATGTTTAACCAAACTAAATTAATCTTACCAATATATTTAAAACTGTGTAGGTACCATACAAATACCTAAAATTCTAAAAATTCTAAAAAAAGAAAAGTTTAAAACGGTTCGAAGTGATCTCGAAGATTTAATCACAATCCCAAACTCAATTGAATACAAAACCTCAAGTACGATTACCCCACAAGTTTAGCGCTCCGAAGCCTCATTCCCGCGGTCTTCCTGAGGAAGTGTCAAACCGCGGCCCTGACTTCCTTGCCCCCTCGCCACCCAAGGGGTGCGTAGGGGCGCGAGTCAACGACCCCCGACGATGTTTGCGGTGCGATTTTGAAGACGGTTTTCGTTTATTTTTCGCTGAAAGCGAATCGATCGCGAGCGATGCGCTTTGTCTTGTTATTTGTATAACAAATTGTCTAAAATATCTAGCTAGAAGATATATTTATTGCATTTGAGGTGTAGTGTACGATAACTAACTAGCGTATGTAGGGTTATTAACTCCGTAATACTATCGAGTATACGATACTGTCATCACATCACCATTTCATCAAATGCTAGTAAAATACTTAATACGTTAGCTATAATATATAAAACGACAGGAACTGACTTAACATATGAAGTACCAACAAACCACCAACTAATCGTAATTTCCAGTTAATTTGAAATTTAGCTAGCCTAGCCTGTGCCGAGATGATTCTGAGTCCAAATGTTTCCTTATTCCCCGCAGATATCCTGATCGGCGTCCACTGCACGCACGGACTCAACCGCACCGGCTACATGGTGTGCCGGTACATGCGCGATCGCCTTGGGATCGCTGCTGGAGACGCCGTCACTCGTATGTATTCCAAATTAACGTTTAGTTCTTGCGTCTAAAACTAAAAAAGGCGGACAAAAGTGTATCGTTTTTGCAGAATCAATGAAGTGTTTAAAGTTTTTTTTTTTTCTGGCATGAAGTAGGCAAACGAGCACACATGCCATCTGATTAAGTGGGATCTGTGACACATAAAAATTTGCATTCTCAAGACTTCAATCTGAAAACTGCAATTTTTAGAGCCCAAATGCGTTGCCAACCCTGATGACCAAGATGGAATGCCAACGCTAGTAATTTCACCAGTTGTCTTATTCCCACACCAGAACAACAATACTTGGCGATGGGTTAAAGTATAAAATAAAAATATTGTCTTCTGTTTTTGAGTAACGAGCTGTGAGCCTAGATTTACATAATTTAGAGTTATGTATATAAGATAATATGAATAATATACATAATACGAATGCACGTACATTACTACGTGTGTAGCGCGTTTCTGTTTTTCCCACAAGTTGATTCAAGCTGTGTATTGTTACAGGATTTGAGACTGCGCGTGGATACAAGATTGAACGCGGTAATTACATCGCAGACCTGCTCGGACAGAAACCGCTCCCTCCTGACGTAGGTGTGAGCGAAACTAAGGTCAAACCTTTGCATAAAGAGGCTGAACCTGAAGTCGTTCGTAAACCCAAGCGACCGAAATCCAGAAAGGAAACTATGGAATACAGATCACCTCTTGATGAAGATCAAGAAGACCATGAGGAACAGTCAAACGAGTACAGAAATAGGCAAAATAATAGGTTTAATAAGAAAGGAAACGGTTATGAAAACAAAATGAAGTCGAGTAGAAGTTCTAGCAGATGGGACGTGTCTGGAATGTCACACAGACCTCACAAATTCAGCTATAAACATGATTACTGATGGAATGCGATGACCCATCAAATAGGTGGGTCATGGTAAGAGTTACAGTTCTGAGTTTTTTTGAACGGAAAATAAATATAGGTACATAAAAGAATAACAAGCCCTTTCACCATCTACTGCTATAATTTAAATTAGTTTCGCTGCCGCTAGACGGTCGGGACTATTTTTTCCTTTTACTCTACTGATGTTAATAATTAAAGGTAATACCATAAAGTTTATACCTTCAGTTTTCTTACTCCATAGTTTTTGTGACAGATTTTTTTTGTACTTCTATTAGTGAGTCATGGAATGCTTAGTGAATTTTAAATAGTACAATCATTTTTTTTCGTCCTACCAGAAAATAAAATACAATTCACCAGGATTTTTGTTTAATTTCTTCCTTAGACTTAGAAATCGAGATAGATAGAATTCCCTGTATAATAAACTAGGTAGGTCCGACATTATTAGACAAACAATTTACATTTTTAAGGCATTCGAAGATGCTCTCTGTTTTACTATCAGCATCGTTATAGAACTGCATCATGAGAATAAGTCTTATTATGGTTGAATTGGTGGGATCACGTAAAAACACCGCGCGTGCTCGATGGTATCAAGATCCCACAGATTGGTGCCACCACAATGAGTGTTACAAGCGTAGCCTGATGCTTGTTTTATGCCTTATTTTCTAAAGGGCTACAATGTAAACCACTACACATTTACTTACCCTTTTTGAATACGAATAATTGATGTAAGTATAAATAAAGTCTAGGTATCGCGTAAGGTGGACGATTGAAAACCAAGTTCGGAGATCTCAAGATGATTCAGAAATTTTAAGAATTCCAAATTTTAGTTAAATTGAGGTAAAACGTTGCATTCTGATTTTATAGTTCGCTGGTCATACTTTTTCTAAGAAGTCAAGGAAAGTTAAATGTTGTGCTTGTTATACATAAAAATGCGTGACTCATAATTCGGCGGTTTTTTTTGTTAAATTAAATAAAGTGCGCCTAATAGTAATAATGAAGCGCTTACTTATTTCATGTCATGAGTAATAAAGGTTGCCCTCCACCTGCCGAGATGCCCTTATGATTGCGTTTTCGAAATATCTCGTGCAAGAATCCGGGCTACCTGATATTGTGCGACTCATGGTAGTCATGGCACTCATGGCTGACTAAGCCGGATTCTCTGCAGTAAAATTTGTTACACGCATGTCTAAGGGTTTTATAAAATGTAATCTACCTAGTCGTAAGTTTAGTAGATTATTAAAACAACACACTTCCACGAATACGAATGCTTTTTGTGAAGATTGGCCAGCAGAAAATTAAGATAGCTACTGCGATAATGCTGCCGATAGTTGCATTTATCGTCGGTGCCTACAAATAAATCAAGTAAGGAGATGAGAGATAAGTATAAAATTCATTTTGACAGCGTCCCATACCTTTGAGCAGCAACATATTTTATGTAAGAGAAAATTGAATTATGCTGTTGTGTTTGCTTTGTAACGTTTTTCGATATATTTCCGGGGTGTTACCAGGCTTCGGCTGTACGGGCTAACGCTCGAGGTTGTCTCTGATTTATTTCTTGTCGATACGTGGTAGGTAGCTTTCTCAAGTCGTCGCCTGCATTTATTGCTCTATTGTTTGCCTCCTGGGTGTAGATTACGAGTGCTTCTAGTAATTTAGTTGTAACCGCTTTGTATTGTGTTGCGGCTCGTAGCTTTAATGTAGTAATGAGCTGCGATAAGATGTTCGCGAACAGCTACTGAATCAATTTATGTGAGAACTTGTTATTAAAAAACACACATTGCACTTACTACGAGTCTAAGCGTTTCTCGTAGTCGGTTCGTTAAAGCGAATACCGCCACGTTATCTTACGACCCAAAAAGGACGTAAATTAGGTCCACTTTGTCAGCTTCTAATAAAATTTAACATCTTAACTGGTGTTATCTTATATTTTTGTTTCGAATCTAAACTACCTGGCTTCCGTCAGGGCGTATTTCTTCAGGTCCTGCGGCTTGAGTGACGTGGACGACTATTTAATTTATGTTCATTACTCGGGGCGTTTCGTTTTAATGCGCTCGTTTAACTAGGTGACAGGTTGGTGACGGTCCGGGCGCCATCTTGATTATTATCAGCGCATCGACGCGTTCAAAGAAATCGGTAGGTCAGGCGCTGCTCAGTTTTTATGATCCGTTTAAATGGAAATCGAAGAGTATGATTATGTTATCTTAAGAGAGATTTCCCTCATTAAAAAATCTAGTAGATCGTAATTTTTTATTATGGTTTTAGTATCACTACCAAATAGATCTATATCGCGGCAAATAGACTTGTACGCTCTCGCTGTAATAAAATCGCTTAAGTGTTAACCACCAAGTCAAGCCACATCCAGTAAGATAGTCCAGCCTCCAATAATTAAAGCAGGCTCTGGAACAATGTATGGGGTCATTACTCTCGCGATCCTATTATCTGATCGATAATTCAATCGGGCGATACACCGCGCCCGCGGCGTGACGCTACCGCATAGGACCTCGGCTATTAACGAACAATACCGGGAATAATAACCTTTTGACTTACATTAGATTAAGTTGTTAGTGTTATTGTCAGTATCCTAGAGCATTTATCGTATTTCAAGGGGTGTTTTGACCATGATCTCGGTATTAGCATCTGTCTGGTGCTACCTGCATTACAGAGACTGTTTTACCTGTCACTTGCAAACACAACATACTTCAAAAAATAACACATTCCGAACTAAGAGAGACAGTAAGAATATCTGAGACAGTAAGTATATATTGACGACACGCTAGCCTAGTTGGGAGTGACCCTGCCTTGGAAGCTAGGGGTCCTGGGTTCAAATCCCGGTAAGGGCAGATATTTGTGTGATGAGCACGAGTATTTGTTCCTGAGTCTTGGATGTTTTCTATGTATTTAAGTATATATTTCTCTATATAAGTAAGTTTATCGTTGTCTAGTACCCATAGTACAAGCCTAGAGCTTAGTTTGGGACTAGGTCAATTTGTGTGACATTGTCCTGTGATTATTTATTTATTTATTTATTTATCTGTCACGCCACCACAGCCCTCAGTACTTTTATCAAGTGTAAAAACTCATAGAAACGAAAACTCATACGCTAATGTTAAATAAACTCTTGTCATACTCATGGCATGCAAAGTATTTCCATTCAATCGCTAGTCCCTTTTTTGTAACGGTGTGCAAGTGCCCTTAGCAAATTGATGGACTCCTCATTTGTAAAACTTCGACGTTGGTGCCAAAAAAATTAGAGTAACTAGTGTAAACAGCGAACAATGTTACGGTGGATTTGATATCTTCACTTTTCGCTACTGATAACTTTTTTTAAATTAATATTTTAAACGTTTATAACACGTTAGCATTTTTTTAATGAAAAGCTATTACAATAAGACCAAATTTGTTTTCTCCAACGATGAAAAACAGTAAAATTAACCTAATGTAGTTCCTCATAAGTGTTATCTAATAGGACGGAAAGAGTTTATTCAATGGTTTTTGTTATAAAATGTTGACTAGCGATTGACTTCTCACCTGGCAAGTGACGCCGAAGTTGAGGGTGGAGTTCTCTGGTGCAGTAACTACCTACATACAACTGTACCCCTGGAAGAAACCCGGAATTCTCCGTATCTAACTAGGTAGTTCTGTAGTCATACAAGTGCGTCTACTGATACACTACACCGGACATGCGATGCGGTTATGAGGACGCCTACCTAAATAATATTATTCATTTGAATCGTACCTCACCCTTGATACAATTAAAGGCTAGCCGGCGGATATGGGCTAGGGCACCAATTTGTGGCACTGGGTCACGTTTTAATTGCGGCTTCGGTTAAATCGGTTATTAACGAAGAATTGATATATTAATCGTAATTGTAGGCTCAGTTACGCAGGGGAATGTTTTTTGGAGAAATACCACCATAATTCCATATATAATGTTCGTATATCATGGATAAAGAAGAATAGTTGTCTCCGCCGCGCTCTGACATATTTCAGAGACAATTAACTCGTTCCTTTTTCAACCTTGTGTAAGAATCGTCAGCAAGGAAATACTGAATCGTCGTTAACTGAATCTGAGTGCGGCCGGTAGTTGTGTTTTGTTTATGGTATAATGAAGGCAAATTAATAAACTGGCCACTTGATTACGTGGGCTCCGTCCGAGGCCCATAGACATTTGTGAACTCAAGACTGCAATACGTACCCTTACCCGTACCCTGAATACTGAAATGGGATCAGGGACCCGCCCACCCATTCACCGATAAAAGCCTTTGAAAGACTAACGTGTCAATAGAATACCCCACTAAAAGAATAACCTCATTCAAATAAATATTTACAAGGTTATTTGTTAAACTAACCATTCACTATAGTGTAAACCTGAACAGCTAAAGAACAGAACCTTTATAAATAGCGCTTTAAAAAGCATATCGAACGGCTTTTCTAAGTAAAATCCTTATAAAACCCATTCGAAACCCCTTGAATGGGATAGCTGGATTTGATTGATAACCGTTGTCCCTCAAATATACACAAAATCCATGTTTGCCCACAGACAATATCTATCGCAATCAACACGAATATACAATACAACAAATGCGATGCTGAACATATATCCTAAAAATCTAATAAACTGCAAAAAATGCCTGTCTGATTGGCTTAATTTTTTTACATAAGATGTGACAGAATCTCTTATACTGTAATAGTAGATAATATCAACACACACGCACACGTACCCGCACACGCATACGCACACGCACACGCAAACGCACACGCACTCGCACACAGGCAAGCCTTGAGTTTTCATATTGTTTAACTTATGATTTTAGTTTGTGTTCATTTTAATTTTAAATTTTGATTTAGCCTTAATGTAGGCTAATAAATAAATATAGATACTTAATCGAAACTATGCTAGGAGGAGCGGGTTCTCCCGACACAGGTAATTATTATATCTAATTGGAGATCCCAACCCCCCACTTATACAATGTACCAAAATATCAAAATAAATATTTTTCATTTTCATTTTATTTTTTTCAAATCAAAAGGCTTTTAAGCGATACGGTTGTTCTAAGTTAAACCCTTATAAAAACCCATTTAACCCATGAATAGGATAGCGGGCCGGTCCCTGGATGGGATACCTTAATGCTAGCACGTCAGTGCGAATTCGGCTTGGCGGCAAATAACGCTTTAAAATACATAAATAAATAAATACGTATTATTAGTTTTCTTAGCGTTTTCCCGGCATGTCCGATTCGACTCACAAATTGTGAGACGTTTTAGTCTTTCCGTCCAATGCTTAGCCCGTAGAAAGGTACTACCGCGTTATACTTGTGAACGTACGGGTTAACTTATGATTTCGGTTTTGTACAGCGACCTATGGTGTGGCCACCACTAAGCTTTAAGAAACTTTTTTTTTGCTATTTAGACAGCGGTGAGCGGCAGGCTGCGGTAGCAAATTCATAGAAGACGCCACATCATCGCCGTGGCGTACTTCATACATCTCTATGCATTTATATTTAGCCGCTTACCGCTCATCGCTGCCTCTACTACCGTCACTCAAAGTCGTGGCCAGGCTGTTAGAGCGTTTTATTCCTCGACGGCGCTCCCTGTCACTTAAAATTATACTGCAGAATAGCAGCAATGTATATATGTAAAACCAGGAGTGTGACGAGAATGAGAATTGAATACACTAACGGCCGTACTCAAAATCGTCTAATGACAACGAAGTCGTTCCTTAGTGATGATACTGATGATTTTCATACACAAGTTTGAAAAAGGAACCAGTTAATTGTCGCTAAAATGTCTTTGAGTACGGCGGTAAGCATAGTAAGGGAGTTATTTTACAGCGGTAAGTATAAAGGTAATGCAGTACCTAACCTTCCTTAAAAGTGGTACTCGGTATTCAATTAATGTGTTTTTGCATGCGCAGTTAAACTCAATGAGCGTGAACCTATTAGCAAATACCTATCACCATTATATTTGCATAGGTCACACGTTAATGAAGCTGTACACTATAATTTATTTCACTACCGGTTCAGTTATGTACTAAATGGATTATTATTTATTTACTCAATGACATTTATTAGCACTAGCCACCGGATTAAAGGTAAAGTGCCGTTATAATCGATATTTAGTTTAGATCTTTTGAATGAGTTCTATGAAACGATATATACAGTTACGAGCCAATAATATGGTTTATTGTGCGTACAACTGTGGCAGTCGTTTGCGATGAAGTCGTCTTGGATATGATTTATTTTATAGAGAATCTATTTTATGTCAGAATAAACATGTCACCTATGCACATGAAATGCACTTTAAAGCAGAAAATCAACGGTCTACGTTGCTTTTTAGTAAATACTAAATTCTGTACTTGTAAGTAGGTATAATACAAAAAAAAACGTTCTGAAGATTTTTATCAAATAACTATCACTTTCAAGTTCCTCTTAAATCAATTTCACTACAAAATCGATTCGATCGATAGAGTTGCATACGTCATCCAATTGTTACGTAGGTATCGTTCCCAAGGATGTTATCAGGAATCGATAGTGGCACAGGAAGCGATTTATTAAAATTTGATCGCTTCATCATAGCGGGGATAAAAAAGGCTTTGTTAGCGTGTGCCGCGGCGCACACGCCACGCAGTGACATGAGTGAAAACAGTAACCAACTAAAGGCCGGGTAGAATTTGCTTTTTGAAATTAGAATGCTTTGCGTTAACGCTACCATTAGTATCAAACATAAGTACAGTTTGGGTTCGTATGCCACAAGTTGGTCACGAAGTTTTTACTTTAGCATTCTGTTTAAGGTAAAAGAAACCCATCGCTAGGTTTGCAAACTTACATTATCAGAGTCTAGGGCGCTGAATTGTCTGGATCAGATCTAAGATTAAATGTTAAATATCGACGATATAAGGGTGCAAGCACTGCACTGTTTGATCATAAAGTACCGACTGGTATTTTTATTATTTTTTATTATTTCGCAGTGATTTCTCCAATGACAAGTAACATACATACATTAAATCACGCCGGTTTCCCAGAGGAGTAGGCAGATGCACGTCGGTTTCGGGTAGGTAAGTACTAAAGATTCGGCCTTTTTGCAGTCAAGTTAGTGATAGAAAATCATTAAACAGAATAAATCAAAAGTAAAAGTCGAACATCTTTCAATCGGCCATCTACTACTAAAATGCCTTAATGTCTTTAAAAATAAAGAAATGTCATAAATGTTTGAGTTTAACATTTACTTAAGATACTATTGCTGGTGACTACTCTGTTATAAAAAGTGTAAGGGAATTCTAAGGGTCTCCCCACACCTATTGGCACCGAATCGATGTTAGCTGAACAAAAAACTTTATGTCAATAAGAGTTTATTAATCAGCTAACGCTGATTCCGCGTCGGTAGGTGTGGCGAAACCCTAAGGAAGATAAATTACATTGCCTATAGGCGTAGTCGTAGCCGGGTGGTATAGTCGTAGCCTTGTCGTAGCTCTCGAGGTCTATTCGTCGCACTAAGCTCCTGCAGGCCCAGATCATCTAACCTAATTACTAAAAAAATATGTATTAGTTCAAAGCAAGTGAAATTTACACCAGTATAAAAAACGCAGCTTCTGCTTAAAAAGTGGCAAAAAAATAGGTGACACACAGACAGACAGACAGACAGAGAGACAGACAGACACCACAGTCACTATAAGGGTTAATTTTCCATTTTGGTACGGAAACCTAAAACGGAGATCTATCTCCTTTATTGATGTTGCTGTACTGTTCATGCGCTTTGATTACTGTGCGTCAGTTCATTTGAATTTTACTTTTTACGAAACTATTTGGAATGTAGCGAGAGTGTAAGTTATGGCAGGTGACACAAACATTGGTTATTGAATACGTTTTGTACCATGTACCTACACTACATATTGTATTTCCTATTGTATATTGTTATACTAGCATCTCAGCATAATATTAGAATTAAGGACAAGTAAAATACGTTTTTCTTAAGACTATAAAGTCCATACCAACTGACTTGTCTTATTTAGTTAACCCTTAATTTGATAGTGTCCAATATACTTGACATTACATAATGTTCACTTTTTGTTTTTTTTTTTTTATTTGTTAATTTTTTATGCTGGTTCAAAATCAAATAGGGTTTTAGGGCTTTTTGAATTTTTGCCAAATTAAGGGTTAACACTTTAATAACCTCAATATGCATCCTTTTTGGCTTAAACGGCCGTTTTCTGGTGAATAAAGCAACTAGAGACCAAATTTTAATGAGAGACCAAAGTGTTTACTAAATAAGACAAGTCAGATGGTATGGAGTATACAATTTATGAGTTTATACACGACCGTAGGTAAGTACGTATTACTTTGCCGTAAGTAGGTATAGGATGATGGCGTTAGTAAAGGTCGAATTGCTTCTTCCGATATGCTCAACACCTTTTAGGTACAAAAGATCCCAACTTTAACGTATCGTCCGTTATGATCAGTCCGGTATGACATTGTTCGCATTGTTGTGTTCCGGTGTGGGGATAAGACAACCGGTGAAATTACTAGCATAGAGGCATTCCATCGTAGTCCTCAGGGTCGGCAACGCATTTGAGGTCTTAGGATTATAGTCTTGAGAATTCAAATGTCTATGGGTCACAGATTCCACTTACCATCAGGTGGTCGAGTGCTCGTGTTCTTTCTCCTTAACATAAAAAAAAAAAACCTTTGGCAGTAATGGCGGCCGAGACGAAACAGTATGATAACATGTCAAAAGCAAAATTGTTGATAGCTTAGATTCTACACGGTAATAAACCGGGCAAGAGCATGTCGGACCATGCTGAGTATAGGGTTCCGAAGCCGTTAAGTACTACAAACATAAAAATCAACAAGTAATAAATAACTGATTTTCTATTTAAAGTCAATTGGTGCCAAAAGATGATTTTAGTAGTAGACTTCAATCGCCTATCTCAACAACCAATAATGTCTACTTAGTCATGATGGTTTTCCTTTAAAATTCGTTAAATGTCCTATCATTTAAGTTTTTTCAGATTTTTTGCATTTGTTGTTTTGGCCTTAGGGGGGACGGGGGACGGGACACTTGAGTCAAACAAAAACTAGCGCTTTAAAGCTTAATATTTTATAAACGGTGTTTTTAATAGAAAAACTGTTTTTACAACCCCGTAATATTTTTGAAATACCTATCCAACGATTACCCACACGATGGGGTTAAAGCCAAAAAAAAATACATCCCCATTTTACGTGTAGGGGAGGTACCCTAATTACTTTTTTTTTAACTATTTATTGTACCACTTTCTTGGCGTGTCTAATATGCATATTCATGCCAAATTACAGCTTTCTAGTACTAAGAGTCTTCTAAAAAAAATAATTATAAAAAAAATATGTAATAACCAGCAGCCCAGCGCAGAGACTTGCGCTAGGCTGCGGACAGACGGAGAGACGGACGGACGGACATGGCGAAACTATAAGGGTTCCTAGTTTGACTACGGAACCCTAAAAACGATATCGCCTTGGACGTATTTTCGTATTGTCAACGTTTTGATGACTCTTATTTATTTGACAGTAATGGCGGCGAAGTAAAAACATTACCAAAACACGTCAAAGGCAATATCTTTTTAACCTAGTAAAATAGAGACCCTGGTTTTTTACCACTCCGCAATAGCAATGATAATTGATAACCGAGGAAATAACGATAAATTAATTTTATGCATAAGGTCATGGGAACAAGTTATTACGTATCATCTTTAACCCGCGTACCTGTTAGTTCAAATAAATTCAACTAAGGGTTTTTTCAGTTTCAAAACAGGGCACGACCGGGATTTGAACCCGGGACCTCTCACACCCAAAGCGAGAATCATACCGCTAGACCATCATGCCGCATAGTCTAGTAGTAAAATGGAATAGCCAGATCGTATATTTTAATTCTTCAGCTGTACAAACTTTACATCTTACATAATGACAAGACCTTTCCTTTGTATTGATAGTTTATTAAGTGTCCTCCTGAGTTTTGATCCGGAATTCACTAGCAAACACTCAATATGACCTAGAAGCCATTGGGAATGAAGCTCGGCATTTTCACTTTGTTATTTTCAGTGCAGTTAAGCTTATTTTAATATGCCTAAAAAACGCGGCCGAGCCTTCGATGTGTGTGTATTGTCAACGTTTTGATAACTCTTATTTACTTGACGGTAATGGCGGCCGAGTTAAAAAATGGGCCTCTATTCAGGTGCGTTGAAACGATATCGTGTTGACACGTTTAAGAATCATTTATGTCACAGTCGCCATTATTGTAAATGACATTAGAGTTATCAAAACGTTGACAATACGGAATCAGGTCAAAAACGATATCGTTATTACCTTGTAGAATTCCAGCCCAGTACCAAAACACGTCAAAGGCAATATCCTAGTTTTAAGGCAGTAGAATAGAGGCCGTTCATGTGTATCGTTTTCGTTTGAAGGTTTCACTTCTACCGCGTTGGAAGTAATGATGAACGGCATTATCAAAATAAAGTGTACCCTAGTTAAGGAAAATTAAGAAACGTTAACTTTGTCAGTTTTGTGACGAACATTTGCCATACATTTATACGGCTAATTTCGTCACAGAACTGACAAAAGTTAACGTTTCCTACTACACTAATACCTACGTTTGGTACTAGGGAACACTTTATTTTGAAAATGCCCTTAAAAGTCCATAATATCCAATACACTTACACACCAATTCTCATGCATTCCTATCATCTTACAATAAGGCTTAACTTCACACAAAATTAGAAATTCATGAACGCTCACTATCTCACTACATTACACGCTTGTAATAAATATGGGATGAATAAATCGGCCCGTTTTAAATCTGGGCAAAGCAAGAATAACTGCTCATTAATGAGAGAGAAAACATCGAAGCTCGATATATTACTATATAAATAAATAATACTATATATTACCGCCTAATTACCTATACGTTTTACTTATCACGCCGGCCGACAGGCGCGGGGAAAATGTTTTATTTGCCTTGTCGAAATGTATAATATTTACAAGTCTATTTAATGAGATTAGAGGGATTATATTACGTGTCAGTTGTATAGAAATAGTTGGGGATTATGTGTATTAACGCCTGTGTCACGACGGGAAGAGAGGGAAAGGACAACTCTGGCTGGGTGGTAATAGTTTACAAAGTGCATTACAGGCTTAAATCGTGACGAACGCTTCAAAGAGGAGTCTTTTTAGATTTGCGGGTTCTGTACACAATGACCTAGAGTGTAGGGCCAATGCGCTATTTTCTGCTGAAACCATAATATTTTCAGTGTGTCTTAAACATTAATTACGGAGGTTAGGTTAGGTTAGATGTTTAAGGTACCCTGAAAACATTATAGTTTCAGCAGAAAATAGTGTTCGATGAAATAAAACATTCGATGAAAATGATAGACACCCACACTTTACACATCACAAAAACTAAAGTTAAGATAAAAATACACACATTATGAAGGAAATATTCTATGTGGGGTGCCAGTAAAAGAAAAGATTTGATGTAGGTTCCTTAAACGTTTTGGGAACCCCGACTAAACGATATCTTAACTTTATAGTACTTAAACGCATCGGCATCGTAAAAATAATACAATTGGAAGCATCTCGCATTAAAACAAGTGTAATAATAGATGGTTACGTAAGACTCGGGAGTTATTATTTACACAGATGGCTTTCAAATTGCAATTAGAACCTGCGCAGTTTTTGACCAAGCTTCGTCGTGCGGCATGATGGTCTAGCGGTATGATTCTCGCTTTGGGTGTGAGAGGTCCCGGGTTCAAATCCCGGTTGTGCCCTGTTTTGGTAGACAAACGCTTGGATAATTAGCTGTAGAGTATTGAAGATGTATTCTGCGAACGCTGCTAGCGTGTACCCATAGTAACCTGTCAAAATGTATGGCACGCACAACAATTTACGTCAATGTTTTTAAAATAAGCATGGCTAAGTAACTAAAATCTACTGGCGGTATCTCAGAAAAAACTCTTGTAGCAAATCGTCGGCCTAATTCGTTAACCTGCCAAGTCCACTTTTAAGAATTAGCTGATTTGCTCAGGGTTGGCAACGCATTTGAGGTCTTAGGATTATAGTCTTGAGAATTCAAATGTCTATGGGTCTCAGATTCCACTTACCATCAGGTGGTCTGAGTGCTCGTGTGCCTTCTCCTTAACATAAAAAAAAAAAAAAAAAATATCTGTTTAGAGTGCAAACCTGCCAAATCCTTAAAATGGACTCAGCAGGTTAACGAATTAGGCCGACGAAATGCAACCTTATTACTAAGAAGAGAAGGTTGAATCTGCTTTGGCTATTTAATTTGAGATACGCCTATTGACTTATTAGGAAAAGAGCTACAAATGTTTGTTTGTTTTGTCTTCACGATTAAATGCCTCAACCGATCGATGCTGGTACTTAGGTACGAGAATGTAAATTATATCGGAGCCCGGAGAGGGACGTAGGATATTTTTTACCCGAAAACTAAAACGACACCCAAAACAATAGCGATTAACCACTTCTATGTTCACGGAGTCGCGGGAAAATGCTGGTTGTATTATTAATGTAATATCTATATATATAAAAACCAATTGCTGTTCGTTTGTCTCGCTAAAACTCGAGAAAACTGGGCCGATTTTGGTTTTAAAATGTTTGTCATAGTCCAGGGAAAGTTTAAAAGGTGCGAAAATAATTGAAAAATCCATCGGGAAAGTCAGGAATTTTCAGCGGGGCGAAGCCGCCGGCGGGCCGCTAGTGTAATATAAATTATATTATTATTGCTATATTAAAGCAGGCTGGGCTGAGAACTTAGTGTATAATTTACACCTATATTCACTTTAAATAATTAACTAATAAAGGTCCGTCTCAAAAATATTTGATATTTACATTTTATAGTCTCCGGGTGCTATATTATTACGTGTTTGTTGTAGGTATCCAATACCCATTTTGGTTCTTTGTCGTTATCACATTGAAGTCGTTATAATTCTTAAAGCCTGATGTTTGATCAGTAGTGAACTTAACTAATTGTTAACATTCGAAAATAAACGCATTCCTTTGATTTAACCATTACTTATTAGATCAAATAACTTGCTCTTAGTCGTTATATGAATATAAGTGACCATTCACTTTTAAAAACTCTTATGTTAAAAATCTAACAATTGTGAGTAAGTATACTAAACTTAATGATTAAGTAGGTACATTGTAAAAATATGGAGTAACCTAAATGGGTAGCACACACCATAAATGTTAGCAATAGCTAATTAATTCACCCTGATTGATTAAAACAGGGCACGACCGGGATTTGAACCCGGGACCTCTCACACCCAAAGCGAGAATCATACCGCTAGACCATCATGCCACATGCGATGAGTCTTAAAGAACACAATAAACTTCCACATGCACCTGAAAACCACCTATTTACACAATAACAGGGCCTTTATTCCGTTTGGTAAAACCAGTTGTCTTTGATATCATTTTATCATATTGTTTTGAGTGGTGGTAGGACTCTGTGCAGGGTCCATTCGGAACGCTACCACTATCTTATCCATTAACCACCCGCCAAGCCACAGTGTTCGCATTGTTGTGTTCCGGTTTGGGGATAAGACAACCGGTGAAATTACTAGCATAGAAGCATTCCATCTTAGTCCTCAGGGTTGGCAACGCATTTGAGGTCTTAGCATTATAGTCTTGAAAATTCAAATGTCTATAAGTCTCAGATTCCACTTACCATCAGGTGGCCCGAGTGCTCGTGTGCCTTCTCCTAAACATAAAAAAACGGCCGCCATTACTATCAAGTAAATAAGATCTGTCGTAACGTTGACAATACGACACCATGTCAATATGATGTTACCAAGTAGAATTGACCCCAGTAATGATACAGTTGTACGAGCTCGGGGTTTAATTTCTCTAGTAAACGTCAAGGGTGTCATTAAATTTCTTCGAGACCGGCAACCGGTCACCTATGTGTCGCCTCCGGCGTTGCTCCTCTTTGTCCGTCGATGGCAATGATAAAAAAACAACGTTAATTGGAAGCTCAATGCGCTGAGCCAGCCTGGGGCTCTACTTTGAAATCCGTAATTGGGAGATTCTTTGGCGATTCAACTATTTCAACTGCACGTCATTGTTGTCTTCAATATATTGACAAAAATAATGATAACTACGAACAATTGACGTAAATAGAAGCAGTACCAGGAATAGTTTATATTTCTTGTAAATTAATAAAAAACGAGTTAATGATATCTGGAATGATATTGCAAAGGCAACAATGACGGCGGTTAAAACGCCGAAGAATCATCCAATTAGAACTTCGTCTATCGCTATCCCCTTTTCTCTCGATACTTAACTAATTTGCAAAAAAGAGACTCAGCGGTCCGAAGTTCGCATTACGGATTTCAAAGTAGAGACGATGGGGCCCTAGTCAAGATGCATAATGAATGAAAGATCGCGTCAACAGCTTATGTGACAATCAAATGGAAGCAAGAACATTAGCAGCGTTTGCATATCGACTAATTCTACTATACTATATTGTCTATAATTATGCCTATTGCTGCAGTGTGGTCGGCGCTTGGGTCATACATAGATTTAGGTTACCATCTTTCCTGTGGAGACAACTAAAGTTAACGTTTTTAAGGCCTAATTTTCTGGCTAAGCCCATACCCGCAAAAACGCCGTCAGGACTGCTTTAGACCTATCATGTAAACACACATATGCACACAAGTTTTTAACTATTGACCCCAGGAGAGACAACTTTTGTTTTTAAGAGTGTGTATGACCCACTTATAATACTCGTAAGGTCTTTCGTCACGTGGCCCCGATATACAGGGTTTCTATTCTTCTTTGCATCAATTCCATTCAAATATTTATTTAAAAAAATGTCAATTTTTATTTATACAATTTGAATAATTTGTTTCTTTTGTACTACTATTCATTAGGTAATACAATTAATAATAATATCGCAATTATTGTCATCACAATACTCACTGCGGTGCATTTTTGTATTTCGAGATGGATAAACGAACCGGTTAATTTAGATATTTGAGACTGAATATTTAGTTCATAAATTCGCTAAATGAATAAAAAGCTTCAAAACCTCCCTTATTGCAATCATCTTGCCGACGTGTGTGTGCTTATGTGTATTAGCTCTTTCTTAATTGATAGTAAGAATGTTATAACCACAGCACATCAACATTACGTATCACAAAGACGAGATAGGCTACACACATTAAAATGAAGCAGCTGTTATTATTAAGAATTGTCAAAGGAGTTACCTTACAATACAATAGTCACTAGCTTTATGCGATAGACGTACAAACAGACAAAAATAACCGTTTTAAAATCAAATACAAGGTACGTTGAAAAAGTTACGTTGCTAAATTGGAAATGTTTAACTGGGTGAATATTAACTCCAAATATAGCTAATTAACTCACCCTAGTTAGTTAAAACAGGGCACGACCGGGATTTGAACCCGGGACCTCTCACACCCAAAGCGAGAATCATACCGCTAGACCATCATGCCACATACCATAAGCCAGAAAGAATCCCGTCAACTTTCATGTGTATTTACTGCCAAAAGCCAATGCTAAAGCCAGTGAAACCGTATTGCCTTTGACGAGTTATGTCATTGTTTCTAACTCTGCTGCCATTACTGACAAGTATATTAGATCTATCAAAACGTTGACAATAAGATATCACAAACGCAGTTTATTTAGACCAAGATAAATCTAAACTGATTCGTCGTATGTTTATGAATTACGTCTGTAGCTATTATATACCACCATAATATTCGCAGGCGGTGGGCCTGCCTTTGGTTCGGAGATCAAGCTGTATAAACAGTTGGCTTTCAGTAATACGTACCTATACGTGAAAACTTGATAGTTGTCTTTCAGACTTATCGCAAGCGGCATGATGGTCTAGCGGTATGATTCTCGCTTTGGGTGTGAGAGGTCCCGGGTTCAAATCCCGGTCGTGCCCTGTTTTATACTCTGCATCGTTAGCTAATTAGCTTATGATTGAGCATTATTTCCCTAAGCATATTTACTAATGTGTTATAAATTAAGTAATGTTTTTATGTACTTATTTCTCTATGTAAGTGTATTTATCCGTTTTAGTATGTGTGGTTGCCGGGTTACAATAGTGTCACTCCATGTCTTCCCGTGGATGTGGAAGGAGCCGACTAAGGGAATAAGGGCTTGTAGTACAATAAGGCTTGCAACCTGTCACTAATACGCTGTTAAACATCTTGGCCTGATAGTGCAAAATGTGGTTACAGAACTATCGATAAGTATTTTTAGAATTGTTGGTATTTCTGTAGTTCTGCCTACTCCACTCTGGGAATGAAGGCGAGATGTTACATACGTATGTGTATATTTATAGTTTTCTAGTACCAATAGTACAAGCCTAGAGCTTAATTTAGGGCTAGGTCAAATTGTATAAGATTGTGCCCTAATTTATTTAACATTGACATTATTTTTGGCTTTAAAACATTTTTTTGGGTTTTTTTTATCACGTTGTATATCAAACTACTGCCGAAGAGAAAGGGCATAATGTTATTGATCTGTTGACATGTTGTTATGTTTGGTTCTTTGTTTTTTCGTAGAGGCTGAATGGATAAAGAGACTTAAACCGGGTTCGTTAATTAAAAAAAATGGAAAAACGGTGGATTTGTAAGTAAACTCGTATAACATGGGAATGTAATATGTATAGACGACGGCATTTAAACATGCAGTTGGGTATTTATCAAAGCTTGTTTTTTGGTAGACTTATTAATTTATCTACTAGCTGTTTCCCGCGACTTCGTCCGCGTAGAACTCGTTTATCGCTATTCCCTCAGGAACCGTTCAATTTTTTGGGACAAAAAGTACGCTATGTCCTCCTCAAGGACTCAAACTATCACCATACCAAATTTCATCTAAATAACCGATTTAGTTCAGCGGTTTATCCGTGAAAGCGTAACAAATAGACAGACAGAGTTACTTTCACATTTATAATATTATAGTATAGACATTTAAAAAAACGATATTCATGTTTAACGTCTTGACGAAGCCTGTTGCTGATATAATGAGTTTTTTTTTTTTTTTTAATATTTCTTGTAAAATGAACACACCCAGCGATACTATAGATTTCCTAAATTAAAAAGCCTTCTTACGGGTATCCATTTTTTTTTTTACCCCCAAGGAAAAAGAGCGGTGTAATATGATGAATGTGTGTATCTGTGGCATCGTGGCTCTCAAACGGATGGACGACAAGGTATCGTATTGTCAACGATATGATAGCTCTTATTTACTTGACGGTAATGGCGGCCGAGTTAAAGTTTTTTTAATGAAAGCTGGTTAAATCGGAATGGATTTTAGCTAGATTTCATGAAAATAGCCATTCAAAAAGATCTTTTGTACCATGCCGCAGGGGCTGTTCTTAGATTTCATGTTTAAGTTTATTTTTATATCTAAGTTTTAGTTTTATTTAACTTTAGTTTTAGTTATTGTTTTTTTTTAGAATAGAATAGAATAGAAAGTATTTTTTCAACGCAAACCAAATAACAATAATGAAACAAAAATTAAAAAAGTTGAATAGGGCCGCTCAGCAGTGAAACTGCGGCGCTGATTTTCAGAGGGACCCTTTTAATTTCATGTTTTATTTTATGTCCTTTGTCTTATCATAAGTATGACAATTAAATTAAAATAGTTAAGGTAGGTAGGTGAACGCAAAAATTCGATGATTTTTATCAATTAATTATATCAGTTAATGATGAGTCAGCGTTATCAGACGAAGTGCATACGGCAAACGACGACGCCCCAAACTAGATATGGGCAATAAAACCCGCGGCTGCGGTAGACGACGACAATTACACGATGCACAAAGGAAGCGTATAAACACCGTGTGCGTGCGTGAGTTAGGTCGTTGGATGAAATGACCAAGGGTTTATTTTTGTATTTGTTTTATTTTAATTGAAATTTTATTTTTAAAGTGAATATATGACTTAATATTCTGTGAATATTTCAATCTTCCACCTGTTGCCGTTATCTTGGGTTCCAGTTTTACCCTTTGGGTACGGAACCCTAAAAAGCAGATTTATTCAAAGACTCATTCCTGCATTACTGTTCTAACCGTTTAGCGGGGCGTTTGTTCTTATTGTACCATGCTATTTGTTTTTTAGTAAGTAAATAATAATAAAAATCAAGTTAATAAATGTCAATACAATAATAATTTTACAATTGAAGTTCCAGGTCCACGGAGTATGAACAAATAAAAAGGAATTAATATAAATAAAAGTGGTATTTATTCAGGCTTTTATTTCATTAAGTTAAAATTTTAAACAAGTTAAATAAAAAGTATTACTTCCAAGAAGCACAAAGATTAAGAAAATCATAAAGGATAACAATTAAATTATGTTAAAATATATATCTGATCAATTTGGTCTTCATTTATACTAAGATTTATTCTAGTGTGAGTATCGAATGAATTATTAGTCTTAAGGCTCTTAAGAACCCTATTATTGGTTATTAGATCTATTTTTAAAATCGTTTCGATAAAAAAAAATGTTTAATGTAACACCTGGTAACTTCACGAAACATCAAATTTTGCTAACTATCAGCGACACATATGACATCTTCTGAGAATGTGCAAACAGCATATGAGTTATTATAAGCCGTCTCGGTGAGCAATTTGGGGTTCCGTAGCATTAAGGAACCCTGCCAAAATTGCCGTCCTTCCGCCGCTGACGAAAGGAGCCGGTAGCACTGGCTTAATCCTAGATTAGCCCAAACGTTTCACGAAATGATTTTGGATATGGAATGGTCCATGTGGAATATTTTGTTTTATCGCGTCGAGCCTTATTATTATATGATTCTTTAGGTAGAAGGTGAGACAAAAACATTTCATAAGGGCGTTTTCCAAAAAAAGTGTACATCGTTAAAGATAAAATTAAGAAAATGTAACTTTTTCCATTTCGTCACGAAAATTGACATATCTAAATGTATGGCTAATTTTCGTGACGAAATGGAAATAGTTAAATTTTCCTAACTTTGTCCTTAACAATGTACACTTTTTTTGGAAAACTCCCATTAAATGCGTTTCGGAGTACACGTAAAAAAAAACGTTTTATAAAAACAGCGAAACGCGTGAAATATTTTTGGAGCCTACGAAAGTGGCGTGGCGCTACGTCATTTCTTAAGAACATAACAATTAATTTTTATAGCACATCCAATACAGGACATAGGCCTCCAGCTATAATAATCCCAGGAGCAAATGCAAAGTATTTAAAATGCAATAAAAATAAACGCCTTTCTGCGCAGATTTATGTCTATTTGGGAAAATCTAATAGGTGAAGGCACACGAGCACTCATGCCACCTGATTGTAAGTTGGATCTGAGACCCATAGATTTGAATTCTCAAGACTTCAAATGCGTTGCCAACCCTGAGGACTAAGATGGAATGCCTCTCGGGTGATGGCACCGGTGTTGGACACTTTAAGCTGACAGGCACAATTAATGGACACTAAACTCTTAATTCAAAGATCCATACGGTCATAAATTGATCGTTGCGAAACAATTGAATAATAATAATAACCCTTATATTCTGTAAAATAGGAATCCATTGTCTATCATTGGGGACTTATCCATTACTGGTTCCATTACCCTATTCTAGTAATTTCACCTGTTTTGTTATTCCCACACCGGAACACAATAATGCGAAATCTGCAGCTTAACGGTGGGTTAATGGAAAAGATAGTGGTAGCGATCTGACCGACCCTGCGCAGGGTCCGACAACCACTAAACTTCGGTCTATGTTTAAATTTTAATTTTCTTACATCTTCTTACTACTTTCAAATACTCTCCCGGTGCAGGTAAACAAAATGAAAATTTAGCTATCAATATAGGGAACATGCAATTTTTTTCCTTAAGCTTTCTGGAAAGTGCTAGAGAGGAAGAATTGTATACGCGAAATAATTCATAGTTCAGACCCCCTGCAAAAACACTATACAAAATAGACGACTGGAATGACGTCACAGCTGTTGTTCCATGTTTAAACTATAAAGACCTTATATAGAAATTGGCATTTATTTCGTAAATTACTATGTTTAAGACAATATTGTTACATTAAAATATTACATAAATAAAATTTAAGTTTTAAAATTTTAACAAGTTTTGATTCTATATATAATATCTTAATAAACGGGTTAAAACTTAGTGTATTGCGTTGTATATGGCTTTTTTTCATTTTATCCAAAATAAAAACAGTGAAACTCTTCTTCTTCTTCTTTTTTAATTAATGGCGGTCCACACAGTGATTTCGCCAATGTCAAGTGAATAGAGTAAAACAGTAAACAGAATAAATCAAAATCAAAAGCCGGACATCTTTCAATCGGCCATCTTCCCTCCCCGAAGGTTACCGGAAGACCCAGTGAAACTCAATTCTGATTTTCATGCATGTTCTCTCTTGTGGTATACGAGTATACCCGTTAACTTAATTTAATGACGATTTGAGAAAACTGGCCCTCATATAAATAGCCTTCGACAAAGTTCAGAGACCGCATAGGCTCAAAGGATTTCAAAACGCTTCATACATTACTTTGCACATCCAAACTGACTCTTATACCCACAACAAACAGTTTAATTCTTCTCAGAGCATCAAGTAGGTGGAGATGGGACATGCAAGCACCGCGTCAGGATGGCTTACATCCAAATGTGATGTAATAAGAGCGGGTAGTTTGGCATGCGTGAGGGTAGTTCTGTTAAACATTACAGATGGTCGATTTGAAACAAACTGCCTTGCAATTTTCGCTCTACTATTGAGAGTCCTTAAATGGCTTCGAGAGTTATCGGCGTGGAAGTAGTCCAAATAGAAGCTCCTAATGTTTCTGTATCCATTTTTTATTGTTTTTCTTTTAGGATTAACCATTTTAGTAGCACGGCACGGAAATCACCCATGAAAACTCAAGTGAAGTGAAGTGAAGTGAGTGAGTGAGTGATTCTGTGTAATGTTTTTGTTTGGTGGACAATAAAGTGTTTTGTATTGTATTGTATTGTATTGTGACATAAATGACATATGTGACGCTGACATGATTTACTTTAATATGGAGATGCAAGTTGCTTATCAAAAAGGTCAAATGTTACAGAATAATCTTTTAAGTTGATTATGGATACCTAATGCGATATTATTCCGTAACATCGATAAGTCGATAAAACAGGTCAATCCCTCTGACAGTTTGATTTTTGCTATGAAGAATTCCGCTCTTTGACCATGACATAGGGTGCCAAACGGCACCGTTAGCCTATAATGGGTATTCAAGGTACCTATATTACTCGTACCCTTTTGCAGTGCCCTTGCGGGGTTAATGTATATAGACCTATGAATGTTTTAAATACATACATACATAACATCACGCCTTCATTTCCAAGAGTAGGGTAGGCAGAGCTACAGAAATACCAACAAATCTAAAAATACTTGTTGATAATTCTGTAACCACATAAATAAATAGTTTGAATCTGAATATACAAAACATAGTAAACACCTTTCAACAAACTTATTATTATGCAGAATTTTCATTTTATCGAAAGTAGTTTTTCGCTGCTTCAGTTATTTTTTTATGGTAGTTACAAATCTAACCTTACCTAACCTACGTAATTAATGTTTAAGATGCCCTGAAAGCATTATGTTTATTGCAGAAAATAGCGTTCGATGAAACGATTGGTTCCAAATTGATGACGTTGAGAGGACGGGACTTGAAATTTAAACAACTTTCAAACTTACTCATGAAATAAGGTGGTTTAATGTCCTACCTCAAATAACGCGAGGACGCGACACATTCAGAAAGAGGTACACGAGCTCAGCTCAGCACGTGATAGAATCTCTTAATTCTGCAATCGTATCAATGACACATTTTCTCCCTCTCACACACAATTTAAATAGTGTTTTTTTTTTGTATTTCATATTTGTTTTTATGATAATTTTAAATTTTGTTTTAGCATTAATGTAGGCTAACCACATAATCAACTGTGCGCTAGGAGGATCGAGTTCTTCTGACACAGGTAATTTATATACCTAATGAGAGATCCGATTATACGATGTACCAGTATATTAAAAAAAAAAATATATATATTTTTCATTTTCATTTAATTTTTCAAAATATAATTTTGTTCCATTTGGCATCGACCCGTACCCCGTACCTTAAGGTACGCGGAGTCCTAGCGCTTTAAGCCTACGAGTATATAAGGTAAGGCTCATTGCCGTCACTGGAGACCGAAGAGCTGGCAGTTTCCTCGCTGAACAAATTAGTTTAGCAATTCAACGAGAAAATTTGTTTTAGTTTGTGTTTATACCTTAGATTTAGCTTATTTTAGTTTTAATGTTCAGTTATTCCACTCTTTACCTGTTCTCAATAAAAAAACAGCAGTAAATCACTTTGTGCGAACAAAATCATTTCAACCACCATTTATTTATTATCTTTCAGATTAGTTTTAAACTAAATGATATAAAATAATTTATTCGTTATATTGACCACATCAGGCCTCTTTTACATGTCGGTTAAGATTAGTGTAGAAGTCGTATCCTTTGGACTTCAAATCTTATGACGACAATATCAACACTGCAAATCCGTTGCCAACTGAGGGCTTAGATGGAACCTTGTCCGCTCCGGTGTGACTGTACAAGTCAACATGGAATTGTTTAAATTGTGAAACACTTTAATTCATGATAAATTATCATCAGTATCGTGTGAAATAAATGTTTTGAAAACTAGCTATACTTTGCTTTCCTATTTTCCGAAGGGAAGAGGACCATATTACTAAGCTTAAGCTGTCTGTGTGTTCGTCCGTAGCTTTAAAGAGCTGGGGGTTATTATGACATAACTATGCGGTTCCGTTTACGCTCAGAGAAAAGGAGAGAGCTATATAACTGCCATAGCTCTGTCCTTTACGCTCACCGTAAAATGAACTACAAAGCAAGCTCATAATAACCTCCCAGGATTATCTTATGAATCGTAAGAGATAACGGATTGATTTTGATTTACTAACAAATAAAAGTTAAAAAGGTCCCCAAACAAGAAACTTTTTCCCAACGTATTTTTATTTTTGTTGTGTCGTAAAAACGGTAAAACATAAAAGCGTCAATTTTTTTACGGTTTTAGTACAAACACAAAAGAAATACAACATATGCTAAAAACCGGTCAAGTGTGGGCTCGAACTGATTCGATTCGAACTGGAATCCGGGATCTTATTGTTTCATAACCAACTTTTCACTAACATCATTTCACAACTGTAAATAATTCTGGATTTATTTCAGGACCATCGTGTAGAACCCTTTAGGTTAGGTTAGGTTAGTTTTATAAAAAAATGTAGCTACAGAAAAAAAGCGGGTTGCAAAAGAATAGTTTGCGAAACGATGCATTTGTCAAAGATTTGTCGGCGAAAAGGCAGAGAACCCTAGAATCCAACTTGAATATATTAATACCTACCGTGCCGCGGTACGGAACCCTCGGTGCGCGAGTCTAACTTCGCACTTTTGCCCGGTTTATTTCTCCCCATTTGTTCGAAATCGTTTTAGAGGCTCTGGAAGACAGGCAAACATTAAGACAAATCCATAAGTACTAATAAAATATTATTAACGTGAAAGTAACTCTGTTAGTCCGTCTATCTGTTTGTTACCATTTCACGGATAAACCGCTGAACCGATTTAGATGAAATTTGGTGTGAAGATAGTTTGAGTCCCGGTTAAGTAAATAGGGTACTTTTATCTCGAATTGGACGGCACCTGGTGGAATAGCGATAAACGAGTTCTACGCGGACGGAGTCGCGAGATGCATTTTTTGATGAAGGGTTTTTAATGCGATAAATTGCATAAATACTCCTTTTATATAAGTTGGGATGATCTATTTGTGTCGTTCCGCCGTCGCCATCCAATTCGCGGCCCCCATAAAACTGCGGCGCGCCACGTAACCGATCGACTTTGATTTGAAAACACCGCAACTCGTTTAACACACCACCACATTAAAACACAATCCACTAACACAAAATTTCACATAATATAAACCTTACTCGTCAATAATAAAGGCCAGGTGAGAAAATATTGGCTGTATTGTGATGTGCGGCAGTTTTGACTCGGAGAAAGGTATCGTGGGAGTTGGATGTTGCATGGCATTTCTATCGCGTCGCCAGTTTCACGAACGTACGAACTATGACTTAATTAGGTGGCAGATATCGGACATGTGCGTAATGTGTAGTAGTTTGTAGATATTTCGTACTTGCTTGAGGTCTTCAGCAGGGTACTTTAAGACTAGCAAGTTTCCGCGACTCATAATCAGTTCGGGCTTTAAACTAAGCAACACCTCGACGGAACAAGTAAACATACAGACATATTTTTATTGCACAAACAGAAAATAATAAAGTAAATAACGAAACAGAAACACAAAAGGTAAACTTATCCGCTCAAGGGATCTCTTCTAGTTAACCTTTGAGCGATTGAGAGTGAAATAAAAACGCAGAAGGCTTAACGTACAACAATTTAAGACAGAAGATAAATATAAATAGCAAATAAATACGTGTATATACATAATATTAAATAGGATAAATAAACAAACATATACTAGTATATAATTCTAATTAAATACATGTAAATCTACACTATCGACACTCCTACACTGATATTATAAAGAAAAAAACTGTTGTATGTTAGTCACAAAAACTCAAAGAGTACAGGACCGATTTCTAAAATTCTTTCGCTATTAGAATGCTACGAGTACATTATCACATAGTAACACAGGCTAAGTTTAATTTTTCTACGCGGACGGAATCGCGGGCAACAGAATGATACATCAACTAAATAAATAAATATAATACAAGTTGAAAGGACATAAATTAGTTAGTAGGATTAGGATTATCTCAGCACGTGTTATTAAATTCAATTCTATGTGCTGTACCTATATAAATCAACTGTTTACAGATTGCTTTGAGTCCATGTCAATCCGGGGCTTAGTTCTACTAGGGCTAAACCCTAATAGTTATCGTATTGTTATTAACTTCCGTGTAGTTGCCGGGTTGGAATAGTACCACTCCAAGTCTTCCCGTGGATGTCGTAAGAGGCGACTAAGAGAATAAGGGCTTGTAGTACTGTTAGGCGATGGGCTTGCAACCTGTCTCTAAAACACTGGTGTTTGAAAGAAAGAAAGAAAGAAAGAAAATAATTTTATTTCTGCAAAATGATACATTTTTACTTAAGACTAACATTTTGTAAAGCTAATTACGGTAGAAAATGAAAAACTTAAAATAGCTTAAATTAGCTTGACATGCAGGGTTTTAATTAATTATGTTATATTTAATGTAACAGATTGCGAAAAGTGAACCCACTCAGCATGGTGTCGAGCCACTCAGGAGTGTCTCGACGCTGATCTTCCGTGGATCCAACACAGTGATACACGGTGTTTACCAGTAACTTAGCCTATTTGTGCAAAAAGTGGTTACAGAAGGAGAAGTGACAATGTAGAACAAGGTCCTAAGGATGTTAATTAAAATAGAAACATATATGTGAATAATTAATATATTAAATCAAGTTTGAGTAAATCTTGCTAAATCGTAGTGTTTCGGCTCCCGTCCGTTTGTTGCTCAACAGTTACATCTTTTAATTGCCCGCACATTCAGAGTAATCAACTTTATGTTTAAATCTGTGGCTGGTTACGTAACGCAAATACGAAGGACCACCGACCGCGATTTCTTCGGATCATTTCCTCAAGAAGAATGTGGAAATGTCTCATATGATTTCAATGATTGCCCGCGTCTTCGTCCACGTACAAGTCGTTTATTGCTACTCGTGGAAAAAGTTCCCTTGGTTTAAGCTTTACAACATAGAATATAGAACATGCATGAAAATTAGAATTGAGTTTCATTGATACGATTTAGGAGAAAATGTAAAAAAAGCATATAAAACGCAATACACTACGTTTTGACCCGTTTATTAAGATTTTATATAGAATAAAAGTTGTTAAAATTGTAAAACTTCTTTTAATGTTTAGATTGTTTTTTCGGCGCCCTCATTTTATTTACGTAATATTTTGATGCAACGATATTGGCACATGGTTATTTATGAATTAAATGCAAATTTCTTTATAAGGTCCTTATATTTTAAACATGGAACAACAGCTGTGACGTCATTCCAGTCGTCGATTTTGTATAGAGTGTTTTTGCAGGGGGTCTGAACTATGACTTTTTAAAACTTCATATCTTATGAAAAAATTACACGACAATTATTTCGCATATACGTCCTCTCTTTCCTCTCTTTCGTAGCAGTTTCCAGAGAGCTTAAGTGAAAAATACGCATGTTCCCTATTAGTACCTAGCCTAGGGAGGTGCCAGCAGAACAGTCGCCGATCGGGGTGGACCCTCGACCTCAGCAGCCAGAGGACGGCAAACGCCTCTAGCAGCAACGAGGGGCGGAGGGACCCGACCGGCTGCAAAAAGGGGGAAGTAATGGCTTCCTCCCCCACACCGGCGAGGATCCTGCAGGCGAACCTCCACCACGCAGCTGCGGCAACAGCGGTGGTTGAGTGCCGCCTTGCAGGCAACATCGACCTCGCTCTCATACAAGAACCGTGGGTTCGAAACTCGACCATCCTGGGACTGAACTCCGTTGGTAAGGTTCTATATAATACGAACGGAGCTAAGCCAAGGGCGTGTATTGTTTTCAGCAAAAACACTAACTTTTTACCTGTTCCAGAGTTATGCACTGATGACCTTGTAGCAGCGTATGTAGCTCCGAGGGGATGGAATGGGTTTAGAGTAATTCTGTGCTCGGCCTACCTTCCTGGAGACAAAGCGGACCCCTCTGCGGAACTCTTTCCTGTGGTCGACTACGCCCGGAAACACAACGCGGAACTACTGGTGGGATGCGATGCCAACGCCCACCACACCAACTGGGGGAGTACCGACATCAATGGTAGGGGTGAGTTGCTACATGAATTCCTACTAACCAATTTACTCCAAATCCTGAATCTAGGCTGTGTACCAACCTTTAACACCAGAGCTAGGAGTGAAGTTTTAGACATAACATTTGCCACTGCAAATCTCGCCAGGCACGTCCTAAACTGGAAGGTAAGCGATGTGGAATCTCTGTCGGATCATAGACACATTTGTTTCAATCTGACTAGTCAACTGAGCAATCAGACTGTTACTTTTAGGGATCCTAGACGAACTGACTGGGAGGGTTACCGCAACTCCCTAGATCGTAACCTGGGCTCCATGGCTAAAAGTATAAGAACGCGGGAAGGGTTGGAACTTGCGGTAGAGGTTATCTCCAAAGGCATAGTAAATGCCTATGAAGAGAACTGTCCTCCCAAGGTGAAATCATCCAAGCGTATGGTTCCGTGGTGGAACTCTAAGCTGAAAAGGCTCAGGGATAAAACGCGGAAACTATTCAATAGGGCAAAGAAGACAAATGAGTGGGAGGTCTATCGAAAAGCCCTAAATGAATATAGCAAACAGATTAGGAAAGCGAAAAGGGAGTCATGGAGGAAGTTCTGTGAGGACATAAACAATACGCCTCAGGGAGCAAGACTTCATAGAATACTCGCCAAAGCAAAACCTAACCAAGTTGGTCTACTAAAAAGACCTGATGGTTCCTTCACTAAGAATGAAACGGAAACGTTAGAATTACTGGCAAACACTCACTTTCCGGGAGCCGGGGACCTGAACGTAACAGGTGGAGGAGAAGTTACGTTTAGACCCCATCCTGAGGACTGGAGACAAGCAGCCTTAGTCGTAAGACCGGGAATGGTGAGATGGGCCATCAATTCATTTAAACCCTACAAAACTAGTGGATTAGACGATGTAAGCCCAGTTCTGATACAACGTGGTGCAGACGTCCTGATCCCCTATTTGGTTAAGATCTTCAGAGCAAGTTATGCCTGGGGACACATCCCGGAACAGTGGAACAAGGTTAGGGTCTTATTTATACCTAAGACTGGGAAAAAGGACTATGCTCTGGCAAAGTCCTTCAGACCCATCAGCCTATCCTCGTTTCTACTCAAAACCATGGAGAAGGTAATTGACAAATATATTCGTGAGAATTGTCTCAGGGACAAACCTATCCATGACAGTCAGCATGCCTATCGTAGTGGCAGATCCACAGAGACGGCCCTACTAAACCTAGTTGATAGGATCGAAAGAGCGCTGGAAGATAAGGAAATTGCTCTCACAGCTTTCCTGGATATAGAGGGTGCCTTTGACAATACTCCCATCAGGACACTGGTCAGTGGGCTGGCTGTAAAAGGCGTAGACACTACCACTGTCCGATGGGTGCAAGGGATGCTCTCAGGTAGAGTGGTCAGGCTAGAACTACTCAGCACTACACTAGAGGTGACCACGGTAAGAGGCTGCCCGCAGGGAGGTGTACTATCCCCTCTGCTCTGGACTCTTGCTGTGGATGGGCTCCTGCATAAGATGGCAGAGCTTCGCATTGACACACAGGGATACGCTGACGACCTTGTAGTTACGGTGCGTGGCAGCTGCCAAAGTACTTTATCGTACCTAATGCAAAGGGCTCTAAACACAATAAACTCATGGTGTAAAGATAATGAACTATCCATAAATGCGGATAAAACCATTATCGTCCCATTCACTAAAAAGCGGAAGCTAGTGGGACTTAAACCGCCAAGCATGAATGGGAAAACAATACCGTTCTCCTCAGAGGCCAAGTATCTGGGAGTCACACTAGACCAGAAACTTACATGGAATCTGCACGTGAACGGCACCCTACAAAAGGCTAAATCAGCCTTGGCAATCTGTTGTCGGCTAGCAGGAAGCAGATGGGGACTAAAACCCAGAATTGCACTCTGGCTCTACACATCCATAGTGAGGCCGATGGTGTCTTACGCCTCTGTGGTATGGTGTAGAAAAGCGGCACAAAAAACTGTAATATCAAAACTTGGCAGCCTCCAAAGAACTGCCTGTATCATCGCTACTGGAGCCATGTCAACCTCTCCGACACTAGCTCTGGAAGCATTACTGAACCTGCCGCCCCTTCACCTGTTCTTGGAAAAGGAGGCGAAGGCAAGTATGCACAGAATCTCGAGCTTGAAGAGAGGCCATTGGCTATCACAAAATATGAGATCTCTCGAGAACTCTGTAAGCGATATTCCTGTAATGGGGATGTTCTCAGACACCATGCCCCCTAAACACTGTCCACAGAAAAATTTCTCTGTGGAATTCCCGTCTAGGGATGACTGGTCACACAGTCGCTTAACATGGAAACCAGGCAGCCTAAAGTGGTACACTGATGGCTCCAAATCCGGTTCTGAAGTAGGCTGCGGAATATACGGGGAGGTGCCTAAAAAGGCGTTAAGCCTGAATTTAGGAAAGTACTCGTCTATATTCCAGGCGGAGGTGTACGCCATAATTGAATGTGCGGCAGCCAATCTGCAAAGCAACTACTTCAACAGTACCATCTATATCCACTCGGATAGTCAGGCGGCTCTCTTGGCCCTAACCTCTGACGTCATGAACTCAAGGCTGGTCGAGAACTGCAGGACACTTTTAAATACTCTGGGTGCAAAAAACAGGGTAATTTTACGTTGGGTCCCAGGGCACGCGGGCATCGTGGGCAATGAGAAAGCTGACGAACTCGCACGGATAGGAGCTAGGGGCACACAGTTTGGTCCGGAACCATTCTGCGGCATCCCTAGAAGCCTAACAAAACTCACCTTGTGGACATATTGCTATGATGCAGCCACTCAACTCTGGAAGACAACTCCAGGATTGAACCATTCCAAGGCTATCATAAGAGCATTTAGCAAAAAGGCGTCGAAGGAGGCCTTAGCGCTGAGTAGGAACAAAATTCGCACTCTTGCCAGGGCGCTCACAGGGCACTGTTGCCTGAACAAGCACATGCAGACGATTGGGAAATGTAACACAAGGCTGTGCAGACTCTGCCATCTGGAGGAGGAAACGCCTATGCACTTTCTCACCGTCTGCCCGGCTTTAATGCGACACCGTAACTCCTCACTGGGAAAGCACTTAATGTGCCCAGAGGAGATCAAGTATCTCGGCGCCAATAAAGTCCTGAAATTCTTCGCAATAACAGGACTCAGCGGAGAACTGTAGGCTGTGGCGATCACAATAGATCAATCCTGGTCGCAGTGATACTAGGCTTTGGAGCCTTGAATAGCCACTCCCTGAATAATAATAATAATTAGTACCTATGGTTGGTGTGGATTAAGTAGTGGTTTTACTTCCAAATTACTTAAATACTAAACTCTTTTAGAATATACCGTGTTCCAAACTACATGTTTGTTTGATTATAAAACTGGAGGTAAACCATACTTATGAGTCATGGGCTGCTAAAAAAAACCGTTTTATTCGTCAACTTATAAAAAAATTTGATTCATTTTCGGTTATTAAATCATTATTAAAAGTATGAATGGGAATTTCACATACAGTGTATTTTTTTAACATGTGCACAAATTTTTATACTGCTTCGCTATTGTTAATCAATAACACATGTTGTGTTATTTTTAATCTAGCTTATCATATTAGAGATATTGCCGATTCAATGATTCCACTAACTTAACGATATTCATGGACCCTCTGATGCAGGGGTGCGAGGAGAGGGGAGTGTTGTTAAGTAAGTTAATAAATTAAATTTTAAATTTAGAATATCAGCAGGAGAGGGGCTTGTTGTCTAATAAGCTGTACATGAAATTTCAAATTTCGAATACCGATACAGTGTATCGCTACAGCTTGATAACCCATGTCAGCATTTCTAGTGTGACTTTGTGTCCACACGAGAAGGTAAAAGAGAGACAATTTGCAACAAAAAAAAAAGAACTCTTTTTACTTTCGTAATATATTATATTAACGATACAAAATCACATATTAAAATTTGTGCACTGATAAAAAAATTACCCTGTATATAGACGACAAAATAGAAACATGGTTTTTAGAGCTTTAATTTTCAAGAGAAAAGATATTGCCATTTGCTAAATTTAACTTTAATTAACTCTTAGCCTTGTTATGAAATAAATTAGGCAAAATAGAAGTTTAAATTAAAAGTCAGCAGCTTTGTATATGTTTATCCTTACTAACGTTATAAGTGCGAAAGTGTGTATGATTATTTGTGAGTTTGTTGCGCTTTGACGGTTTAACGCTTGAACCGATTGATATGAAAGTTCGTAACCTGGTAATTGAAATAGGTAGGTTCCTGAAGGAATAGTGGTAAATTACTTCTTGGTGGACGGAGTCGCGGGCACAAGACAGTGTTATATAATCGTAATTATTGTTCTCCCAGAATCTGAAAAATTAAATGCAATCAAAACAAAGCGTACAAGCACACCAAGCCTCCTAAACCAATAAGCAGTATCTCCAATTCAATAACCACAACAGATTCAATTTTATTTTGTTAGGAATAAGGTTGATATAGCTACAAGAGTTTTATCTGAAATAATGCCTATTGACTTAGAAGAGCAGAATAATTCCGAATTAATATTAAGCACACACTTTAAAGTATACTTACTTACTTACTACTTAACATCACGCCTTCATTCCCAGTGTGGGGTAGGCAGAGCTACAGAAATACCAATAACTCTGAAGACTTACTGATATTTCTGTAACCACATTTTGCACTAACAGGCTAAGAGGTTTACTAGTGTATGAGTGACAGGTTGCAAGCCCATCGCCTAACATTACTACAAGCCCTTATTCCCTTACTTATTTACTTTAAAGTATGTTTAAAAAAATGCAAAGACTTGGCCGTCTACTGGTACTGGCCCAGATTCCTACAAGTAGACGACCAGTCTCAATCTATTTAAGGCTAAAATTACATCTATTAGGTAAAACGAGGGCTCGTCCGAGATTCGAACCCGGGACCTCTCACACCCAAAGCGAGAATCATACCACTAGACCAACGAGCCTCCTACGGGAGCTTTTCAATCCGAAGATCTATTGAAAATGAAAAGCTGAACCAGATACTACCTGCGCCCTTCTATCACGTTACATTCATCACTGTTGCCGTCTCGTCCAGACGGCTATAACTCATGAAGCTGAAAACTGAAATCTATTCGTAAACACTTTAGGGTCTCAACTCAATTTTATCCTTATCCGTATTGCAATTGCATTGATTACGAAACGGCTGCGTTTACTGACAATATATTAAGAACTTTGAACGCTAACAATATACAGCGAGTGACTTCTATACGAAAACATATTTTAAGGGCTTATTTCAAGATTCAAATTCAAAATATTTAAATCAGGTTTCGCCATAGAATAGTTGGTAAAATTCCTTATTAGTTATGTTAGTAGATTACGTACAATCATTTATTCAGCAATTTTTAAAGTCTTAAAGATACATCTAACCTAAATAATTTAAATCTAACCTAAACCTAGTTTATCCTAACAAGAACAATGTCCACCCAGTGCTTTGTCAGAAGGCAGTCGAGCTGTCTAGCGAACACCCTCGGGATGCCGATGTTACAGGCGCGCACGCGCTGCAGTTGTGAGGCCACTCTTTTGCACATGACCGCATGGAAGTCATCGGTGTGCTTAAAGTATAAGCTCTTATGTATTAGGGCTTATACTTTGATATCTTTTGTAAAAAAAATCATACAAATTAATTCAGCACGCATACTATCGATAACAAGTTACAATTGTAATAACAATGGCTGCAGATAAGGTAAAAAATAAAATTGAAATGAAACTATACTCGCTGCGCCTGTAGGATGGTGCCTGTGACAGCTCATTTAAAAACGTAATTACACATTATATTTTCATAAATCAACATATTGGTTCAAACCTAGCAACGCCGTTCAGGAATTTAAATTATTAATCGCCAATTTATAAATACCTCTAGTGATTGAAAATATGAAATACGACTGTCACAGGCATCATCCTAGAGCGCAACGAGTGTAAGTCTGCTCGAAGAAGAAACTATGCATTACATTGCTGTTCGATTAAAGAAAGTACACTTTATTAGATAGAAGTAGGGGTGATGAAAATATGGAATAGAGACCTTCAGTGCCCAGACAAATTTTAGCATGGAGTGAGTTCCAGTTTATAGCACCCATTTACTTGCTCCTAATTTATATCGGTTTCTTGTCTTTACCACTGAGGCGCCTACTAAGTCCATGAGCCTGAAGGGCCGCTCCGTTCGCCCTAAAGGCCTGCTCCTGGAGAGCCACTTTAACAAGATATTTAAACCCAGGAAAACATGTTTTGTATTTTTTAAATACAAAATTTTTAGGATTTTTTTTTGGTGGACGTTTTTAAAGCTCCGTATTTATGGTGCCAAAGGGATCCCTAAGCTCCCGTTGCCCGTCTGTCAGTCGGCGGCCTGTATCTCATGAGCGGTCATAGGTAGATTTATAATTTTAATTATTTCAGTTTGTATCTCTATTGCAGCTACAACAATAAATATCAAAATATGAGGAAATACAAGACACGTTTTTCCCGCGTTTTCGCTCAACCTTAAGAGTCGCAGCGGCTCTTGCAAAGTAAAAGCACATGACATTTAAAAAAAGCGAGTAATACAACGAATTGCAACAAAACATTAAGTGGTTTCATAGCATTCTTTTTTGGCCAAGGTAATATAGAGCAAAGCGAAGTATTTTATCTCAATATAATTATTTATATAACGTAGTAGGATGCATACCTAATATAAGTCTAGAGCTTAGTTTGGGACTAGATAAATTGGTGTGAGATTGTCCCCTGATATTTTTTTTTTGGTGTGAGATTGGAGATTTATTTATTATATAATCTCTTTTCAAAAAATATAAAATTAACAATTCGTTAACAGTAAAGACATCAACTATTAAACAGATGAACCCCGATGACCGCCGGTTACCCCTTCTACAGCTGATATATCCTAAACGGCCCAACCGGTACCTAGAAATTTAAAAAAACGCGTCAAAATCGGTCCATCCATTTCGGAGTTACGATGCCACAGACAGACCCAGATATACACAAGTTAAACTTATAACACTCCTTTTTTTTATTGTTGCATTGTTGTGTTCCGGTTCGGGGATAAGATAGCCGGTGAAATAACTAGCATAGAGGCATTCCATCTTAGTCCTCAGGGTTGGCAACGCATTTGCAGTTTTAAGATTGCAGTCTTGTGAATGCGAATGTCTATGGGTCACAGTCTCCACTTACCATCAGGTGGCCTGTGTGCTCGTTTGCCTTCTCAATGCCATAAAAAAAAAATGAGGGGTTAAAGTACAGTATTACATTGTCAGCGAAAACACAAGATAAGCGTACAAAAAAGAAAAAACAGATTAAATACACAATACAAACAAAGCTAAACATAGATATGTATCACTGGTTATTTATTTGTAATGTGTTATTTTCATTATATTTTAATCTACATGCTTAAGTACATTATTTTTCACAAACAAGAGGAAACACGCGCATTTATGCTAGCTAAATGTTACTCAACTCTTCGAACGATCGGTGTAACGTTACGTTAATTAAAAACCAACTCTATATGATGAGTTGTAGAGCAGGGTTGACTATCATACGTGTAATACTAGTGTGTTTCACGGGTATATTGGCCACCATTAACAAAGTTCCTACATTAATAGGTTTCTTTATTCTGTAATCACATTCCGTTTCATTTTCACTTGTCTGAGTCTGCCAGCGCTTTCCCAAAGGAGACAATTATTTAGAAACGCAACAGTAAGTCTTTTTTTTATAAATATGTCATTACAATCGTATAAATTATCCTGTACCTATACATAAACTGATTGTTCAGGATAGTAATATTACTATCCTATAAATGGATTTGATTTGATTTTATTTTTGATTTATAATTGGTTAAGATGACAGGAAGACCTTATACATCTCCCATGCTATCTATATTTTTTTAAATGATTAATATTGACATCGTCCACTACTTCTCCTGTTGCTACTTAAGTAATATTAATCATTTAAAAAAATATAGATAGCATGGGAGATGTATAAGGTCTTCCTGTCATCTTAACCAATTATAAATCAAAAATAAAATCAAATCAAATTCATTTATTTCATTACAATTAGAAGTTTCGCTATACTGATAGTGCATACGTACATAATATTACATGAATGGTCTCAGAAGCAATTATGAAAATGCCCTTTTCTTAGAGACGTATAAGTCTTTTTAAGGTTCAAATCATATGAGACCTTATGATATTTACAGTAAAGACGGTAGTTTCATCGGTCGTTTCAGATTGGGGTTAATTTTTTTTTTAAATATATTGATTTGAAAACCATGTTCTTTTTGACGTAGAATTATTTTTCCCGTTTGTAAAGTTGTAAGTAAAAGAAATTTAACTACGTCTATGTAGACGACACAAGCACACTAACCTAATCTTACCAACATAATAATTAAAAAGTTGTAATGTCACTTTTAATAAATTAATAGGTTTTTAGTGAGAGTTGGGATCAAAACAGGGCACGACCGGGATTTGAACCCGGGACCTCTCACACCCAAAGCGAGAATCATACCGCTAGACCATCATGCCACATGCGATAAGTACAAAAGGCTACCATCGTTTTATTTTTTCATTTATCCATTATGTTGCATAATAACTGAATGACGGTATTGGTTGTCCATTAGTTCAAAAATGAAACTTACATTTGAGCGCTCCTGACGGTATAGCGTGTTTGAAAATTTATAAATGACTGGAATAAGGTGAAAATATGTAAATAGACTATCGTCACAGTGGTGAGTTGGATTGCAAACGAAAGGTTTTTAACGTAGGCGGTTCTATCTAAATGCAAGACTAATTCCAGCTAATTAACTTGAGAACTTTGTCAAAACAGGGCACGACCGGGATTTGAACCCGGGACCTCTCACACCCAAAGCGAGAATCATACCGCTAGACCATCATGCCGCGTACGTTAAGACTAAATAATATTTACCAGATCATACGCACGTTAACCTTCTGTTTATACAAATAATCGTCTTTGTTTCAAGACGTAGATAATGTAATATGAACAAGTTACATCAAAGCTAAGTAAAAGATAGTTTGTGACAGCTCTAATTTCGCGATAATCTCAAATCGTCTAATTAGTCGTCTTTACTTATATGTTTCCTTCTTCAATAGACAAAGGTATGGGACCCAGCACCATACGACTACAGCGGCCAGTGGGTTAGGGGGCCTAAAAAGACGCATTACGCTAAGGTCAGTGATTTTCGAAATCTGATAAAATGTATGGAATAGCTATATGTGCTCGTAGCGGTCCTTTGACAGCTTACGTCAATCCATCCGGTTGCGAAAGTAACTCTGTCTCTCTGCTGCGTAGTTCGCTTTCATGGCTAAACTGCTGAACCGATTTCGATGAAATTTGGTATGGAGATAGCTTCAACCCCAAGGACAAAGGGTACTTTTTACCCCCGTTAAATGACTTCTACGCAGAAGGAGTCGAGTGCTACAGCTAGTCCTGTTTTTGATAGCGATAACGATCGTAGAATGCCTCCAATCACACAAAACTGTGCAAGTGTATTTTTCCAATATGAAAGAACGGTGTTTTATGTAAAGTTAACGCGGGGTACTCGTAGCGGCTGAGCTTCGAGGAGTTAAACTGATGAATTGATACAACCACCTTACTTCTAAAGCATTAGCCTATATACCCGTACTTTTCTATTTGACCCTTGAGGAACAAAAGTTAAGGGCCACTTTTCCAAACAGTCCTTGCCTGCTGGTTTTAAGTGGAATAGCTAAACCATACATTTTCTGACAAAACAGGGCACGACCGGGATTTGAACCCGGGACCTCTCACACCCAAAGCGAGAATCATACCGCTAGACCATCATGCCTCACGACGAAGCTTGGCCAAAAACAGCGCAGGTTCGTTTTGTAATTTAAAAGCCATCTGTGTAAATAATGACTATTGGCACGTAACTAACCCACTTCCACTATGTTTCAACCCATATTGCTTTCAAAATTAAGATACGGATGCTTTCACTGACAAGTTAAAAAAAGGCTAAAATATCCTAACAAATCATTTGCGATATCGTTTAGACAGCGTAATGGCCCTGTAATTCTTGGCGCTATTTAAGGATTGTTTATGGTGACTTTACCAATAATTACCCCGTTCATGTAAGCCACAACACATCTTTCCCCGAAAAACGTATGACAGGGTACCATATGATACGAGTATAGCTAATTAACTCAACTTGAGTAGTTAAAACAGGGCACGACCGGGATTTGAACCCGGGACCTCTCACACCCAAAGCGAGAATCATACCGCTAGACCATCATGCCACATGCGATCAGTATGAAAGGCTACCATCAGTTTTATTTTTTTATTTTAACCATTATGTTGCACAATAACTGAATGACAGTATTGGTTGTCCAATTGTTAAAAAAATAAACTTACATTGAGCACTTCTGAAGGTATGGCGTGTTTGAAAAATTTATAAATGACTAGAATAAGGTGAAAATATGTAACTAGACTATCGTCACAGTGGTGAGTTGGATTGCAAACGAAAGTAGGCGGTTATATCTAAATGCAAGACTAATTATTCCAGCTAATTAACTTGAGTACTTTGTCAAAACAGGGCACGACCGGGATTTGAACCCGGGACCTCTCACACCCAAAGCGAGAATCATACCGCTAGACCATCATGCCGCACGACGAAGCTTGGCCAAAAACTGCGCAGGTTCTAATTGCAATTTGAAAGCCATATGTGTAAATAATGACAGCTGAAACTTGAATTATTCATGTCGTATTCATTAAATTGTTTAATGATGAAAACGTATGAATAATGACGTTTTCACGACCGTTTACACCTAGGGTATTGACGAGGGTAATAAAGTCGGTATGCAAAGTGGATTGCGGATTCATTTGGTGTGGCCTCCGGGAACTTATATTGTAGGTTAGGTACGGCGGCTTAAAACGCCGCTTTCAGAAATTAACTCACTCCAATCCGGTGGAAATAGATACTTTGAAAATTGACGACAAAAGAGAACCAGAACAAACAATGTTTTACATTTAAGTACATACGAATAAGGCCTATTATTCTTTGTATGATTATATTGATGATAAGATTTAAATTTGTATTAGTTAGTTACTTCTTTATGTTTTTATTTTAATGATCACCTGATATCTCTAATTTACATATTGCAAGCCACTAGCTACATACAAATAGCTAGCATAGCTATTTGTATGTATTGTCTTTAATATATGCTTAATAACCTTTGTATGTTTAGACATATTTTTTTGGTTTGATTAAATTTACCTTTTTGTTTAATTTGCACCAATTTTCTGCTTGGCGGCAGAACTAAAATGTGTTTAGGTTTGATAAAATCAGTTCAAGAAATAACTATGTACCATTCATGTTTCTCGCATTTTGTTTTAGTTTTTGTTATGCTAACGGAGTTAAAATCTTAAGTTGTGAAAATGGTCTAAAATGCTTATGTATAAAGTTGCAATCATCATGAAAACAATCTTTAAGCTTTTAGTACTTTTACTAGAAGTTGGGCAAGCAGCTGCTAGTCTTGTTTCAGATTGATCTTGGACTGCTAAATAAAGAACATCCTGAAGTCAATGTAAATGCCGTCTCTAACATATCGACGCTTTATCGACTACCTTTCCCTTTTCCTTGCTCAATAATTAAGTATTAAAGAAAAACCTCTGTTCCTTGCTAAGTTGTCAAACTATAGTCACCGCGGCATTTTAAAGCCCTCCAAGTTTACGTGGTGGTGCATACGGAACACGATTAGCAACAAGTCGCCGAGGTATATCGCTTCAGGGACAAGGGGTCACATTGTTTCCAATATTTAAACACCTAATTGTCGTTAGTTCCATCGCCTGCGAAGAAACACCATGTATATGTTTACAATTTGACCATACTCAGCCCGAAATAATAGTACACTTAAATATTTACGGAATGAGGTAACGTTAAAATATAAAACGGGAATAAACAGTTTAAAAAAGCTTAAATTGAAGCTTTAACGCTTTATATATATTGCTAAATTTTATCTCATCCTTCTTAAAGTTTATCAAATGTTTATTCTGCCTAATGTTTGTTCGCCTTTGTACAATAATTTAGTGTTATAATTGTAATATTTATATTTTTGTACAATAATGAGTTTACATACATACATACATACATACTTATATTAGGACAATATAGCAGAGAAATCTGTACGAAAAATTTCATTTCCAGATTTCTGTTTCCAATGCCAATCTCGGATATAGCATAAAAGCAGTAGTTTTTTTTTATTTTCATATTTTTTTTTAACTTTGATATTGTAAAAAGTTGCTGCTGTTTTTAGTCTGAGTATTTATCTATATTTTTCAAAACTTCCATATATTTTGCGAATAATTCATTCTATTTATATACTGAGGCAATGACTACCCAATGTAAATAAATGGAAGTTATTGATATAGTTGTACAACCTCTTTAGCAGTCACTGCTTCCAGTGAGGCTAGACAAGTTGCATTCGACAATCGTTAACGATTATGTTTCGAAAGACAAAAGTATGGAATTGACGTAAGCCACCGAGAAAGTCACGTAGTACTCTCGGTGGCCTACGTCTTTCAATTGAAACATAATCGCCAACGATTGTCGAATGCAACTTGTCTAGCCCCACAGTCATGAAAGCCGCTGAGTATGTATATAGCAACGAGAAGTATGCCTCATATTATCATACATAACGTCACGCCTTCATTCCTAGAGTAGGGTAGGCAGAGCTACAGAATACCAACAACTTTAAAATTGCTTATTATTCTGTAACCACATTTTGCTCAATCAGGCTTTAGCCCTAACAGGACTATAAGCCTTTATTCCCTTAGTGGCCTCTTACGACATCCACGGATAACCCGGCAACCACACGGGTCTCATACGGGACGGGGTATGTCTCGTATTATCATTTGATTTATATATTTTTTACGCTTTTTAAGTTTTATAGGCTTCAAAGTCTGAAATTGGTAATAAAGGTAATAAATAAGGTAAGGTATAGATAGGTGGTAATTTTAAGATAGGTTCTGAGTTTTGCTATTTAAGACTTTGGCATACTATTTAATTTGTAAATATTTTAACGTCAAGATGAAAACAAAGACTGGGAAAGAAGCATAATAATTGAGGTGGAATGCGTCTAAACTGTGCTCAAAAAAACAGGTAAATTTCCTTCAAGGAGGATGATTATATTGATTATATTGATCATTGATCACATGACTTCAAGTAATTATATTGCCCAAAAATACAAAAAGTACAAAAGGTAACTTAATGCTCAATGGTAAGCACTTTTTTTGGTTTGGAGTTATCGCCAATCGTTAATCCTTATCAAAATGTTGCCTGGGCCTCAACTCGACTGGGTTAAAACGATATTGCCTTTGAAGTGTTTTGGTATTGTTTTTAACTCGGCCGCCATTACTGTGAAGTAAATAAGAGTTTTCAAAACGTTGACAATACGAAAGCGGTATCCTATCGCAAACACTAAAAACGTTTGCCAGCTGTTTCATTTGCCATAATTTTCATTTCCCATAATTTTCATTTTATTCTGAATCCAATAACTTTTCAATTTTTTTAATGAGATATACTTACAGAACGTGTAGGTTAGGTTAGGTTTATTTTATAACAATTCAGGAAAGTTAAACGGTTTCAGAGAAAAATGAATTTCGGACAAATGAAAATTATTGCAAATAAAACAGCTGGCAAAGGTTTTTTAGTGTTTCAGATAGGTAACCTACGAAAACACGTCAAAGGCAATATCGTTTTAACCCAGTAGAATAGAGTGCCTGTTCGTTGCTGCTTGTCGTTTGTTGTAAATAGGTAATTACCGACTCGTCTTTAAATAATGTACTAGTTCGCCATATTTAGCGGGTTTCTACTTCCAAGTACGTATTTATTTTATGGAACTGAAATAATCAATGAATCAAAATTCAAAAACATTCAAAAGTACGTCGAAAATCTTATAAACATACTATATTTTTATTATAAGAAGAAAACCTTGATTTACTGTCGCCATGTCATCGTAAACCATATTGATTTTATGTGTTTTCACTTTCTGTGTATTATTGAAACTTGATCTGGAGACAGTTTTTATATAATCCCTATTGTGTAATGCCTGTGCCTCAAATGTTTAATACTTTTTCTTTACATCTCAATTTGTAATTTTGACTTAAGTGGTTGAATGGTAATGTTAATGGGTCTCTGTGGTAGTGTAAAAAACTCTACCTGTATTTTGACTTCTAGGAACGTGGAATTGTAAACTCAAACAACACCCGCTTGGTCTTGCGTATTCGAGAAACTCAGTTGATACGTAAGGAAGTCAATTTTGATTTAAGTATGGTGTATAAAACATTGAAGGTTTATTGTTTTCTTGGCGATGTTGTTAATGTTACATAATAATTGATTTATAACTAACTATACTTGTAACTCTTAGGGCCTGTTGTTTGATCAGTAGTTAAACTAACTAATTGTTAAAAATCGTGACCAATGGTTAAATTTCAAGGGATTATGTCAAATTTTCGATTCTTTTTCCGAATTTTAACCATTAGTTCAGTTAGCTACTGATCAAACAACTCTACTTTACTAATGCTAGAGTTGTAGTCGATGCGAGAGCAAATTTTGTAAAACACTTTGAGAGATTATAAGTTGAATGCTATGGTAGATTTGGTAAACATGACAGGAAAGGCGGTAATATTAAAAATAAAATTGAAGTAACTATAAGCCCGGTAAGCATTGTTTATTTTTTTAACCCATCCAGGATGTTTTGGCTGAGATTTCCTTAAATTTAACTTTAGGTCAATTTGTTGGCATTCAATATAGTCTATACGGACAGAAAAAAGTTGTTGGTAATGTACCACCAACTTATCTACAGCCGAAGGCAGATCAATTGTAATGCTAAAGTTCTACTATTAAGGGTACTTCGTGACTGAATCGGATTAGCCAAATTAACAAGAGCTCTTAAAACCGAACACACCAAATTCAACACTTAAATAATTCAAATAATGTCTCTTAACATCCTTACTTCTTCACGCCTCGTATTCCGGACCCATCAAACGTCCATTTCAAAAGTTACTTTGAATGAATTCGCAAACAACCAAATAAATAGTTTTTTCTCCTTCCGGCCCATTCAATCGGCGGATCCTCGTCCAGTGACGTCACTAATCCCGTACAAGTGGACCTGTTTGCGACAAAGCGGAGATTACCGCCCGATGTGCGAAAAGCGGCGTAACGGTAGAACGGTGAATAGAACCGTTAGCAATGGTGGATTATGTTTTTAACTGTTATATGCGTAATGATTGCACGTTAGTGCTAGGAATGAACCAATGTCAAAGTTCAAGGGTTTGTTTAAATTGTTGGTTGGGTGGTTAGTACGTAACTTAATCACGCATAATTAATTAGCACACAGTTTATGAGCAATTGAAAGCACTAATATCTTATACGCCTATCGCGTTACATATACAGTGTGTAAATTTCATACGGGCATATATTTTATCCAGACTTAGTTAACGATCATACAAATCATGTGAGAAAGATATTTTGTTGGTGAATTTTATTACTGAAGAGCAGTTTATTTCTTAGTTTGTCTTAAGAGCAATGTACGAAGTGTGCGAGCGTCCATCGGTCGTCAATGCCTGTATCCAAGTGCAAGGACGAAATGTGGAAAATAAGTACCTATCTCAGGCGAGCGAACCGCCTGCATTAAGGATCTTTATTTTTGACTTTTGTAAACAAATGGCGAACCATAATAATTCATGAGTACAACATGACCATTATGTAGATGCTTTAATTTAATTGGCGCAATGTGTGATACATTGCTTGCTGAAATAATTAGTAAGAAAAAATTAAACGCAACTAATGTTGTTAGTTTTTACGTTAATTAGTGCACATACAGTGTGCTACTGGCATGAGGGCTTCTGCTTTAACTAACGATAATATGTTGTTTAAGTAACTATTTGCAGGTATAATTAAGTCGAAGTTAACTAACGTAACGCTGCAATTTAACTTCTTAGATTTTGACTATCATCAACGTACTGGAGCTATGTGCAAGTATCGTAATCAATATCGTTATTACTTGGTACAAGGCATACATTGGTACAGGGGCAGAACATAGAGAGTTATTAATACTCATTGAATAAGTCAGATTTGAGAAACTAAAATGACCTGTGGTTGTCAAACTTGAACGAAAGTCATTCCTCTCGTAATAATTTAATGTTTAATAAATAGTGAGTTTAAATAATGGCTTACGACGCTCGTGAAATGTGTGACATGATTTTGTTGTACGGCGAAACACACGGCAACGCAGCAGAAGCGTTGAGGTTGTATCGTGAAAGATACCCGAACAGGTGACATCCTCACAATCCCAGATTCATATTAGAAGCCGTGCAACGAGTTCAGACGTCAAATGGGGCTGCTATGGTCACTTATAAACAGGTCTTAGTTTGGTCACGTGACTTTATTAATTAACTTTAACGCACAGTGTACATTGCTTGCAATTTATTTTTTGTTAGAAAACAAGCGTGTACTGTTTTATCTTGTTTTAATTAAAATAAACATGTAGGTACATTAAGGAGTTGCCCATTGTTACTCTATGTCAAGGAAAGCCCTCATGCCGGTAACACACTGTATTAACTGGTGTTAAAATATTTGCCCGTATGAATTTTACACGCTGTTTGTATACACGAACCTTGCTAAGTTAAGTACTAGCCTAGTTAAGTCTTTGTCCGCGTTGAAGTCTGAGAACTGTAAAAAGTATCATATGTCCTTCCAATGGACTCAAGCTATCTCCATACTATTTTTTTTAGCGCACGAAAACGAAGGGTTCCGTAAACAAACTAGGAACCTTTATAGTTTCACCATATCCGTCCGTTCGTCCGTCCGTCCGCAGCCTAGCTCATAGACTCTTAGTACCTACTAGAAGGCTGTAATTTGGCATGAACATACATCCTTGTCACGCCAACAAAATGGTTTTTTTTTTTAGGGTACCTCACCTAAGCGTAACGTGGGGATGTATTTTTTTCTCATCTATCTCATAGTGTAAGTTGTCGTTGGATAGGTCTTTCAAAAATATTATATTTTTATTAGTCAAAACTACATATACTAAAAATCTGAAAATAATCTTTAATGCAAGAGCATATACCGAAATTTAAAGGAAAACACTAAGAATGAAGGTACCTACGTAAAACTTACTCAAAAGAAGGAAAAGCTCGTGCCAAAGATCTTCTTTGAGTGATGAAAAGTTGTATTTAAACTCCTGATTGTGAGTGGGTTATCGATAGGCACGCTTAACCTCCATGAAGCCATGGTTTTATAGAGGGCCCAGTATGGGTTTATTTTCAATGGTTGTATTTGACCGCGTCTTGGTAATTAATCAAAATAGTATTTCGTAGTAAATATTTAATTGAAGTGCTTCTGAAATAATGAAGTAAGGATTATGATAGTCACACTTTATTAATACTACGGCAGTAACGAAAAGCATACATTACACCGCAAGCATACATTAAACCTTAGAAATTAATATATTTACAAAATCATATTAGTACCACATCCAAATTAAAATAAAATGACCAACGCGTGACCAATTCATCGCCTAAGCGTTTAGCTCGCGATTTGAATAAGCGGCTCTTTTGATGAGACCCCTTGGTAGCTAGCCCCCAGGGCGCACGTGTAGTCCTGGCCATTGTAGACCACACGTGTGATGATGACATCAGGAAACCTAAGCATTAAACTTGCAGGGTCGCAAAGCTTGGCAAAAAGCGCTTGAAATAAATGATGCTTTTCGTGAAAAACTAGCAATATAATAATTTTTAACATAAAAAACTGCTGCGTAGTAATGTAGTTTTTTTATTTAATATAAATATTCTAGTTTTTTTTTTTAAATTAATTAATTGATAATGAAAGTTGAAGAATACGGTTTGACAGCGGACAAAACGATACAAGTTTATCTGCCGCTGTGTTCACTCGTGATTTACAAATAGCTTAGTATGTACTTATTTTTTTAAATATACAGGGTAATTTTTTTTCAGTGCACAAATTTTAACGTATGATTTTGTATCGTTAATATTATATACATATAACAACAATAAAACAAGATCAAAAAAAAAAAATCTTGTTGTAAATTATCTCTTTTACCTTCTCGTGTGGACACAAAGTCACACTAGAAATGATGACATGGGTTGTCAAGCTATGCAATACACTGTACTGATATTCTAAATTTGAAATTTCATTTATTAACCTACTTAACAACACTCCCCTCTCCTCGCACCCCTGCATTAGAGGGATCATGAAATTCATGAATATCGTTAAGTTAGTAGAATCATTGAATCGGCAATATCTCTAATATTTTTTAAGCTAGAGTAAAAATAACACAACATGTGTTATTGATTAACAATAGCGAAGCAAATATTAAAATTTGTGTACCTATTAAAAAATTACCCTGTATATTAAGATATAAACAAAAACAGTTCCCGATACAGATGCAAATGCCCTAGCATAAGTTCTACATCAGCATAGGAAAGTTGTTTTCATGATGCACTTAGAAGGGTGTGGGTTACAACATGCATGTATTTCGGATGATAATCCATTTAGAATTTGTGTAAGTAAATATTGCCACGTACGCTTCCCATAAAAAATATTAATTTTCGGCAAAACATATTTATAGGTAACGGTTCCAAAATTCTAAGATGTTGTGCCCTGGAGGTTTTCTTAAGTTCGTTTAAGTTACTAATTTCCTAATTAACAATTAACATTAGTTCTTGTTACCACGTCATACTCTTAGGTCACCATGGCATTGTGTCAAAGTACCTACACACCTTCATGGCTGAATTCTAAATAGATATCAAAGTTTATACATTACATAGTTTACATTGTACATCGCCTATCATCATGTTGATTATCATAATTGTCACCCTCATCATCATCAGCCTGTATGGTCTCTATGTTTAAGTCTGTCTTTCAATCATGCATGAGCGACAAAATTGATTTGGTTGTAATATAAAGTCCCTACATAGACGGAACATACACATATTTAATTGTTTAATCACAGTTTTTCTGAAATGAAAAGCTTATTTTTTAAGATGGAAAAATGCTTGAGAAAAAGTAATACGTGAAAATGAAATTTGATTAATGTGAGCCAGGCAAGCCGGAGTCGAATCTACATAAGTAATGGAATGAGCGGGGGAAACAATCCGTTGTATTTACGAATATTTTGCTTGCACACGAGAATTATCTTGTCTATAAAGAAGTCAAACTATGTTAACATAAGTGGAAATAAATAAAGATAAAAATAAGCTTGCAAAAATCGTATTTTTAGTAGAAAATTCTGTTATTAGGGTATTTTTCAAAGAAATTGTACCTAATTAAGGGCTGAAATTAAGTTACGGTAACTTTTACATGTGAGAACGAAAATTAACTACATAAATGGTTGACTAATTTTCGTTACTCACATGTAAAAGTTACCGTAGCTTAATTTCAGTCCTTAATTAGGTACAATTTCTTTGAAAAATACCCATTATTTGTCTATGTTTCAATTGTATGGTGGTTCGTTTCAAATTGCGAATATCCGAAATTATTGCAAGTAATGCTTACTGAATTTGAAAGTGTATTTGTATTTGTTTATTGGTGAGTCCCAACTTGCGCTTTCAGGTCTCAACCAATCGATGTCAAATTTGGTACCTATACGTATATCAATAGTTTATTTACAGCCGAGGGTATTTTTTACCCTGGGAGATCAAACCGTTAACGATAAACTTCTGTACGGCCGGCTTCGGAGGATAAAGCTAGTTTTAAACAAATATATAACATAGTCAAATTGTGTCGCTGATCTTTTTTTGCTTTGACGGGTTGCAAGGGCTGGCAGTAAAAAGTACCATATTATATTACTATAAATAACAAACGGTTTCTCACCACTGAACGAATTATTCGGCGTGTTCACGATATCTCGATGATCATACTACGAAGTCATAATCACGGGTTTACGGGTACAAAACCATAATAGCGTAAAGAAGTCTATAGGTAGGTACAAAAAAAAGTTGAAGCTAAAAATAGAAACAATACTTCTCTGTCGCATAGTTATCCTATATAAAACAGCATCCTTATTTAGATGATTAACGTTAGCATAGACGGTTCCAAAAATAAGCTCGGGTGACTGGGGAGGCCATGGGCTGGGATGGGATCCCCGTCAATGGAAAGTGTGTCGGCGTCGGGTGGAGTCGGGAGGCGTCGGGTGGCGACGCCGGCGTCGCCGGCGTGGCGCGCCGGACCATGCACAGGGTGATCTGAAAACGAGTGCAATGTACAGTTATGTAATGTTGTGCAATCGAGGTGATGCAAGAGAGTAAGTTACTCCTGTTGTTTACGCTAGCTGAAAGTGGATGAAATATTTAAAAAATAGTACGGTATACAGCGGATTCTTTTGATCTTTATTTTAAATTTTGCATCATCAGATCGGTGTAATAAATAAGATATTGAAGCATATTATCCTAAACAAATCAACTGAAAATGACGTATTTATACTATGTTATACTTAATATGGCAGTCAAGCACGAGTTGGGCAAAATACTTGAATATGAATAAGAATAAAAATTGATTTTTTATTCTTATTCATATCGATTTAAACAAGAAAAATTCTTGCACTAACTAATTAAAATAAAGTGGAAGTGAATAAATTAAGCGACTTTAAAAAAAATGAAAATGAATTATTCTAAATAACGTATTATTTAATTAAAATAATATTGAACTGATGATGATGATGATAAATGATAATCTATGATGTTTTAATGTTTTATTTGGGCACAAGCGGTAGGTACAATGTAACTTATAGTACAAAGAACATGATTTTAACATTAACTAGCGAACTTACCACTAGTTGCAGAATCATATTAAAATTAAAGGAACCGTGGGAAGGATGATGAAGCTAGAAAGTGAAAACCGGGACTCTGATGGCTTAATGAATACCCTTTACGACCTTTTTACGACTACATTCTTATTCGTGAAATAACAGTTAAATAAGAAAATCATGATTAAATTTATTTGATTAAGAATAAGTTATGTTCATTGAATTTTCTCACATATGAATTATTCCCGACGAAGTTATTTGTATAATTATTTTGACGCGAATAAAATCGTCATGAATTTGTTCTTACGAATTCGTATTTTAATAATGTTTTTCTCTTGAGCGCCTAAAACGCAGTTTTGAAAATGACACTTTAAATCGTCTTTCTTATATTTCATTAAATATAATCCTCATAAAATACATGTTTTTATACGCAGCCTGTAAGGAACAAAACCGTAATCTTCCCACGCTACATTCATAGCTTTCTGCGTGTAAGCCACCGTGGACGCGGCCTTGACTACGTCACCACCGCTGACCAATCGCCGCTCGGGGGTAGCCGGGGAGATACACAAATTAACTTGAATTTACTCGTATTTATTCATACATAAACTTAATAACTCAACTGTACCCCATTATTATCTACCTATAATAAAACCAGGCACTTTCGTTGCCCACTATGCTTTTGAATTTGACAACGGAAAAAAACAGTACGTTTTTGCTTTCAAACAACTACAACTACAGCTAGAAATCATTTGTAAAAAGATGATTTTCATAGTAGTCGTAACGAAATACTACGTTTTTACACGATTAAGTTCTAAGTCGTGTTAACCAAAAACAAACTGCGCATATTGACTGCATATGCAAATATTTCGTCCCATTGATATTTTATTGAACGAATAAACATTTTACTGTTCTGAATATGCTTTGCATGCAGTATGATTTAGTGAATTTTATGATCACACTACAACTGACTGGCTGACAACACTATCAAGAGGCTGGAAATAGTACTCAATAAGCTTTGTATTTACTGATAGTCGTATCCTTTTCTAGAAACATCCTGTTAATATTTAGTGACACGTTAAGGTGCAGAACCTATAACAAAATGATTAAGCTATTCATTTTGATACATTAGTTCGAATATGATAAAATCTTAATTATATTGTCCTTCTTTCTATATAAATACAAAAATCTTTGTACTGCGAGTTATTTGGCTAGCGTCGGCCCATTCGAATGACACACTTAAAATGGCCTACTTATTTTCTTAATGTCCGCTAATTTGCAAGTCGCTCCCGCCTGACCCACTCGCCCACGGGCGTGGAGTCTTGGCAGTTGGGTGAAGTCACAAGGAGTCGTGGCGCTTCCCCGTCACCCTTAACCTTAGCAGACTATCCCACGCGTTGGCACCTCGCCAGGCTTCTTTCATTCATGCTTTTTGTATGCGTAACTATTGGGGGTGTAAGGGATATCGATTTTGTGTACGTCAAACAAAAATCTCGTTAAGCAACTGTTTCTTAAAGTTTCCTTAGTTGAAAAGAGACGGTGAAAATGTTGTGCAACACGAGTCTTGTATGTAAAGTGCTCGTTGGATTACAAACGGCGAGTGTCTGGGGATGTGATGTCGATTTTCACACTGCTCGCGTATACGGCGAGAAATAATTGCTTTACAATGGATTACAAATAATATCTATGATAGTCTTTTAGTTCCCCATGAAGAACTAAAGCATTAGACCTAATGAGGAGTTCAGAGATTAATTGCAGCGGTCTTTTATGTGATAATCTATCAGGTAAACCGAAAATGTTGGATTCAAAAGCAGAAGGAAGCAGTCGATAGATATTCGTGCAATTACCACAGTGATATTTAGATAGTTGTAGACTTTTTCATATTTTAATGTAAAAGCAGAACTTAATATTCTTCCTTTTACTTTAAATTGTACCATTTGAATACCCAATTCATTGTTTATAAAACTTGACACTAAAGCAAATAGTGCTTAAGCAACGATATATTGTACATTATTAAAAGCTAACATAAAAGCAATTTAAATCCACATTATGTTGGCTATGCTCTATATAAGTAAATACAAGTGCAGGGATTCCTATGGCAAGCATTCAAAGATTTAATATCGGTCTGACCTTTGCCATTTTGGAGGGAAATTATTTTTTCGCCCACGCGCGGCGCATTGGAACCGTGCCAACTGCGCAAACCCTCCTTATCATAATTAAGTTTGCGTATTAACTTGTTAAGTAAACATGTTTATTAATAAAAGAAAATTGTTTCTGACAAGGTGACTTTGGTTTCGTGGTAAGTGCTAACTATGTGCGATTACGTGGTAAAATTATGAAGGGCATGACCTGACATGCAATATACACAGCTACTGTGATGACACTGACCGTTTCGTCGTCCTAGGAATGACCAGCAGTGAACATTGATGAGTTGTTCTATATCATGTAGCAGAATAATTTACGTTTATAAATACTTAATGAAGTCCTTTTTCCGTCTAGAAATGTCGGCGTAAAAAATAGAGCAGAAATAATGAATGGGCGAAAACGGCCTCATCACTTCGCAAATACAATGGATGAAACTACAACAATACGATATTTTATCTAACAGCGTGGGCGGGCAGCGAGAGCGGGGTTTCATTTGCTTAACTGAATTTTGGTGTTGTATTTGAATAGTAAAGTAAAATATTGCAAATTGAAAAGGTAATGCAGTTTTGTGAAAATAGTCCATGATAAATACAGTAAAGGCGACATTATTGGCAATGAAACCATTTGTTTAGGGAGAAGTTACATATTTAATTTATCAATGTGGGATACAATTTGGTACACATGCTCATGATAGAGCAAAAAACAAAAAACGGCGCAACAGCAACAGTTGAAAAATCATTAGTGTACTATCAGTGAACTTAAAAGAAACCAGAAAATAAACTTAGTCTAATTTTATTCGAAAAGCAAGGGTGGACCGTTCCATGCAAAACACGGCGATAAAATTTCAGATATCGCGTCACACGCACAATAAATAGTACATTACTGCACAGACCAGGAAGTAGGCCGTTGCGGGACGAGTAGAGTTAGCGTGGCCGAGACGCAGTCGAGGCCACGCTATATACGAGTCCAGCAACCGCCCTTCCTGGTCGAGGCTTGTATAGTGCTTTTCTCTAACAATGCGAGGAAATTAAACAAAATTTCAGTTTTGATATAATATGTATTCAAATGTATTAAAAAAATCAACTCAAATACGATGTGATAATATGACGAAGGCAAATGGCAGTAAGTACTTAAATAAAAAGGTTTACTTAAAAATTAAAAGAAATGTTGCTCATGTTAGGGCAGTTTGTAAAATTAAATGTAATGGTTTTTCCTGGTACGTTAATGTTTGTTTGTTGAATATTTTCAGTGGACGTAGATGGCGTATTAGTTACATTGAACTGTTGATTCGAACGGGATTGCACAGGACTTGTTTCTATGTCAGGCATGAATGCTTCTGGACCAGATATCTGTTGGGAGAAGGATTGTTCATTTACTAAATGTTGTCTCGACGTAGAAGGCTGTGGGTCTTCGTTGTTAGTAGATTGCAGCTTGATGGTCTTATTTATACGGTCTGATATTTTCCTTTTATTCTGCACAGAATCTTCAATATAGCTCTCGGCAACGACACTCGACTTCCACCCCCCGTGCCTCTTGAGAGTTGTTAAATTTGCCCCAGAGTCAGCTAATAAAGTAGCTGACGATCTACGAAAGCAATGGCCAGTGTAACATTCGCTGTTTGGTAAATTTAAATAATTAGCTATCTGAGTGGGTATTCTCGCCATTTTGTGCCTCCCAATAACCTGGTTGGTGCACTTTCCATTTTTGTAATTAATAAAAAATCTGTCCGATTTTACTGTTGGTGGACGAAGTGCCTGATATTTTTTTACTAGAGGCACGAATTCTTTAACTATCACGAAGGTGCGGTCTATTTTAGTTTTGGTGTCACGTAATTTAACTAAAATTATGTCATCGTGGCATGTAACGTCATTTATAGTTAAATTTGTTAACTCGATCATTCGACATGCACCATTCACACCTAAAATAAGGGCAACCTACAACAAATACAAAGAAATCATTTAACCTAAGAAAACATTGAATCATAGGTATTGATTGATAAATGATCATTCATAAGGTGACACATAAGGCACGGCTTATATTTACCTTAGTTACTAGAAAAGTATCATCTGGAGCTTCATTTAAAAACATTGTAATGTTTGCATCAGTCAAAATCTTTGATTTTTTGCTTTTGTAGCCCGCTGAGTGCCTTTTTAGAAATGTTACCAAATTGGTGTAACTTTTTATATCAATGTCACATTTTAATTTTATTGTATTTTTCAGCATTGAATATATCGCCCATAGTGTACTCGGTTTTTTGTCCTTAGCTAGCTCGCTAAAGTAAGCTAACATGACGTTTTCAGACACTGAAGTTGTTTTTTTCTTCTCTCTCCATACCATGAAATTTTCAAATGTTTTTAAATATTTTTCTGCGGACTTTGGTGGTAGTAATTTGGTCTTAACCGACTTTGCTTCTTCTTTACACTCTGGTGGTGTGCCGATAAACATATCTTCATCACTGGAATTCATTTTACTTTTGTATTTTCGCGAAACAAAAATAATACGTACTGTACTTAAACTTCCCTAAGAAAAAAGTATTCCCGATTCCCGCCTTAATTTTTTAAATTCTAAACGCAGAATGTTTTAAAAAAAGTAAAACTATTTGACACTTTGGTAAATACGCTGTAAACGCGATAAACGGCGTTTACCTTTTTAGTCTATGAAATTTAAAAAGTAAATAAACATGGAAGAATTTTGAATAGTACGAGTGTTTGGCTGTTTGGAGTTAGTTATCATAGTCCAAATATGGTTTTAAAAAGTAGAAAACCGGGTACGTTATGAAATTTATATACATTTTCGCGGCCGCTGCCGCTGGTAAATAATATTTTTTTTTTTTTAAATTTTGCCTGGGCCTGGAACTCGGAACTTTGCGGGCTGATTTTACAACAGTAAGGTTAACATTTCCGAGCATGTGGGAGAAAACGATTTGTCTGAGCGCACCTGTAAAATGTTTTCGGAGTTAGGAAAAACACCGCTATTACCGAGCAGTAACTGTTATTCTTGATGGCTAAGAAATAAAATTATCCTAGTATATATCTAACCTCAACCATGTTTTAAAGTCGGTAATATTTCAAGTTACGTTTGTACTCACTATACCTACGCACCTACTTATACATTGCTGTAGGTACTTTAAAAGCGATGACGTTTTTCCACTGTGATGAACAGAGAAGCCATATTGTTTTTATACATTTCATCATCGTATTGAGAAATCTTTTAGACGTCACGACCATTTTCAGCACAAAGGGGAAGCCGTTCAAAATATGCAACATTTTTAAAATTTAGTTTTTTTGTACTGGAAAATTGAACCTTGCAAGAATGTTAGTCCTCTTTCTTTGTAACATTCTAAAGTTACGCCAACTGTTTTAAGAACTGGCATACTCAGCGGTAATGTGTTTTTCTGCTGACTGTGAGGAAGATATTTCCACGTGAATTATATCGGGAAGGGAAACGCGTAGTTCGAAATGTCCATTTCTACGCCACAAACAGTTCAATGGATTTCTAGACGGCGAAGACTACATATAAAGTTAACTAATAAAGTTTACTGCTATACTCGTTATAAAATGTAATACCGTTTCGCAACGACTGTTGTTTTATATGTCGTTTCTAGTTATATTGTGTTTGATTTGTTTGAGGGTGCTGTCATTTTAACATTTCTTTGTTGCATGCTAATAGGAACTGGGGTGTAGTGTACCTAATCATTTTTAGGGTTCCGTAGTCAAACTAGGAACCCTTAAACAGGGTAATTTTTAATAGGTGCAAAAAAATTAAATATTTGCTTCGCTATTATACATACACATGTTATGATATTTTTACTCTAGCTTAAAAAATATAAGAGATATTGCCGATTCAATGATTCCACTAACTTAACGATATTCATGGACCCTCTAATGCAGGGGTGCGAGGAGAGGGGAGTGTTGTTAAGTAAGTCAATAAATGAAATTTCAAATTTCGAATATCAATACAGTGTGTACCTACAGCTTGACAACCCATGTCATCATTTCTAGTGTGACTTTGTCCACACGAGAAGGTAAAAGAGAGTTTTTTTGCAAAAAAATATATTTTCGAACTCGTTTTAGTGTCGTAAATGTCACGCCAACAAAGAGGTACAATAATATGTAAAAAAAAACGGTACCTTCCTTACACGTAACGTGGGGATGTATTTTTTTTTCTCGTCTACCCTATAGCGTGGGATGTCGTTGGATAGGTCTCTCAAATATTACGGGCTCGGGAAAACAGTTTTTCGATTAAGTAATCCGTTTATGAAATATTAAGCTTTAAAGCGCTAATTTTTGTTAGACTCAAGTGTCCCCCCCCCCTACAGCCAAAACTACAAATACCTAAAAACCCGAAAAAAACTTAATTGAAAGAGCATATAACGAATTTTAAAGGAAAAATATCCAGACTACGTAGACATCATTGGTTCTTGAGATACAGGCAATTAAAGTGTTTATACCTACTAAAATCATCTAAGACTCATCAATCATCTATTGACTTTCAATAGAAAGTTAGTTATTACTTGTTATTTTTTATGTTTGTAGTACTTAACGGCTTCGGAACCCTACACTGAGCATGGTCCGACATACTCTTGCCCGGTTGTTAGCATTTACCATAGTCCAGAATACAAATGCCATTTAAATTAATGTATGCAAGACCAACATCCTCACAAACTTACACATTTATTATCTTCTCAATTACTTAGAGGATACCTGCCACTGCGTTTCCTGTATTTCCCCTTTTCTTCTTATTGCGGGCTACTTTTCTTAAAGTATTTTCTTAGTGCACCTCCAGGGTACATAAGCAATAACCTCTCCAAATTCCAACACGTAGTTTCATCCGTTTAGGCTATACGTCATTTGTGAGTGATATAGTCACGGAAATGTTATATGTATAGGTAGTAGAATTTCGAAAATATATAATATACCGGGTGTACAATCCAAATGGGTCAGTATGGTGAAGTCAGAAACTATGAGAGATAGCGAGATCTGTTCTTAGGAACTATGACGTCGATTTTAGATTTAATAATAATAAAAATAAAAATAAAAATATATATTTTTAATATTTCAATTTTGTTGTGCTTCTTGCGACTTGCAGAATTTATACACATTGATTTTGACCAGGTTCGATTCCCGGTTATGTATGAGAGTTATTAAAAAAGTTTGAATGTAATTATTATTAAATCTAAAATCGACGTCATGGTTCCTAAGAACAGATCTCGCTATCTCTCATAGTTTCCGACTTCTCCATACTGACCCATTTGGATTGTACACCCGGTATAGTTTGTTTATAATACTCGCTGTTTGTTTGTTTAAATTTGTGGGTAAGATAAGCAGATAAATTAAACATTCATCTAATCTCTTCAATAAATCAGTACATAAATTAACACAGAATGCGACTGTTTAAAGAAAAACTGACAAAAGAGGCACAATATCGTGTGGAACCAAATGCGGTCTACCGCCTCCTCAAAATAAAACAAATTAATGAGTCATCAATTCCAAATTCTATCGAAACTTATTATGTATTAATTGTTATTGGAATCATTATCTCGATATTATTATTAGATTAATGATTATTTTATAAGGAGAAGTAAAAACGTGGGTATCGATGTTCCATTGACTCGGGCAATTTATGAGGGGGCTTGAGATAGCAGACCGTAATCTGAGTGTTCCGGATAATTGTTTATTTTATTTATTTATTATACAAATATTTGTCTTTATCCGCGATTGTGTCGAGACGCACCAGTCTGCGTGATTTGTCGCCGTTAACTTGTATTGGTGAATTATGTGCATAACTGTACAAAAAGCAAGATTTTTACTGATTTGCAAGAACATAATATTTATTTAATTGGTACGATTTATTGATAATTTTATACACTCGACTACAGATTAGAGTAGGTAGAGTATTTGTTAAAAAATATTCATATTTTTTAAAGAATTCAAATATATGGAAAGTAGAGGTAACAATAATAAGTTAATTTATAGTAAAATGGCCTTTTTACATTTTCCCTGTATGAAGGGTACACGGAAAGAACTCGTCTAGTCACTTTAGTCACTTTTTGAGTTGTCGCAATTTGAAAGTTAGGAATCATGTAATTTAGCGTTTTCAAAATCAAGTGTAAAGTAGTTAAAGAAATAATAAGAAACGTTAACTTTGTCAGTTTTGACAAGAAAATTATCCATATAACAAATAAAAATTAAATACAAATACAATGTACGTAAATGTAGGGCACTTGATTTTGAAAACGCTCAATTATGCACAGTGTTCTCGTGTATAGCGTGTTATGCGTGACATTATCTACGTATGTAATAAATTAACCAAAAATCTGAACCGTAAATCGTGTTTGTAACCAAAACTGTTTTTAATTTGTAACATTAAAAGTGCCGACGGGTATTCATCATACCCTCGGTTTATTAAGAATACTAGTAAAACCTGATTCAACAAATTAACCAGACGTTTCACCGTTTGTTACCCTTCTATTTAAGTTAATAAGATCGAAATGCAATTGCTACAAGGTCAGTTTTTGATTGATAATATTTTTTTAACTGCAAATAGGCTTGGTTTTTCTATCAACATTGATTTATTTATGGGCGACCACTGCGTTAAATTTTTATGTCACAAATCAATCAGCTTAATTCAGAATTTGGGGTGATGAATAGTTTAATTGGTGGTGGTTCATAGTACGAGACAACTAAACAACAGCGCTGTATCACAGAATCTTTTTTAAGTCTCAAGTCTCAACACACATAAGATGTGGAAGAATTTGCCGGTCTCGTATTAGTTTTTTTATCGCCAAAAGAAGTGTTTTTAATATCTCACAGATGCTGCAATTAATCGTCTGCCATTGACGTTATGTTAAATAAATATGATTGATTTAAAGACCAACGGCAAAATATAAAAATAAATAAAAACCACGACTTGCAAGTCATTCATTACTCATTACTAACACTTGCATTTTTATTATCTCTAGTATTATAACAAATATAACACTTAGACGAAACTCTTAAATAGTCTCACTTGTTTACAGCCTTACTTAATAAAACGTGGTTAATGTTATGTTACCATTTTGGTATTTACCCGGATTAGTGTATTATTTACACTGGTAAACATCTCAGCCTACTTTAGCAAAATGTGGCTACAGAGTTATCAGCAAGTCTCTTTAGATTTGTTGGTATTTCTGTAGCTCTGCTTACCCTACTCTGGGAATGAAAGCGTGATTTTATGTATGTATTGTATGTATTATTTCATTTAGGAGATAGTTTTTACCGACTGCCCGAAGTAGGGTTATGTTTCGAGCGTATGTGTGTGTGTATACAATAAGTATTGGTGTATGCACCTACATATATCAATTTCTGGGCTCCCTCTTATGGGAGTTTAACAAATGAGGTATTGCAGCCAGGGACAAGCAATGAATAACAAACCATATTTCTTGAATACATGTACTATTTGCATAGTTAGCTTGTAGCCTAGAACACTTTTTCCAATGTTGAAGTTACATAAGAGGCTATTACAATTTCTTATAAACTATAGAGCTTAATTTATCCCTTTTAAGGTGATATTTTAGTCAGGTTTTTGTTTTTTTAATATAATTTCAAATTGTCACGATAAAACTGTAGCATATAAAGTAGTCTCTATATGTAAAGGTACTAATTAACAATCGGTACGGTGGTATAGTCGGCCTTAGAAAGTGGTCGATGATTTATTTGGGAGTAAATAAACAAATACCCGATACAGCCTTAATGATATTGTCCTTGATATGGTTAAGATTATGGTGATATAGAAACTGAATTACTTAGATAATAAAATTAGTGAAATGACATGATTTATGTAACCCAATTCCATGTTTAAATAATAGGTTTTTGTATGCTTGTATGAACAACAACTCTTTATTGCATACCAGGGATTTCACTAGGTAGAGGCATTTACATGATTGTCTTACCTATTATTACATAATCTCTTTTTCTGCTAATATTAGTATTAAAAAACTTATTATTTTATTCTAAATATTGAAGATTGTTGGATGATCAATAAAATTAGCTCTTTTGGCTTAGGAAACCCTATTTATTCGGAAGGTTAGACAATCTCTCTCTGAATCAGAAACTAACTAATATTTATTAGGATACCACCACTATTGTTAAATTCATCTGCAGACTTTTAGTTACTTACCTAATTTATAGATATCGATGTTAGAAGTACCTAATCAATTTGACAAAGGATTAATTAATGTTTTAAACACGTTTTGTAACTTACATGGCTCATATTTTGATTAAAATATTAGCAAATCATGCAATAAAATGTGTTGTGTCATTGCTTATTGTACATCATTTTCTATAAAGACACATTTACTTCAACCACCGCCGTTTACACTTCACATTACTAAAGCGATATTGTACTTGGTCTCTAAAATCAATATATTTTGTCCTTATCTTTCCTATCAGAGACCATACAAATGGGAAGCATCGAAACTTTTTAGTTCGTACTTCTGGGAGGTTATTATGACATAGTTTGCAGTTCAGTTTACGCTGAGAGAAAAGGAAAATGCTATATAACTGCTATAGCTCTGTCCTTTACGCTCGTCGTAAAATGAACTGCATAGCTACGTCATAATAACACTGTTCTTCTTTTTAAGTCATGTACAGTTGAAAGGTAAAAATAATTAATTAGGATTAGGAGTATTGTTATTGAGAGTCAATCCCTTGGACCGCTCATATAACACATATTTTTTTCCATTTTGTATACAGAGTGATTTTTTAATAGGTTCACCAATTTTAATATTAGCTTCGCTATTGTTAATCAATAACACATGTTGTGTTATTTTTACTCTAGCTTAAACAATATTAGAGATATTGCCGATTCAATGATTCCACTAACTTAACTTAACGATATTCATGGACCCTCTAATGCAGGGGTGCGAGGAGAGAGAAGTGTTGTTAAGTAAGTCAATAAATGAAATTTCAAATTTAGAATATCAGTAGGAGAGGGGCTTGTTGTCTGTAGTGCATACCTACAGCTTGACAACCCATGTCATCATTTCTAGTGTGTTTTTGGGTCCATACGAGAAGGTAAAACAGAGATTATTTGCAAAAAAAAAAAATTCTTTGAACTCGTTTCATTGTCGTAATATACAGGGTGTTTGGTGCATCGTTTGCCAAATTAAAATGGCGGATTGGTGGGGTCATTTGCTATCTCTTTCGGCCCCTAAAACACATTTTCTCTCAACGGATTTTTTTTAGCATTTTTTTTTAGAAAAAATTGATAATTCATGGACCTGCCACTTTTAAAATTAAATAAAAAAAAAAAACAGGGGTTTAGCGTCCAATTTTTATTTTATTGTAATGGGTGATGTTGTAGGGCTCTACCAAAATTGAAATGACCTGCAAGTGATACCTAGTTTTTTTTTTTATTGACCCTCAAAAGATGTAACATGTGTAAAAATTCAGAAGAAGGTCAACTTTGATTTACGTTTAAAAAAAAACTACAAAAGACAATGTTCTTAAAATTGTTTTAAAAACATCTCTGGTTTATCCTCTTTCTAACCATGTGCAATAAAGCCATAAAACATTCACTACCGCCGTTAATTTGTCAACTTTATCCGACAGGGGCACATTAGGCTAATAATAAGCGCTATGCAGGATAAAGGTTTTTTTTGTAAATAACATACGCTAAGTAGTAGGTAATAATTAAAATTTATTTTTTACAAGTTTTGCTCGAATTGGCGGCCGTTGTTGCGAATGCACGCGTAGCACCTGTTTCTTATTTCCACTGTAGTGGTCTGTAATCTGATTTCGTCTTTGATAATTACGAATGCTGCCTGGACTCGTTGACATAAATCGTCTCTTGATTGAACTTCTGTTACGTACACGAGTTCTTTTGCCCGTCCCCAGATGTAAAAGTCTAAGGGAGTTAGGTCTGGAGAACGTGGAGGCCATGAAATGGGGCCGTTTCTCCCAATCCACGAATTAGGGAAAACATTATCCAAATGCTCCCTGACTGTTAAGCGCCAGTGTGCAGGACAGCCGTCCTGTTGAAAGATGATACGTCTATCCTCGTTGTAATGTGGCACATCAGTTAGGAGTTCAGGCAAGTCATTTTGTAAGAAATGTAGGTAGTTGTCCCCGTTTAGGTTATCAGGCAGGTAATGTGGGCCGATTACTTTATCACCAATGACTCCTGCCCAAACATTGATGCTGAATCTTCTCTGAAAACACCTCTGTCTTTTTTTTCGTGGGTTCTCTTGTTTCGGCGCCCAGTAGTGCAGGTTATGCAGGTTAAGAATTCCCTCTTTTGTAAACTTAGACTCATCTGTCCATAGAATACTTTTTAAAAAGTCACTATCGTCTAGATCCGTGTGTAGCAAAAAACGACAAAACCGGACACGATTTGCAAAGTCGTTATCTTCTAGACCTGTAACATACATACATAAGTATTAAATATGCACAAGAATGATTTATTTACCGTAAGTACACGCAAAACAAAAGCAACAAGGTGAGATGCTTGGTAAAACCTTAGAAGAAGAAGCGACTCCCTGTGACAGCAAACATGCGAAAATAAACCTTCTCAGAACGCGTTAACGATTCACCAAGTTTGACCAAGTCATAATTAAGTATTTACCTAAGAACCAGTAGATGATGACCTTGCTTTAGTAGGCAGTCACTAGTACTGGGAGATCTACTTAAATTGAACTTTCTTTGAAGGTTAGTAGGTAATTGATTTTTGTTGCATCGAGGGTTGAAAACTGTAATGATTGTGTGAGTAATCCAGTACAGATACTCGTAACTACGAGTACCTACATAAATCGAAGTTATAAATAATTAATAATAATGTTACCTTTCAATATCCGCAGTCTAAATAATGACAATTCGTAATTCCAGTCATTATTTAAGCACCCGTATGCATCAATCATATTAAGTTCAAAAATTAAATTACCTTGTACTGGAGTGAAATGGAAAGCATGTTTGTTATTTTGCCGAAGAACCTTCCACACTTTCCAGGTAGAAATTTCGAGTAATGAAGCTACATCTCTAATGCTTCTGGTTGGGTCTTCCTCAAACAATGTCAAAATTCGCTCATCAATTTGAACATTGTGTCGCACCACAACCCCTCTTGGTTCTGTAGCATTCAAATTACCAGTTTCCCGTAAACGTCGGTAAGTGTTTTGGAAAGTGTGTCGGGATGGCAATCGTCTATTGGGAAATCGTTCCTCGTAGATTCTTTGCGCTTCTCGTGCAACACCATTAGCACTTCCGTATACCATTAAAATATCGGTGTATTCTTCAATAGAGAATAAAGCCATTATCACGTGAATAAACTTAACAATAAAAGACTACAGAACTAAACTTAACTAAACTAAACTAAACTTAACATTAATACAAACACGAACAATTACTTAGGTAGTACAAAATTAACAGAAAGAACGATAAGAAAGTTTCTTACAAATTTGATTCGCGGTTTTTTCTTCTTTTTTATGTAAAGTGCCGCTTTAAATGCTTGCATATTTAGCCAACAGGTTAAAATTTGAAACCCTGCTTCGCGAGGAATAGCGCTTATTATTAGCGTAATGTGTCCCTATCGGATAAAGTTGGCAAATTAACGGCGGTAGTGAATGTTTTATGGCTTTATTGCACATGGTTTGAAAGAAGATAAACCAGAGATGTTTTTAAAACAATTTTAAGAACATTGTCTTTTGTAGTTTTTTTTTAAACGTAAATCAAAGTTGACCTTCTTCTGAATTTTTACACATGTTACACCTTTTGAGGGTCAATAAAAAAAAACTAGGTATCACTTGCACGTCATTTTAATTTTGGTAGAGCCCTACAACACCACTCATTACAATAAAATAAAAATTGGACGCTTAAGCCCTGTTTTTTTTTTTTATTAAATTTTAAAAGTGGCAGGTCCATGAATTATCAATTCTTTCTAAAAAAAAATGCTAAAAAAAATCCGTTGAGAGAAAATGTGTTTTAGGGGCCGAAAGAGATAGCAAATAACCCCACCAATCCGCCATTTTAATTTGGCAAACGATGCACCAAACACCCTGTATTATATTAACGATACAAAATCATATGTTATAATTTTTGCACTGATAAAAAAATTACCCTGAATACCTCATTAATATCAATCTTACGACTGATGCCGATCGGTAATTGAGATATACATACGATAAAGCCGCTAGTGTTCCGCGGTCTGGATCTCATTAACCGTAATGCCTATGTATCTGTTCTTTGGATATATTAAAGTTGGTTATATTTCATTGCGACTGTTAAACGTGAAAACACGATTAGAAACCAAATCCTTGGTAGGTTTATTTTTCAAACATGACACCTTTTTTGCATGGTTGTATATTCCAAACCCTACGGTTTTCAACGAGGATTTTTGATGAAGTAACTTCTCAATCCTGGTAACCATTTCGTGGTTTTAAAATAAACAGCAATTATTTGAATTTAATGGTGCCATCAAGGCTCGCGCAAACTATCTGCATTTCATGTTCTTTGCGCCCAAGCACATAATAGTACATTTTGATACAAGTGCGGAAAGTATGTCATTTTACACGAGTCCCGAAGTATCTTGACCCGAGCTGCAAGCGAGGGACAAGACTCGGGACGAGTTAAAATGACAGTTCCGCACGTGTATCAAACGACGTTTTTTAATACATTTGCGAAAAAATATCAATGAATCAAATTGAATCAGTAAATAAAACTATTACAAGAGACAATTTTACTTTTAATTGACATAGACTTTATGAAATGGCAACGGTTGTGACCATTCAGCCAAATAAAAAAAAAGTCACAGTAATTTAATTACCTATATTTAAAAATCAAAAACTATAATTCTCTATTAACCAGCGGTAATGCATAAAGGTGGATTCACATTACGCCGTACTGGGCTGGGCCCGGTTTCGGCATGGTGTAATGTGAATTCATCTTAATACGCAACTATCTAATCATTCGTAATACTAATTCAGATTCAGCCATCTTGATGAGAGCTGTTTTTTTAATATTACCTAATAAATATTATTTAATTTTTAAATTATATTACCTATGTATAGTCTCAATGCTAAATGACGTAATCAAAAAGTGGTTGAACATGCAAACTCTTTGGTTGGATGCACGGCTTAGAAGTTGAAACACAAATATATTAAAAAAAAAATGGAAAACTATAACGCACTAGTGCGGAATATCCAACTTTCCGCACGATATACAGCTACGAAAAGTACCACTTTTTGAGCAACTGTGTTAAAAAGTCCCTTTTCATTCTTGCGTGGGTGTCGCAGCATATGTGGCCTCTTAAATAATAGACCACCTATTCTTATATACCTTTTTATTGAAGCTTTGGCTACTAGGCCATCAGCTTAAAAATAATTTTAATAAACAAGTCACTTAAAACATACAATTAACCTATTTACAGAACAAAACACGAAAATTAGTAACACTACTCTAAATTAAAATAGTATTAAATACTTTATACAACACATATCAATAAATTTTCAAACATAAAAGGTAATTGCAAATTTCTCATAAAGTACCTACTGTACTCAAAATATAATCATAAATAATAAAATATAACACCGAATGCCTCATTAATTCTTTAACAGAACTTGGTATAATTGTTAACCCTAAATCCTTACACTTATATACCTTCCTTTAGCCACAGAGTGTATACAATTAAGAAATGCCACAGGAATCATTTGCCGTATAGTAAGTAGTACCTATTCGTGAGCAAAACGGTCGGTTTTTACGGTCAAATAACCGTACTACAGTGTAGCAGATATCGGAAATAAGACGAGGTTTACAACGCAATCAAATTCACTAACGACCTTGCTCTGATTATGCCTACTAGTAATTACGGACCATAGAAATTTTAATGTTGGTTTTAGAGTTCCGTCTAATCGATAATGTATGGTTTTTTGTAAAAGAAATGAATTTTCAGGCCAGAGAGACCCAATGGACCCCGGCGCTGATGATGGTGGGAGTTGGTTTGAAACGAAGTCGAGCTGTAAGAATGTGTCTGAGACCATAACATTTAGGGACCAACCTGACGTTTTTTTTAATTTTATTTTTAAAGTTTACACAATTCGTACTTAATGCTACAAGCATCCCCTACCAGTCAATCTTTAGGTGAAACAGAAATCAGTAGGTAGATGCATTAAAATGACTATATTTTCATCAGACAACGAAAGAACTCGTGAATGGTCGTGCTCGCCATTTTTCAATTTATTGAACTTATTCGTAACTGTACATCAAGGAAGCCGATCTAGTTCGCTCACTACTTTTTGTCGGTCAGTTTTTGCTTGCGATTAGCAATTACATTTGTTTATATTACACGACGATCTTCAATTATATTGAAACAAATCGTTTATTAGTTTTTTTGTCTGTCTGTGCGTTGATTTCCTCAATTCCCAGACCTTGATTCGTCCAGATGTTCTATGGTGACACGGAGTTACTATAATGTTACGACTGGAATAATTTTAATTTTAAATTAGAGAGGAAATGTAAGCAAGGTTGCCTTTTTAACATTTATGATTCAAGGATCGCAATCGTGACGGATTACTTAGGCTTTGTGGTTATATGAATAACATTATTGTTTTATTAAAGTTTGTCCCTGATTTTGACAGTGAGCTATGAAAACATAACGATTTCGCAAGTGTCTGCAGATTTTGAATATGTAATTAATTGATTTAATCTGTCGTGAGCCTGTCTACGAGTATAGGTATCAATTTGCCGAGGAATACATATAGATAGATTCATACGTCATTAGCCTTTATAGAATGCAAGTTTTCTATTCCTACGGGAACATCATAAGACTAATTAACTCACTCTTTAGTTAGTCTTTCTATTCGTTGGTGGTTTTACGATTATAAAAACGCCAAGTTTACATTTTCACAAATTACTCCTTATTTTTGTATATTTACTAGACATATTTTTTTGACCACTTGGGATCTTAAAACTAATCGATCATATTCGACTCCTGCCAACTTATATAATTCTATGTATATGGCTGTGTTACCTATTTTTTAATTACTCGCAGAACAAACTTACAGTTACGTTGGGTTATTTCCATCTTCCAACCTATCCTAGGTTAGAAGATAGGAATAACCCCTTACGTTCGGTTTAGTAATGCCAAAATGCATGTAACTGGCAGACTTGAAATAAGTTTAAATAAAAAAGTAGATCGATCCTTTTGCTGTAAGTGGCCTTAAACCGGTGAATAAGATCTAACACTGTGTTTCCTATAACTCTGCACCCTGTTCATTGCTGGAACTTGAATTGTTTATAAATTTATTTAATGCCGCAGTTGTTTCGTAGCTCTGCGGCCGGAGATTAGCTCGTAACGCAAGCGGCACGCTGTCTGCAAAATCAAAGAGTAATTTTAATATTGTTTTTTACCGACTCCCGAACAATACGCCATATTTCTTGCGCCCATTACTACCAACAAAGACCTAATGGGCCATATTACAGTCACTGAAGCGTTTTGCAACAATTATAGTAATTTGTTAGTTACACGTGACATTTTTTATGTTACATTGTTTGGTAATTTGAGTAATTATGCAGACAGGTGTTACACAATATCGGTTGTCACGGTTATCAAGGGCGTTTTGCTCGTTATTGTTGTTTCTTAAATGTTATCTGTGGAAAAATATTGGCTTTCGCACACGTTTGACGTTTAACGTCGCGCCGTTCTCAGATTCCTCGCCCGATTTGACAGCTTTTAACTCAGTAATAAATATGTGTTTAATGCATTTGAGGTTAGTTTTTTAAATGCGTTGACAGCTGTCAAATTGGGCCACTAACCCTGGGTTCCTATATTCAATACGTCTCGTTAAAATGTGACGTCTCGTTAAAATTTGACACATTTTGTATGTAACAAATGACAAGTTTTAACGAGACGTTTTGAATATACGAACCCAGGGTTAGAAATGAGTTAACACGTCGCGAATGTAGCATTAAGTACCATAGCATTGTAGGTAGAGACTAAATCATACCGCCTTTATGATGGCTCTAGTGATTGCCAATATTGGGTAATTTTGTTCGGATTCCTGTGTGCCTCAACTCGTTAATTGGGGAGAGACTAATACGTTTAAAAAAATGGTCAAGTTTTAATTATTGTAGTATTGTTCTAAAATATTTGATTGAAATGTAAATTTCCCAGGTTTAGCTTATAGGTACCACCTAATGAAGAGCTTCCTCTTGTTTCCAATCTTCCTAACATAATAATGGTACGTAACAGCTAGTGTTTTTTTTAAATTCTGTTTTATGATACATGTTTACGGCACTTTTAACACAGTATGTGTATTATCATCATAGACTAGTGATTATTCAGTTATTCACTGAATCGAATACTACCCAACACTTTACATCGTTATTCGCATCATGAAAAACATTGCTCATTCTTCGTAAGTAAATCCCTTTTCAATTACGTCTATATTTCGTTGTATTTAAGATGAGAACAAGTGCCCGCATTTTGCACCTTTTTTTCCCTTTAAGTAAAAATAAGAAATTAAAAATAGTAAATAAGTAATTAATAACGAGAATTATAATATTTGCACAAATATTTCTCAGTATTGGCTACGTTATTTAAGAAAACATGTGCGAATTTGACCGTTATTATTTTCATCTTTAAAAAAAAACGAAGTATATAACCTGTCAAGTTCCAGATAATGAGAAAGATAACGCTATAGCAGTTACGTATTTCTATCCCGTTTACTGCCTACAACTTGGCAGGTTTTGACATTCATAATTATTAACTCTGCTTTATTTATTGATACAGTTTCGTGTATGATTGACGGATTTAAAATTAGCTATAGTATAATGACTTAAGTAAATATTCAATTGCTTCTACTTGAAGGTCAAAAGAACTAAGCGGTCAGTCGATGCTAAGTAACTAATCAGTTATTGTTTGTGTGCGTGGGTTGAGTCAATTGCTCGAATAAACATTGAGAAAAAATGTAAACGTTTCGCGAATTAATTTGGTTACTAAGTTTAATTATGAATACTTGTATTGTTTGACGGCAAACAATGTGTTTGACTTTGTTGGGATCAATCACGTGATTATTAAATAATTTTACTTAAACACAAAAAAGTTGTCATGATTCTACAATACTTTCTGCCGTAATAGATATCTATTAAGGCTGTTTGGAAACAAAACCCGTTATTCTTGACAAGAAATCACATAACAAATTTATTAGAGCACTGCAATAAAATAACAAAAGAAATTCCGAAAATGAAATAAATTCACCAATACTTATAATTTTACACATTTTACGTCGTATCCGTTTGACCACAAGCGTTATTTATTGTCCATTTGACACCTATTGTGCATTTTCGAGCTGAACACAATTTATGACCATTGTCGATGGACACGTGGCAAAAAGCCACTATTAATTTTATTCTTTTCGCTGCCCGGCAGATGGCGTTAACCGAATTATTTGCTATTATGATCCCAAATTGTGATATAAAGCTGTCGCGTCAGCAAAAAATGTGCTTTATTTTGGTATTTAGTTCGGCTATAATGGTTTACAACTGTCAGATTATTCCGATGATCTATTCACACCCTTGACATTACTTAACAAGCTGCGTTCGATTTTCAGTTATAGAAGTGAGAGTTCAAATTGGATTGCTGCGATCGGATTGATTTATATAATTTGACGACAATTGTCCATTCCGTGACGAATTGAGTTGTCGATTATGGACGGAAATCGAGCAATTTGGCTGTGAATTTATTCGTTTCCTATTTATTTAGGGTGTTGTGGATGGTCATTCGGTGACGAAGGGGAGTGATGTATTTAGACCACCGCGGAGGTAAACGATTTATCATTGATTACCAAATTGATATTAATTGCTTCCAAATGCTTTTGTGAATATATCTGTGTGTGGTAAGTTATATATTAATATTGATTGTCCCTTAAACAGCTAGGGATGCGCTAGAAACTGCAGCAGGGACTGTTTTTTTTGTTTTTAAAATTGTTATTGTCGCTCAAGCTCATTGGCTGGTTTTTGATGTACTTATAACAAATTTGTTATAAGCCGCTCTCGCTTTGCTGAGCCCTTAGTGTGAGTAGCCAATGCTTCAAACGTCTCGAAGGCTCTGCAATCTGTGGGAGTGATTTCGCGAAAAGGGACGGAAGTGTGCAAGCAGAGGAAGCGCGCGCTATTTGACTTGACCAATAAGAGCGTGCGGTGGCAGAGTTGGTGGTCAGTCAAGCGCAAAAGTAGATGATCATTTTAGTACTTTATCGCACTAACGTAACAATACTGCGACAGTTCGGATGTGGCCAAGTAGTGAAAGTGACAAGGTAGGTACTAAAATGATCATCTATTTTTGCTGTTGACTGTACTAATGTATGGAATATAATTCCTTCGCGTTTCGTTCCACAGGATGCTTCTATTGAATAAATCAACCGGTGTCAAATTAAATTAAATATTACTTTTATGACATGAAGTTTTAACAAATTTAATACGAACTATGTAGGCACTTTTTATTATTTAAAATATGTTTATGTTTCAGTTTCCAAATAATACCTGAATAATTATTTTTTCGGGATTTAATGTTAACGTTTGTTATTACCAAGGTGAAATGTCAGATCTTACACATCTTATGTGACTATTGTAAGGCTCGCTCATTTCCACGCCACGCCATTAGAGACAAAACCTTGTTCATCAAGAAAACTTTTATTTAAATTTTTGATGTCGAAACATAAAATTAAAACTTGATGTAACTTGCATACAAATGTGCAATCACAAATGCTCTGTACTAGATATAATTTTCCATAGGCAATTTATCCGTATTGCGAACAAGAAGCCATAAAACAGACCACAGTGCGTGGGGAATAAAATTGAAATGGTGTAATACTGACTTTAAACATATTTGGAGCATTGAGCCTAATTGGTATTTCGTAAGAAGTGAATATAGTTAGTTGGTTTTTCGGATTTGAGTATTCAAGAGTGCCTTTTCATGGATATTATTTTACATCGTGTTTATTTTAAGTGTAGGCACTTCGATAAAATTTGTATAAGCTAAATTATTGTTATCCTACTATATCTACACTAATAGTTTGTTTGTTTGTAAAGATAAATTGAAAAACTACTGGCCTGATCTCAAAAATTCTTTCACCAGTAGAAAGCTATCTTATCGGCGGGTAACATAGGCTTTATTTTGTTTTTCTACACGGACGCAGTCACAGGCAACAGCTAGTATATTATAAATGCGAAAATATGGATATTTGTTACTCAATCATGCCGGAACCGCTAAACGGATTTGGATGAAATTTGGCACAGATATAAACTTTAGTCTGAAATAGCATATAGGCTGCTTTTTATCCCGAAAAATTGGGCAGTTCCCGAGGTAAATGAGGTTAAACGACTTCTACACGGACGGAGTCGTACGTAAAAGCTAGTTCATTAATATATCGGTGTAGTGAACAACAAAGTTGTATAATATGATATAAAAGATAGGATATAACACCTAAAACCAATTAATAATGCAACCAAATCATTCATTGATCAAACTTTTGTGCAGAGATAAAGATGATCTATAGAGACAAGGGGACTCCCTTCCTACACTAGATGTCGATGGCAATAAAGTGTGTTTAATATTTTGGTAACTCACGTTTTCTGCTAGTGTCTCTTGATAGTCGATAGTTGCATCTTACTAAAACAGGATTGTTTGTTAATGTGGAATAATAAGGAAATAACTTTTCCAATGCTATGGTTTCATTTGGGTTTGGTAAGAGCTCCCGCTTATAGGTCTAGTACCGATAATTTCGCAGAACGTTGTGTTCTTAGAGGTTATAGTATCTCTTTGAGGGGTTCGGCACACCAAACATTTACACTAGGAACTTTTTTAAAGGTGTTCTGTAAAAAACCTTGCTTATAGAGATTTGTCTTAAAAGCACAATTTTCTTGATAACAAAAAGAATCCGCTAATGGCTAAAGAGCTTAAACGCCACATGGTCTTTTTTACGTCACAGCTAGAGCTAGACTTGAACAAACAAAAGTCAGTTAAAACAAAATGACGTCATTCCGACCACTAGACCGAAGCGAGCGAAGCATACACATACGTACATAACATCACGCCTTCATTCCCACAGTGGTAGGCAGAGCTACAGAAATATCAATAACTCTAAAAATACTTGTTTATTCAATTAACCACATTTTGTACAATCTGACCAAGAAGTTTACTACTTAGTGTATTAGTGACAGGTTGCAAGCCCATCGCCTAACAGTACTACAAGCCCTAATTCCCTTAGTCGACTATTACGACATCGGGCGTAGCAAACACTGATAATATTCAATAAATTGAAAATGCTTTTGGGACCCTTTTGGAAAAATATCCTGTTGTCAAATTAGCGCGGGCCTGCCCTTGGTGTGCCTAGTTCAATACGTTCCATGCGCCTGCGCCGCTTCTGACCCGCCTTTGGTGCGCCAAACCCTATAAAGACTTAATACTGCACAAAATATTAATAAATATAAATAAATAAATAAATCACAGGACAATGTCACACAAATTGATCTAGTCCCAAACTGAGCTCTAGGATTGTGTTATAGGTACTAGACTACGATAAACTTATATAGAGAAATATATACTTAAATACATAGAAAACACCCAAGACTCAGGAACGAATACTCGTGCTCATCACATAAATATCTGCCCTTACCGGGATTTGAACCCAGGACCCCTAGCTTCGAAGGCAGTGTCACTACCAACGAGGCTAGCGTGTCGCCATATTAGATACAAAGTAAACATTTTTTATATTTGCCGCGCCTCCAATTAGTAAAATACTTCAGATAACTAAATAATGTGAAGATAATTTTTTTTTGCGTAGTTGATGCAGTCGAAAGATAGAAATCAGAATTGTTTACTAATCGCAAATTATATTGTTAATCAGCAGTATAATAATAAAGGGGGATTACCGTTCAAATAATAAACATTTATATTTAGGTCAGTAGAGTATCGCGCACTTGTGAATAACGTAATTATTGAATGCCATAGAGGAATGTCAAGTAGGCAGCATAAGTAATTTATAGTATTCCGTAATAATGGCTATTCATTATTACTAGTACTCGTAAGTGTTTCTAGGTAAAGTATTATCTTGATTGATACACGTGACGTGCAACTAGCTAATATTAAATTATATCATATTATAAGTATTGGAATAAATTTTGGAATAGTAGGAGGCGTCAGCTGCAAAGAGGATATATAAATATAACTAACGTAACGCCGGAGTAAACACGTGTTAATGTTCGTCAATCAATGCGTATTTGTCATTCAATTGTTCATTTAAATTTTTAGCCGACTACTGAAAAGAAGGTTCGTAAAAAACTTTAATTACTCGAAGACCGCGCTACCCCGATTTGGAAAATTCTTCTTTTAGGCCACTTTTGTATCCCAGAGGCAAATAAATCTCTTCAGGGTTGGCAACGCATTTGAGGTCTTAGGATTATAGTCTTGAGAATTCAAATGTCTATGGGTCTCAGATTCCCTTTGAGACCTAAATCTGTGTATGACCCAAATATGACATTGGTTTAAACCGCCGTTCAGGAATTGAAATAAATAGTCGTCTAAGTTTTAATACTCGCTTCTGAGTACAGTAAGTGAGTTAAATTACTAAACACGACTGTCACGGGTACATACAGATTTTAGTTTAACTGGTGAGGTTCTTAGCTTAGTTTGATTAAAATCGGTTGGGCCGTTTAAGATTTATCAGAACCTTGAGTGTACTAAGTTGCTATTCACGCGGCATACCGTCTCGAACGCGTTTGCCTCTATGTTAGTTATAAGAGAAACGCAAACGTGTTTGAGAAGTTTATAGCATTAGCGACTTGCACTAAGGGCTCTGTGGGGCTAGTCAAGTTTCATTCGACAATCTTTAACGGTTATGTTTCGATTAAATAATGTATGGAATTGACGTGAGCCACTGAGATAGTACCACTTGACTATCTCGGTGGCTTACGTCAATTCCATATATTTTTCAATCGAAACATAATCGCTAACGATTGTCGAATGCAACTTGACTAGCCACACTGTTCTGAAAGTGTCGCTGTTATTTCAGGGGGTTTCATCTATTTATTAACCGACTTCAATAAAGGAGGAGGTTATACGTTCCACTGTATGTATTTTTTTTTATGTATGTTTACCGATTACTCCGTCAATTTTATTATGGACCGATTTTAAAATTTCGTTTTTGGTTTGATTGAGTATACTTTCGAAGTATCCCATTGTCACCAAATCTGAATCTGATGAGGGGATCAGTGAGGAATTGAGGAAACTCCTCAAATATTGTAGGCAAACATACAGCAATTTTAGTATTTTTAGTAACAAGTGTAGCATTTGCATTCAGAAAGTTTAATTTGGTGAAGTGGAACTGATGATGAAGACCACAGATTGCCACCGGAACTCCTCAACGGTACCTACTTCAAGGGTGGCAATAAGATATCTCGATTAAGATAGTTGAGCGACTATAACGAAGAATATTTACTTGTTGAAATATGACTATGACTTTCCCGCGGCGTTACTTGCGGTGCGTTTGAAATAACTTAAAGTTTCATATCAACTAAGAAGTGGGACTACGTAACAGCGCATTGTGATCACAAAGAAGTATAAAATAAAATTTAAGTTTTAAAAAACAAAAAACCACCTTTAAAAACGCTTTTTAAAATTGTAGGCACCTAAATACCTAATAGCTTAGTCCAACAGAATTGAAGTCGGCGACCACAATATTTTCACCAAAAAAGCAGACTTCAGTTGGAAGGCGGTTTTTTGTTTTTTTTTTTTTAAATATTTATTTTATTTTAAACGTTTTAGTGATCATAAATACGCTGTTCCGTACTACCACTTATTAGTTGATATGAAACTTTTAAGTTTCAAGCGCGCCGCAAGCAAGTCATAGCATAGTCATATTTCAACAAGTAAATATTCTTCGTTGTAGTCACTCCACTATCTTAATCGAGATAATTTTAACGCCACCCTTGAAATCAGTACCGTTGAGGAGTTCCGATGGCCATCTGTGGTCTTCATCATCACCTACTAGGTAGGTACCTACAATTTTAAAATAAGTTATTTTATGCGTTTCTGAAGGCGGTTTTTTTTTAAATTATAATAGTGGGCTAACGCAGACGCCGACAAAGTCGCGGACATGAGCTTGTTGTAAACAAATCCTGAAACCTTGGTGGGCGCTATCTCACCCGACGCACTCTACATACTCCCCGATAACTCGAACAGAAACAACGCCACTGGAACGCTTATTTCCGATAACAATTTGTAAGGAAATGTATTGGACTTTGTAAACACGATTTCGCCGTCGATGCTCAATCAGATAAGAAACGCTGCAGCGACTTCGATTCAGAAATGCGAGTGCGGTTTCAATGTGCGCTTGTGATGTTTATGCTTTTGATTTCTATGTTTTGTTAACTTGACACGTTTAGCCTTTTTATTAGGTAATATTTAATAGAGCCCGTGTGGTTGCCGGGTTAGAATAGTGCCACTCCATGTCTTCCTGTGGATGTCGTAAGAGGCGACTAAGGGAATAAGGGCTTGTAGTACTGTTAGGCGATGGGCTTGCAACCTGTCACTAATACACTGGTAAACTTCTTGGCCTGATTGTGCAAAATGTGGTTACAGAATTATTAACAAGCTGTTTTAGAGTTGTTGGTGTTTCTGTAGCTCTGCCTACCCCACTCTGGGAATGAAGGCGTGATGTTATGTATGTATGTATATTTAATATAAAATAGACTGGATAGGTATTATCAAACTTAAACGTACCTCGTATTCATACTATTTCATTCCAATATCGCTAAATTGGAGATTTGTTACGTGAAGGCTACTTTCTGACAGGAATCGCGGTTTAAGTGCGGGTTTGCTTTGCTTTCGATTTCAGTGTGTGCTGCTTAGGAACATCGCTTTTGTATTTTATTTCGGTTAAATCTCGATTCTATTTTCTATTTTTCATTCAAGTTTTAATTTGTAACTAGGACAAAGAACATTATTTAAAACTGACGAGGTTCGTAGCCCCCTAATTGTAGTGATTTAAACGATATGGTTTTGAGTTTTTCTGTTTGCATAATATGGCTTTTCCTTTTTCTATCCTACTTTAAAATTAAATAGGTTAGATAAATCAAATACTGTGCTGTTTAATGATGTTTTCGGCGATTAAGATGTATGGTAAAACCTTGCATGGTTTAAATTACATTTGATTTAATGTTATGTTACTGTTTATATCAAATAAATAATACATTTCTTACCAATTACCTATTTTTTAAATAATTGCTGTGCACAATGTCCTAGTGAAAAAGTAAGTCGACTTACGAGTAACTTGTATTAAAAAGGGTACATGTATATAAACGGAGTATATTAGATTTAAGCACTTTTTCACTTGATTTTCAGAATACTTTATACCCTTTTTCACTAGGACCCCGGAATTTTAGAATGATGTGTGTTTTATGGCATGGAGAAGGTCGTAAACAAAAGGGCCAAATGGACGTTTGCAACCTTATAATTATAAATGCGGTATGAACTAAGTTGGAATGCTACAAGTAAGTCAATGTAGCGTCGGTCTTGCCGTTCACTTCGAAACACAATAGTGCAAACAATGCTGCTTAGTGGCAAACATAGTGAGTAAGCTGGTACCAATAGGGACGTTTTAAAAAATAATGTACGTAGTTAAGGGCTTTATTAAAAACAAAAGTTAATTGATTCCTTTGTGTAACGAAAGTTACCCATATAGTTTGTATGATTAACTTTCGTTACACGAAGGACGCGATCGTGATTTTGTTTTCATTAAGCCCTTAACAATGTTTTTTTTTTTTAAATGACTTAATAATTAAAATAGCACAACAATTTTCAACTTGATATGAATTGCGAAATAAGGAAGTTCAATTATAGATATCGATAGAAATCGGACACGAATGTTTCAATTGATATCTGTTACCTATATCGCGTTTATAATCGGAAACGCTTGAGACACACCGAGATTATTTTCCATGTTGATCACCGTATCAGCCTATTTATTATCAACTTGATAAGTACTTCCTTTCCTCGGTGAGTATGGATTGATACGATCGGAATGTGTGAGGAGGTAAATGAGTTTAAGTGACAGCCTATTTTGTCGAAAATTAGGGCCTAGTAAGAGTACTTATACCTGAGTTTGAAGTGTGTCAAGTCTTGCTAGTCATTTCAGAACTGGTTCAAGTTGCCAGGGCCTCTATTCCACTTGGCTTCAGCCTATCTTGTGGTGTAACACAATCATATTGTCGAAGTTGTGATAGCTCCTAATTACTTGACAGTAATAACAACTAAAACTACAGCATATGTGTTGTCATATTCGACTAGATCGATTCCCGGTTAAGGCAGACGAACTTTCTATAATCCATAAATGTAGTATTTTTTGTTTTCAATAAATGCAGTATTTTTTTGTTTTCAATAATAAAAGTAAATCTTCTTTGCTATTCCCAATATGAAAGGCAGTTGCTCTCTCGATAATTCGCTGAGTAATTTTAAGGTAGTGGACAAATCAAACCGCATATGACCACCACTGAAGACCCGTAGTAAAGACGTCACATCGGGACACGAAGACGCCATGTAATTAGGTGGAGCGACGAAATACACAGGGTTGCTCGCAGCAGGTGGAGAACAGTGACCGCAATCTTGCTTAGTGGCATGCAACGGGAGAGGCCTATGTCCAGGAGAAGACTGGCGACGGCTTACGATGTGCGCTGTGAAACCAGATGGCAATGCAATATAATATACTTGCTTTTGCCCGCGACTCTGTCTGTGTAGGGGTTATTTAACACTGCTCCATTGGAATAAAATCCATCCTATGTCCTTTCCCGGGACTAAAACTATCTCCATACCAAATTTCATCTAAATTGGTCCAGCAGATTAAGCATGAAGAGGTAACATACATACATTTGCATTTGTAATATTAGTATGGATATGGATAATGCCTAAGAGTTGATCTGATGATGAACTAGACAACGATGATGGAATATCCGCTGTAGTAAATACAGACTTACTAGGTTTTTTTGATGGTTCATCAGAGCAATTAAACCACAATTCAAGATAAAAAAAACAGTGGGCGAAATGGCTTGCACAAAAAATATAGTACATATATATATATATATATATATATACATAACATCACGCCTTCATTCCCAGAGTGGGTTAGGCAGAGCTACAGAAATACCATCAACTTTAAACTTGTTGATAATTCTGTAACCACATTTTGCACAGTCAGGCTAAGCTGTTTACCAGTGTATTAGTGACAGGTTGCAAGCCTATCGCCTAACAGTACTACAAGCCTTTATTCTCTTATTCCCTTATTCTAACTCGGCAACCACACGGGGGGCTAAATACAAAAATATAGTATTTGTTTAGTAATAAAAATTAAGCTGAACTGCTTTCTAATTCCGCTTGACCCACAATCGAATGCAATATTTTCGTTTTTTAAATCCCCTTTGGGTAGAACCGGCGTTAGTAGAGTCCAAGGCTATCACATACAAATAAATCTTAGTTCTCAGACAGTTCAAGAAATCCACTGTAAGTTATTCCAATACTCTCTAGGATTTCGTGAGTTATGGTAAATACAGTCCTTGAACTACTTTGAAATGTAAAACAAGTTGCGCCAAAACTCACTTGAGTAGACAGCACTTGCACAGCGTTTCATAATATTTTTATTTTCTAACATTATTACTTCATTATCCATATTTCTATAACTCATACTTAGGTACTAATACTCATTTATTGATAACATAATTTTCGTAGACCTGGCCAGCCTAGAACATAATAGTTACCAAACACACAACTTAAAGAAAACGTGTATTGCAAAAGGAAAAGCATAAGTACAGGTTGCGTCTGAACTAACCTCAACCAATACAATTTAACCCATGCATACGTAAAAGGCGGTGGTATGGGTCTACGCCTTTGGTTCGCCTAAGAATAAGATGTGCCAAGGTTAAAGTAAGGCAAGTTTTTTGACGATGGGAAAACACTGTAAAGAATCTCTATAATATCAAAATATGAGGTTATTTACAGTGTTTTCCTATTAGTTACAGTCCACATCCACCCACCGAAAGCTTAGAGATCTTTGTGTCCCCACTCTAGACAAAAAAAACTTTACTGTTCCTGACAAATTGCTCTTAGAGTACCCTAAAACCTGTCGAGTGATATATTACTTGTATACCTGCAACTATGATGTGACTGTCGACGTCAAACAATCGAGAGTCAACACTCCAAGGAGCGATGACTCGGTGCGCGCGCGCCGGCGCTGGAATTCCGTAGACTTTCAATATGGAGGCTGGTTTCAAACCTAACTATTTGAAACAAAAGAAGGCTAATGAAATCCAGAATAAACCACTGTCATTTTAGAGTGAAATAGAGATTTTCCATCATGAAAATTGTTCCTTTCGTAAAATAGCAATAAATCTATCCTAAATTGAAACGGTATCAATGCTTGAACGATGTATTAACTTGTTGTTATGACCCGACTTATGTACACTTATACATGGTGTTCGTTTATTTTGTCTAAATAGTTACTTTTCATTCTTGACCAGTAAGACCAGTAATCAACGAATTTTACCTATACAGGTTAAAAGCTAGAAATCTTTAAATATCAATGGAACTTTAGTTTTGATAATATATTGATAACATTTGCCGGGATTATGTATAAAACTCTTAAAATCTACATATTATTTAAAAACTCAGATAAACATAATACATTTCTTGCATGCCGGGCGTGTATATTCATATTTCAAGCTATAAAAGTTATAGAAACAAACATGCATAGTTTTAGGCAAATGAAGTATTTACGGAGGAGTTATGCTCTCCGCTGTGATAATGCCACAATCAGTAGATTACCGTCGCGCCGCCTTCACTTACACCTGTGGTGGTATACTTTATTATGAACCATGGAATGCTGACCCTTGGACTAGGGAACCATTACCAGAAATCGGAGATCAAATTAATAAATACAAACCTTTATTCTAGGCAATGAGGCACAGATGTAAGCTTTTGAAATCTTTTAATGCAGTTGTACTTGATTTTAAAATCGACAACATGGTTCGTCGGTACCGATTTCCCCATCTTATAGTAATATAAACCAATAAATCCATCCTGTTTTTAGAGTTTGGCTTACTCTAAAATAAAAATAAAAATAAAAATAAATATCACGGGACAATCTTACATAAATTGACCTAGTCCCAAACTAAGTTCTAGGCTTGTACTATGGGCACTAGACAATGCAACGATAAACATAGGTATATAGATACATACTTAAATACGTAGAAAATATTCAAGACTCAGGAACAAATATTCGCGCTGATCACACAAATATCTGCCCTTACCGGGATTTGAACCCAAAACTCCCAATAATTCAAAACTTTACTCTTTCAAATTAAAACAAGACGATGATTTATATTGATATAGTATAGGTAAATTATATAATTATAGGTATTGATATAGTGTAGTATAGATATCTGATACATTTTTAAATCTCGTTAATAATATATAAAGAAAGGAAAAATTAAAATACTCAATACTCAATCATTTATTGCATTCCACAAAGCTTACAAGATATTAGGTAAACTTAAGTTTTAGTTACTATATAAAATAAATTAAAAACTTAATTGTGGACCCTGTTGGGCACCGCAACATTGGTGAGGAGAGGACGACTTGAGTACGTACATGCTATAAAGCTCAATTTCTTAAAGTTTACATACACAGTGCAAATTATAAGGAACTTTACTTAATATTCTATATTATACTTTATTTATGTATTATTATAAATTTATATAGATATCTATTCTGCTTAAATTATCTACTTATCTACTTATGTATTGCACATTTAGTATTTTTGGTTATTTTTAAAAAGGAAATTATCTTCTATTTTTATATTATATTATATAGTTGAATATACATATTTGATGTAATTTATTTAGTTTTTATTCTAGTTTATCCTCTAAGTATTCTCTAATGTTTTTAAAACAAACGTTGCTTAATTTCTAAACATAAACTAAGTATTTATCTTTCTCCAAACAATAAAACGCATCTCCGTGAGTTTTATTATAGATCGCACGCGGCTTAAATTGAATAAATTACCGTCGAAGCGCATTATATTGTTTTATTAGTATGAAAGTTCGTGAGTTTTCGATATTATCATAAAGTTCAGTGTATGACGAAACTTCTTGTGGATCGATAGATCTTACACCCGCTCGATAAAGTCACGTGATGCGTTAACGCGACTGGAATTATCGGAAACAATAAATTTAACAATGGACAGAAACATGGTGTAAGATGGTAAGTAATCTAATAAAAACAATGACAAACTTATGTTAATAATTCATGTTATTGATATCATTGTTTCGGAGCTTGCTGTTTAGCGTATGAATATCTTGATTTACCAGTTTTAGGTAGAGTGCAATATGTACCACATTGTCATGAAAATGTTAACTGTAGGAAATCTAAATTCGAGCAGCAATTAATGGCGGATTTATATTTTGAATACACTTAGAACAATGATAACATCTTATAACATTAGAAGTGATGCAAAAATGGCAATCGACTGGCAGCACAGTTAGTCTACAGTAACACAATATTTTATGCGACCCACGCTCACTTAGTTTATGTGAGATTTCCGTAACACCCGTACATAAACCAGAATGTATTGTACATAAAAAGCTTCCCTAAAAAAATATGTAACTGATGGTGAAAACTGCATCTAAATCCGTTGGGTGGTTGAGGAGGATTTAGCGGATATACAGACAGACAACAAGACAAATAGACGCAGACTTTGTTTTATACAATGTAAAAGATAAAGACAAAAAAGATGTAGTGCCAGTATTTGTAATTTCCATTCAAAATAAACCCAATATCGATGTCTGAGCACAGAACGTGTTGACACAGCCACACGCAGTTTTAATGTGAATACTGTGTTAAAAACTTCTGAAGTTACATTTTACAAAACGTTTCTCAATACTGGCCGGCCCACAGTGGTTTATTGAGATTTTACTGATCTTTAATATCACCATAAATGTTTAATTTATTACACACTCACTAATACGCCATTTCGTTCAGTTTATAGCGTTTGTCACAAAATTTATTTCCGTAGATTCATCTAATAATAATTCGAATTAGTTGTATGTGAATGTGGGATTTTACTACCTTCGTCTGCGATATAAAATTTCATATTCAATTTAACAACAATATAAACGTTTTTGTGATGAGTGATAGTTTTTGCCTGCGTTGGGTTCCGCTCAACATTATAATAATATGAGTCAGGACGCCCGCAACTTCGTAAGAGTAGAATTTTCCGGCTTCTCTAGTTTTTTTACCCGTTGGGAGTCGATTTTTGAAAACCCTTTTCTTTAATTGTTTTTTACGTACCTACGAAATATTCTGTCCAAGTTGCAAGGCCCTAAGTTCTGCGGCTTAGGTTGTGCGTTAGCTGTCACGGGGTAGTTTTATATGTTACCGTTAACACGGGTAAAGAACTACTAGCATCGCTCTAGGGAGAATTGTTTATGAATTTATAATGGCTTCTCATATAGTGTATTGTTAACTGCGTCGATGAAAACATGGATGTCAATACTTTTGTGATAACCTGCAAAATGGGCTGGACTTAGGCCCGATTTATCCAATCTCCACATATAAAATATCTGTCAGTTAAAGATATCGCACTCCTGGTCACTGTCATGGATGGGAAAAGGATAGAGCTAATGGGGGATCCGGCAGATACCGTATGTATACGCTTTATTATACAAGAATAAAAAAGAAATGCAAAACACACGTAATAAAAAAGTATAAAGGCGAACTTATCCCTTTAAGGTATTTACCGTTTACTGAAAAGGAATATTCAGATTATTCAGCCCGTATTAATTTTGTACTAAAGTAATTTATATGTAGTCTGTGTCAATTGAACTTAGAAAAGATGTAAACAAAGCCAAACGAACCAATTCAGCACGATTACTCGATAATCACATACTTTTAAAGTTCAATAACTATTCATTTTACCTTACTTTAAAAAAACACGCTTGGTGAATATTTGAGGTTATGTGTCAAACAGTAACAATTTGTTTACATCTTTTCTAAGTTCAATTGAAACAGACTTTAGCTCTTACAAGTGCAATTTTAAAGAGCTTTTTTTTTGATCTGGTGATCAATTTTAGCATTAACAATATTAGTTGTGATAGTTGTAGATGAACTGTCGATTTAAACTTAACATTTCACCAAATTTAGTCCCATGGCAAATTATGTCAATGGCTGCGTCCGCGTAGATAACTGGATTTATTGTACTTCTTAGTTCTTCTGGCCGGAACTTTTGATAAATAATATAACATTGTACTAGGTACTACTTTTGAAGTGTTTTGAATAATTATAAAAAAAAAAAAAAAATTTGCGCGGTGCAGCGCTGGTGCGCGCTGTGCAGGGTCCGTCCGGATCGCTACCACCGTCTTATCCATTAACCACCCGTCAATCAACAGTGTTCGCATTGTTGTGTTCTGGTGTGGGGATAAGACAACCGGTGAAATTACTAGCATAGACGCATTCCATCTTACTCTTCAGGATTATAGTCTTGAGAATTCAAAACAAAAAAAAACAAAAACTGGTCATTTGGTGTCAGGAATTCCTAAATATCATAATCCTGCACATACGGAACCCTAACTGTTTTGTCCCTACTTATCTGACTAGACAACAACTGTTTAATATAAGTCGGTTGTCGGCATTCGATATTTTATCAAATTTATACCGCGTCTGCGAAAGAGTTGTATTTAGTTTTAAGACAAAGCTACGAGCACTATTATCGTAGGCATTTTCCGTTCGTTTTTTTAAAAAACAAACTTGCGATAGCAAACAATATTAAACAGGATGATTTAAAAATGGTTTACTTTTAATATTAATAAGTAAATAATGTACTAGCACGTGGTCAATCTAAAATAAGTAAGTAGCAGTAGTATTGTGATTTTAAATACTGATTGGGAACTTTAGGTAACTGAGTAAGGAAAAAATAGTTGTGTGTATATTTTAAAATCATAATCATATGTATAAACACTTTTCACCAAATCCAAGTCGTTAATTTTCACCTCCACAATAATAATTTACCCAGAAACAAAATCCCATAGTCAGGTACTGCGATACTTGTTTTTTAATTGAAAATATCTTAACTGATTAACCGAGAGGATACCATTACCCACATTGTTATGATAGTTAAACCATTCATTAAGGAAAAACAAGTTTAGTTTTCCACGTCTACGTCTACACTCAAGAGCATTGAAAACGGGCCACTGTTCAAATAAATTCACATACGAAATGACCCGTTTTTATTGCTTATAGTAGGTATATTTCAGGTTCTTGGGCCGTAAAGTGCGTAAAGTCTGCCATATTATGTTTAGGATGAAAAACTAGTTTCCGGTAGAAACTGCTTTTACCTTATGTTATTATATCTCAATGAAGTTTTCATTTATATACTTTGCGTTTGGAGTGCTGCGGGGTTGATACATTCTTTCTACAGGGTGTTGTCACTAAGAAATCTGACATTGACATGTAATTCAATAAAAGTAGTACGCCAAGACGAAACTGAAAGCGTTATTCTCTTTAGGTCATGATTCGGAGGAAAACTTTTAAATTTTAATAAAAACCAAGTTAAACTTCACATTTTAAGAACCACAATACTCCTTATTAACCCCGCGTATGTAGGTTATATGAGGTAATTTTTGTAGATAAATTCAATATTTATGTAAAAATTCAACAATCACTTACGAGTTGTAAGGGTTCATGGATCGAATGGGACTCAAACTCTATCGCTCCCTTTGTATCACAGTAAAAGGTCCGCCAATTCAGATATTATATAATTATACAGAAGTTCCTACGTTGCAACTAAACAAACACTTTCTCTGTACTACAAACAGCCGCGACATCTTGTTTTTAAATCAGGAAGTCCCAGCATTATTCAAATGGTGGCCCTTGCCCTAGCTAATCTCTCTATGTTAATTAAAATGTTAACAAAGGCTAGAAAAGCGTTACCACTCTATTCAAATAAACCGGTTTGACGCATGCGCGGTGCGTTAAATTATATTATATTCTATCGAATAAAGGACAAATTATTTGCACATTTTTAGGGGTCCGTGGTACATTGGGGAAGGAGACATCATAACGTTTAGAGATAAGTACCATATTTCGGCAGTGACTGGCTAGGGTCTCTTTTGAGTGAGTGAAAGCCCAGTGGCGTTATCATTGTACCCAACGCTACGACTACAAAATTGCCAAAGAGAATATCGACGTACTTTTTTAAAATAATTGTCGTGTTATCCTCTGCAATTGTGCAGCGCAGCCCAACTTGTACTAGACACCACTTTGTTTAGCAGATAAGACCTTTGTTCTATATATTTATATTTATCTTTACTGCCGCTGCTACCGCTGTGTCTGAACTGCCGCGTCTTGGTGTAAACTGCCCTTAGTTGTCTGGTCGCACAATACGTTTTTCTCTACCTATTCCTCAATGAAGGAGACCCCAAAAAGAAGACACACAAAGCAACGATTTCATTCTTCAACGCAACCAGGATTATAAGCCAAACAAGCTACGGAAAAGCTAAAGGAAAAGAAGCAGGTCCAACATACTAGTTTCAGGACTCACCACTACAAGTTACGATAGAGAGGGGTCTACTTTCACAGATATTCTTATACATTCTCGATAGTCCCATACTATTTAAAATTGTATTCATCAATATATTTTTTTCATTTCAATAATCAGAGCTATTGAGAAACATCATCACGCCTTAATTCCTAGAGTGGAGTAGAGCTACAGAAATACTAACAATACTAAAACACTGGTTCATAATTCTGTAACCACATTGCACTATCAGGCCATGAAGTTTGCAAGCCCATCGCCTAACAGTACTAAAAGCCTTATATTCCCTTAGTCGCCTCGTACGACATCCACGGGAAGACATTGGCACTATTCTGACCCGTCAACCACACGGGGTCACATCTACTGAACCTCGCGAAAATAATCAAGCTCGCTCAAATATCTCTTTAGAACGTGACCTAGTGAAAACGTTGTTAGATGACAAAGTTGACATACAGCTGGATGATATTTGCTTATAATGCTTTGCGTTAAAAATATTTCTCTCTAGTTTTTGCTGGAGCTACTGATACTAATCTCGATATACGACTTAGTTTGCGAGCAAGTTATTTATATTTAGCTGACTTCTAAAAACTCGCCGAGCCTGCGAGACTCGAAGGGATTTTGACAGATCAGACTGACAGTTAAAGATTAAATTTAAGAAACGGTAACTTTAGTCAGTTTTGTCACGAAAGTTAGTCATACATTTATATACAGCCCTTATATGCCAATAGGCGGTATCTCAAATTCAATAAACAAAGCAGATAAGATCCTCACCCGTTAGTAATACGGTCGCACTTGCTTCAGGAGTTTGGTCTGAGATACCCCAATTTGTCAAAGTATAGTTAATTTTAATTTGCGTGACGCAACTTAAGTAAAATTATTCTTTGTTCATTTTAGTCGTTAACTACGAGTATGTACAGTTTTGTGTAAACCGCCCAGCCAGTCAGCACTTTTTAAATTAAACATATGATGTTAATAAAGGGTGATTTTGAAATGGCGAATTCAGTTTTATAAATCAGGTAATCATTTCCAACTCCAAAACACGGGATTACAAGTAAGTACCTATACAATACAATACAAATACTCTTTATTAATCACCAAAAATTAAAAAATTCAAACAGAACATGGAACAGTACATTTAAATCATAGGTATACAACAGACGGTCTTACCGCTAAATAGCGATCTCTTCCAGACAACCTTGTAAGAGAAATAACTGAGGACACAAATTCATGGCAGGCGGTGTAAACTAATTCGTTTAGAACTCAAACTAAATAACTACAAGAAACAATTAAATTATTTCAACCTATGTGTTTGTGATTTGAAAAACTATGTTGGTGTAATTGCAATCATTACAGATTTATCAGAATCTCCGTCTGGTCTCCTCCTGGGAAGCGCTGGTAGAATTTTGAAGTGTAAAAGTGCTCGTGCGGCCTACTTACTGAATAAACAACTATATCTGTTAGAATCATTGTATAATAGATCCCACTTACGATGAGGTGGCCTGTGTGATCCTTTGCCTTCTCCAAGGCATAAAAAAATAATTTAGGAAAAGTGAGGTATATAGGCACTTACACCATTTCAAAATCAGTCTGCTTAAAACTTTAATATGACTACGTGAAAGTGTTGACTTTGAAAAAACAAGTTAAGCGAGGAATTGCGACATGACTATGAAGTCATACACGAGTGTAAACAAAGTCCTAATAATTACAGTTGAATATTAAATAGTCGTTGCAAGCATTATAACGTGATTATTTAAATATTAACTTTCTTATCGATAGAAGCAGGCAGAGCGCTTGCGTAGTGGATTATTATGTACATGTATAAAAAATCGATACAGTAAATACTATTATAATATAAGTACGAATGTCTAATACATAGTTCCTTGAACTCTGGTAAAAAAAAATACTAAATCTTTCCGGTGTCTTGTATGACGCACATTTATATTTTTAGGGGTTTTCCGTCTGTCTGTCAGCGGATAGCTCATGAACTGTAATAGGAAGATTGTTGGAATTACCATAGTGTGTATTAATAATAAAATAGAACTAAATTAAAAGAGCCCATACAAGAAACGTTTTTATTGGCGTTGCATTGTACGGTGGTACAGAACCCTTGGTGTGCGGGTCCGACTCGCACTTGGTCGGGTTTATATAGCGTAAGATACTTACTCTTACTCGTCCAGATTCTTGGCAAATTCACAGAAATATCTGCCCTTACCGGGATTTGAACCCAGGACCACTAGCTTCGAAGACAACAAGGCCAGCTTGTCGCATATATTATTTGCATACATAAATATACTGTCTAACTTACTACCCATCTTTTGGTTTTGCCCAGTCGGATAAACCGGTATACCTACATGGCAGGGCGCGTACACATAGAACGCTTCCTATCAGGTAGCCCGCATGCTCGCTTTCCTCCATCCATTATAAAAATAAGTGTTACGACTCGCAAATCTGGTCATCTTTGTAAAAGAACAGGGCCTCTATTCAGGTGCGTTAAAACGATATCGTGTTTGACACGTTTAAGTATCGTTTATGTCACAGTCGCCATTATTGTAAATGACATAAGAGTTATCAAAACGTTGACAATACGGAAACAGGTCAAAAACGATATCGTTATAACGCAGTTGAATAGAGGCCCAGGGCCTCTATTCAGGTGCGTTAAAACGATATCGTGTTTGACACGTTTAAGAATCGTTTATGTCACAGTCGCCATTATTGTAAATGACATAAGAGTTATCAAAACGTTGACAATACGGAAACAGGTCAAAAACGATATCGTTATAACGCAGTTGAATAGAGGCCCTGCAATTCAAACTGACATAGGAAACAGTTCTAGAAAAAACATATTATTTAAGTTTAAGTTTCAGCTTAGTTGACATATTCACGTCAAAGATCATCTAGGTAATGTCAAACGCGATCAATATTTTCGTCAATAGATCAACAATAATGTAAGTAAAAAAATACACTGCAACTAACACCAGAAAATAAACGCTCACCGATAAATGTTTTCATACAAATTGATAACTTCAATAGCACAACGGGGTGACATCAATCAAAATATATTTGAAAGGGGATCGCTGTGTGGTGACAATGGCGAATCGATACACTATAATAGAGGGAGGAAATAAAACCAGTATCGCTTCCCGTCTCCCTCTGCTTTTGAACCGCAACTGCTTTTTACACACATTTCGTGGGGTCATAGCTTTACGTTTTTTTATTACAAAGTTGATGGTGATTTGCTTTGTAAAAATAATTAAAGGAAATTCTGGTTACGGTGGCACTGGAAATACTTCTTGCATTGTTGGGTCCGTAAAGTTTTGCAAATGTATTTTTTTTTTATTCATTTTTAAAACGGTGACAGTATTGTTTACTTCAGAACAAGTGGCTGATGTTGCGGGAAACCGATAGAGGAAAGGGCGTTGGACCGGTCCATGTGACAAACCTGGGGGGCGTCTTTCGGCTGAAATGATATGATGTTGATCATGACGAACCAACTTATATTCATAATAACTCTGTAATATACGTGTCTGCTTTAAATACTTTATTGCGTGCTCTTCGTTGTAATGTAAAAAGGGCTGAAAAACTCCGGACATCATTTCACCTATAAAAAAACCCAAAAAAATTGCACGGCTTCATTCATAAATTGGCGTGCATTCCGATTGATAATTATTCTTAACATAGTCAGTGCCGAAGACCTTATTTAAGGTCCGTTTTATATGAAAATCAGAGAGCCCGGTACTTAAATATTCAGAGCCCAAATCCCATTATAGTCCGCGCGGCGTTTTTTCTAGAATCCTTTTATTAATTCATGACAATAATCACTTCGCTTAGAAATCGATTTGTTTTGCATTGGTGGGTGATGGATGCGGCACGGGCCCCTTCATTATCGCGGATTTGGGCGTGAAGGGGGACTGCATATATTAACCCCAAGCGCCCGCGCAGCTGTTGGTGCGGCTTGCAAATGTCGCCCAATATTTGCTCAAATGTTTCCAACATTTATTAGTTATGTAAATAATTTAATAAAAGTGTATATTATAGCTCTATCAAACCAGAACTAGATCGTTTTATTTTGTATGACATTGAATGAGTTAATAAAGCAGTAATAAAGGAATGCAGGGAAGCTGTGTGACTCATTTGAATAATTAAAGTCATTCACGCAAATGAAAACGTTTTTCCAGGATTTGATTGGGATAAATGCATGACACATTTTGAGTAAATATTCTAAATGTGTCATAAATTACCAGTTTCTACGGATAGACTAAATATGGTGTTTACTAATTTCAGTACATGAATCATTCATTGGTACAGTTGTTCGTAACAAACAGTTGGTTGTTTTTTAAAAGGATTTATTTTAAAACATTATTTGCCTTGACCACAAGCAGATGACACAGTAAATTATATTTGTGTCATTAAATTAACTTGTTTAATTAAACAAACCAGACAAATAATTAATTTATTAATAAATATGAAACAGAGTCAAGGTGAATATTTATCAAAACTTTTTGAAATAGTGGTCTAATAAATGAAATAAAAAGTGCGAACAAATGTCACGTAAACGAATGCGGCTTAGATTTTTACCGTGCATAGGGCAAGTAGCATTCTACGAAGGATAAATAGTTGAATTTAAGCACTGTAGATATTAGAGATATGTAAACCGACAAATTTTTTCGTTTATTCGTATATTTAATATTGTAAACAGTATGTACAATTTACCAAATGTGGGTGCGCTAAAATTCATATAAAATTTTCATACCATTTTATATCACTCTTCATAAAAACACTTCTCATTCCATTTTACACCATAATAATCACTTTTCATAATTAATATTAATAATTCGCCTGTTTATTTGCAGGATTTTAAAAATATCTAACTGTTAAATAAGTTTAGGTTTGTTTTATAAGCGCCAAAAAATAATAACAGTTTCAGTAAAAAACACTTTAGCAGTTGCGATGATTATTAATAACAAATTATGAACAAAAAAGGTATGTGGAAAAAAATAAAAGAGTAATTATAATGAATACAAATCAGTAGTAAAACAAAAATAGGAATAAGAATTTTATGTGACCCAATATGGACCCACCAAATGTTCGTCATTTATTTTCGCGCAACGCATCTTTTCTAGTCCTGGGTGGTCATTCGCAATCCATAATAACGTTTGCCCTAACGCATCGCCAGTGCTATTTATCGTTTCTTCTTAATCGGGCTTATGCTGAGTCAGACAACTTTTTAAGTTATAAAATACCAGTAGTTAGGATAGGTTAGGGAAGTATCACAACAACACTAAAAACTTTTATGATTCGAGTGGAAATGCCTTTAGCATGCATTGGCGCTAATGACGATTACGGATTCCAATATAGACCCGACTAAAGACCACCGATTCAACGGGAGCCGTGTGGACTAGCGAATAAGACACCTTGACTTTGGTTTATCTTGTACAATATGTCAAGCCATATCGTGCCGCCACCATACCATGACGGCTGAAACTTATCCACTTTTGGACGTCAGTCTTGTCCAGAAGTCGCTAGAAACAACAGGTTTTGCGCCGCCCACATCCACATAAGCCTGAGGCCATTTTCAGTTGCCCTATTCACGTTTTATTTTGGAGTAACATGGTATTTTGTCGCCTAATTTTGTGTTCATCTTGCTTTCTCAATGATTACATCAATGGGTACTAAAGATGACGGAGAAGGCAGTAAATAAGAACTTTTTCGTCCAAAAATGATGTCGTATGTTCAGTACTACATCATCCTGTACAAGTATCTTACAAATATATATTACGTATATGCTATATGCCTTTTTTACATAGTTAAAACTCAAACGAAGCTCCACGATTGGCTATGGCTAGCTCTCGCTATGGCTTTACGATTTTTATCAACCTGTTTACAGTCAGCTAAAATTAAAACGCAATCGTTTTGGGCGCCCGCAGGTTGTAAATAATAACGCGAACGATCTCTTATCTGGCGATCTCGTAGTTAAATGGCAGCAGTATCGGATTTCAGTTTATTGCAGCGAAAGGGAACAAAGTGTATAAAGACATACAACAGGCTTGAAGCGGTTTCTTTGCGTCATGTGAGAAGAGAGGTTTAACAAGTTAATAGTACGTTTAGATTTGATGGTTAAACACATATTATTATGTCTTCTGCCTCTCTCGTTCTCACCATGTCACGTGAAATACTGAAATATGAGTGACATATCCTTTATCTTCATTTCGCGTATGATTGGAATGCTGGGATGTAAAATATTATCAGTGGGGGCCATTATATTCACGTAAAAACTTTTCGCAAAGTTTAATTTTTCTTCGTCTGTGAAATAAACAACAAAACGTCCAAATAATGTAACACTCATTTTTCATATTATTTATTTGATATAAAAATCATGTGCTATTTAGCTTCTATATATATGAAAATCAATTACTGTTCGTTTGTCTCGCTAAAACTCAAGAACGGCTGGGCCGATTTGGCTGATTTTGGTTTTAAAATGTTTGTCATAGTCCAGGAAAGGTTTAAAAGCTGCGAAAATGATTGAAAAATCCACCGGGAAAGTCAGAAATTTGCAGCGGGGCGAAGCCGCTGGCGGGCCGCTAGTAAGGATATAAAATACATTTATATGTTTTTGTATGTATTTCTCTATATAAGTATGTTTATCGCTATCTTGTTCCCATATTACAAGCCTAGAGCTTAGTTTGGGACCACGATATCAATTTATGTAAGTAATAAATATAAGCATTTATACAAATATTATAAAGACGTTTGGTTTTGGTTTGTTTCTAATAACTACTCAAAAATAGTTTATTTAAATACTTATCAAAACCTGCATGCAAGATAATGATCTTTGACTATTTTTATCTCGTTTATCTAAGCCAGAGTTAAGGCAATAAAATAATAAAATCTATAATATTACATAATATTTCTCTCGACTGCCTCGGCCACCACGAATGCTTTATTTGCCTTGTGGATCCCGATATCATAATAAAATCAATAAGGAAATTTAAAGTAAATAAGTAAAGTAAAAGTAAATAATTGGTTGCTTGTTCGTCTTTTGCACACTCAAGTTACATGCAGATACAGTAGCCCTTTATGTTGTAACAAGTAAATAATCCAAATGAGCCTACTGTACGCCGTCCTCTGTGGCTCGGTAGCCGTGTAGATGCCGCGTCTGCGAGTGAGATGTCCGCGAGATCATTTGATTGACGATAATGCTGACTGTTTACAGCTTGTAGTCGTTTACAAGTTGTATAGCGGCTTATGCCTCGAGGCCATTACCGCTGCGAGAAAGGCTTAATTAATAAGTAGGACTGCATTCTACGCCGTTTCAAACGCCCATTATTAAGTTTTCAGGCTGACGTCTTCTGACTCGTACATCAAAAATTAATTGGCTTCCCATAGAATTAGCGGGCATTACTTGAACACTAAAACGCCAATGCCGGGCTCTAAATAGTATTAAAGTGTAATATTTTTATTCATTTGTCTAGCAAATTCTGTTCCTCTATGATCGTAAGTGGAGGAACAATAGATGTTTAGTATGCAAATATCCTGAGGGTCGTAAAAACGCTATCAACCAAGCAAGAAAGCGGACGGGTCTTTGATTCTCCGAGCAGAATTGTTATTTTGATATTTTACACATCTGCGGAATGCACTTTGCAGCACTTGAGAGCGCGCAGCGTGCCAGAGAATATGATGTCTATGATTTTGTCGAAATTTGTCGTCGACGTCAACTTAACTTTTAATACCATACTTTGTTTGTACCTACTTCTGTTGCTTACAGTTTCCCAGTCTTCGTCGTTCCTGTTATAAGATAGTAGAATTTGCTATTTGAAATAAACATGCCTGCATGCCTGAAAATAATTGAAACTCCTTAGGTCTGTCCAGTGATGTAATAAATTACATCATTTTCTAAGTAGTGAATTTATGGATTTAACTAAACAACAGAAATTGTCATTTCACGTATTTATAAGTTTTATATTTTTCAGCATTCATGAACATTGAGGTTGAGCTTGTTCCTCCCTAAATTACCACCAAGTAGCATTGTTTGCATTTTTTTGTTCCGTGTGATAAAGAAATCCCGTGCTTTCGTGTTGAACGCTTTATTTTGAAAAATAAAAATGTAAAATGACCGAATCGCATTTTTTTTTAAATATAGATCTGGGTATTTGGATTTTCTTACTTAACTTCGTCACTGTTTGGGTCAGCCAGTATATCATATAAGTTTCTTAAGAAGTTTACTGTGTGTGAAATAAATGCTTAGAGGTAGGTTAGTTTTTTCATAATTTGAATACTTAACAGTCTGTCAATGAATTTTTCCCTCCACATTTCAAAAAAGTTAACTAAATCCTCACACTGAAAGTTTTTAAAATACCTACAGCATGTGTTTAAAAAATGACAAAAGTAATTTAAATAAAATTTGTTTTTGTCTGTAACATAAACATAAATTATCATAACAGTCCTGTGTATGGACGATTGGCTACAAAGTCGCGGCGTGTTCCAGCGAAGTTGGTGCCACAGTTCCCGTCGGTATCCTGCTCCTGGCGTTTCCTGCCGCTCTGTTCCCCCTGTCGCCGCACTTCACGCATTAAACTGTTGTATTAAATCATTTTAACTAGCGTTTATATAAATAAAAACCTTCCTCTTGAATAACTCTATTTATTAAAAAAACCGTATCAAAATCCGTTGCGTAGTTTTAAAGATATAAGCATACATAGGGACAGACAGCGGGAGACGACTTTGTTTTATATCATGTAGGATACCCTACTATATATGACAATTAATAAGAGCTTGTTTAATCACGAATTATTAAACTACTGTAATTTCCACACTGATGCCCTGGGTTAAATAATACCACCTAAAAAACTTGATAGTTTCTGAAAAAAGTTAAACATCTTCTGCGCGAATAAAATCGCGGGAAACCACCACCATTTTGTTATTACCAGCTGTTGTTCTTTAAACATAATACAGGGTGGTTAAGAAAATTACGCTGAAAGAGAAAATACATACAGTCACGTTTTCAGCAATTGTCATTGCTTTAGGTTTTGATAATTTATAATATAAATTTGTTTGATTACACAAATGAGGATTGTACCAAACTGATTGAAAGTTATATTGTAATATTCAAAATGTAAAGTTTACTTTTGTTTCGTCTTGTTTATATTTTGTAGTTTAGTATTTGTCTAGTTGGCTATATTTATTATTACTTAATCGCCCAAAGGTTAACTAGAAAAGATCCCTTAAAGAGATAGGTTCGCTTTTGTGCAACTATTTTTTCTGTAATTTTAATATTTGTGTATTTGTTTTTTTATTAGTATGATAAAGTGTTAACATACATACATACGTTAACTTATGCAAGATCCTTCCAGATCGCTACCACCACCTTACCGCCCACAAGCATAGAGGCCGTACATTTTAATCCTTAGGGATGGCAATTTCAAGATTGCAAGCATCCTTGGGCCCCCGAACCCAAAAGGTGACCGGTGTTCTCGTTTGCCTTCTCCATGCCATAAGAACATAAACAAGAGATCTTGTGGCTAGAAGTTTCATAATATATTACGGTACCAAAAAGAGCACACTCTTGCGCAGCATACTATGAAATGCGCTCCTTGTTCAGCATAACTAGGTTAGCAATGACATCTCGCCGATAAAACATTCGATGTTCACCCTGTAGTGTAGTTACGCTTTATTTTATATGAAGCAATATTGCACACACAGGATGATCGATTTTTGGAAATGCTTAATCGGGTTTCCAAAATAAGATTGCGCTAATTACTTGAGGTTGTATTTTTTTATCCAAAATATTTAAATTTAAAATTACATAGATGTGTTTTTTAAGTCTATCAATACATGAAAAACCTACGGATTTGTTTGGCTGTTTTCTAATTAAAACAAGACTATAAAATATGTGTTCCTTAAATTGTTATGAATTTTATAAAGGATTTAAAATGTATCTGAACCATTAAGATTGACATCATAATCTCACCGTATTAATTTATTTCTCTTTAGCCTGAGCATTAGCTGACAGAAAATGCCTCAAAGCCGACATCTGTATTCTCGATATGTATTGTAGAACAAAGTTTTATTTACAAAAAAACATATTACTAGTCTTTGCGGAGCACTCTTCCTAGCTAAAATTAATAAAAGTAAAAATAAAAAATCGATTGTAATACAAATGTATAAATGAAATGTGTAAAAAAAGTAATGAATGAAATACCACACCTCATTTATACAAACCCGGTAGAGCAAAAATTTCGGTGACAACAATATTCATTCACTACCCCTAACCCCAAGGTAGATCCGATTAGTCGGTCGACGAGTCGACCCGAGGATATCCAACTAATAAACACACCGTGGTTAATCTAAGAATTATTGTAAAATTAACTGGAAAATTGTAACCGAGAAAAACTTGTCACGGTTCTAAATATTGGGAATAAAATGTGTTCCTGGATGCGTCATTGGTTGTCAGAGGCGTCGGGCGACTAGTCGGGGCGAAAGTCGGCTGGTCACAGTGCGACCGGCGCGGCTCTACGCCACAGTCTCATCTAAGCCACAGCTATGCGCACATCTTACCCATCATAGCCGAAAATTCCACATTCGGATTCCAGAGTCACGCGTGCCGGCCGACGCGACGCGAAAGTTCCAAATTCGAATTCGAAATTCGCGAAACTTTTTCCGTTTTAAATTTTTCGAACATTATTTTTTATTTGACTGTTGCACTGGAGTTGGCGGGAAACGGTAAAGTTTTTAGTTGGTGTATGTAAAAGTGCATTTCGCATACTTTAGAGCGTTTTGACTTTATATTTTATTTATGTGCTGTATCGGTGTGCCGAAAGATTTTGTTAATGTGAAGTGGTTTATTTTTTGAGTGCACTTTTGAATTTGGATTTTATTTGCTCCGGATTTTGGGTTGGTTATTTTTTTATTTTCTTTTTAAGTTTTTTTTGTTTTGTAGAATTTTAGACCTGTGTTCATATTTTATGTGATTTTGGGACGGCTAATTTTTGTGTTCATATGTGGAATTAATATGCTTAATTTTGTACTTTGGAATATACTATAATTAAAGGTAATTAGTCGCAAAATATAATTCAATCGAAATAAATCACACCCTACTATTTTAGAAAACGATACTCGCGGGTTAGTTTAGCCCGTCAAATTGCAGAGTTATTAAGTTTAGAGCGATCTCCTACGCTTTCATGTCTCTACGCCGGTGGAGGCGCGACGTAGCGCGCTAACGAGCGTTTAGGGTACCTACCTGTAAATTTAAAGCACGTTTTCGTAAAAAAGAGCAAAAAGTGTTGGAATTACAGAAAAATATTACGATTTGAATCATCCTATTGTGTTTATTGTATGAAGGCCGAATTTGTACCCATCTATGTGTGGCTATATAGGCTGATTGTTTTTATTCCGGCCGTAACTTTTAAATGATAATAACCTATTTTGATGCATGAAGTATTTTTAATAGATTAGTTATTTTTGTACGGATATCTGAAAACAAATCATAATCATAAACATTATTTATTAGAATTAAATATATGTATAATTACTTTCAGTAATAATAATTATTGCTTAATCTAAGAGTGATTAAATAAATAAAAACTGCAACTATAAATGTATGTATTTATTGTATCTTTATTGCACATTAATACAAATTTGAGTACAAAAGGTGCACTTAATGCCTCATGGTAAATCAGAAAATTCTTGTTGGCGGTGCTATATTTCTAAAAAATAAAAAATAAATCTAATATATTTTTATAACTTAAGTATATTGTATCGACTTGTGACCAATCATTCACTAATCATGTTTTCCAGTACATTTTAACCTAAATAAAATTGGAAGTAATGTTTGGCACTTCGCTGTTTGTTACAAAAGTAATTTATAAAAAAGAAACAAATAATTTACAAGATATACTTAACAGAGGTACCGTAACAAGATCAAATAAATGAATTACGAGTTAAATAACTCATCCGACGGCAAAAACGTAAGCAAACATTTTGTATTTAAAAAAAACTAATAAGGATATGATTGTATTAGCTGACTTTATTAAAAATAATCTAATAATTTTATACGCACTGCTTTATAAATCTACTAGAAGATGCCGGCGACTTCGTACCTACGTGTAAAATTAGTTCCCCGCTACTCTCTCTATTTTAACCCCCTAGGGGATGAATTTCAAAAAATCCTTGCTTAATACACCTCTTGACCCCATAAGAAGCTTACGTGCCAAATATGGGATCTCTAGACCCAGCGGCTAGAGCTGTGCGTTTATATGTCAGTCAGTCAGTCAGTTTCTTCTTTAAGATATTTAGATTATTACTTTACTTTTTGACATTACATAGCCATAACATTATCACCCAGCAATAGCGTAGATTGTAGGTTGTAGGTATTCAAAATCTATTAAATATATATGCGCTGCGGTTCTCTTAAAATAGTACCTACCTTTTCTTGCTATTGCATCTCTTGCGCAGTACTTAAAAGAGTTAAGCGACTGAAATCACCCTGAATAAACAAATTGATGACTAATTTTCGCCCGCGCCTTTGTTCGCGTATTTATTTATTTATTTATTTATTTGACATGCCAACAGCACATACACATTACAAGTTTAGATATATATATATATATACATAAAGGGTACAAATTAAAGTTTATGCGCCAATAACAGGCACGCGCCAGCATTTAAATAGTCTATTTAGAGACTAACACTAAGAGCAAAAAACAACAAATAGTGATTACAATAAAATTCACATTCTTAAAAAAATATGTAAATTCAAAGAAGCGAAATAAGTAAGTAAAAATAAAAACATTTATCAAAACAGATTGTACAACTAATGACATGCTAGATTTAATAGAACAATTGTAAAATAAAATAAAAGAAATCACGAAGTCAGCAGGGAATCAAGCATTATACGCCCACGCATTTTTTTATTATCTCATTTTATCCCTTAGGGGAGAATTTGGAGAAATCTCTGCTAGATTGAGAATTGGATGTTTACGACACAAACTGTTTCTAACTTAAGCGTTTTAGGCTGTGCATTGAAAAGTTAAAACCTGAGTTAGTTTCTTCGTTTGATATCGTTAGACTTAAAATATACTTGATACTTTATTCGTTGATGCGGATTATTATTCACACTGCAAGTAACTTTTTCACCACCGATCAAGAGTATGTCTGACCATGCTAAGTTTAAAGTTCCTAAAAACAAAAATAACTTTACAATTTGGGAACCCTTTTTAAAAAAAAAATACGCTGTTGCCCGCGACTATGACCTCGTAGAAGTCGCCTATCCCGGGAACTGTCCAATTTTGAAACTATTAAAGAAGTTCCCGTGTAAAAATTTAACAAACAAACAAATAGATGTATTTTTATAAGATATTTATTAGATAAGTATTGATGCCGTCATTATTATTATTATTTATTATTACTAAAAAACATATAGAAAACTTAATCTATTACCCCTGCAAAACTGTTTTAACAGTTTGTCTGCAGGTGGTCTTTTGAGATTTGGGTAGTAGGTATTGGCCGTTTTGGCTTTAGACACGTAGCCTTAGCAAAAAATACATATTTAGAGCTCAATATGTCCTAAACAATTCCCCCGATGTAAAACAAAATAATCAAACTAAAAATAATGTCCTTAAGAGTTTTTCGTCACTAGGTGTTGCTGGATTAAAATCAAAATTATTTTAAATCATAATTTCAGGGCATCTCCCAGTTACTATTTAATTATTGATCATTGTGCGCAGAATAAATATTTATATACTTTTTTAAAAGCGATTTTCTAAAGAGAGACGGGAACACAGATAGACGGACATGGCGAGACTATAAGGGTTTCTAGATTTACTAACACAACCTCAATTAACATTTTTTAAACAATTTGGATCATCCATCAATCGAGTATCAAGCATTATTATCAGTAATTATGTCAAAATTATTGATATATACTTACACATTGTTTAAATTGTCAAATACAAAGCTGAAGCTCAAAACATACATTCAAATAAATAAATAATACATTTTCACAAATATATACTTATGGAGTAAACAGTAATGCGGGCAGATACATAAAAAAAAGATTCTAAGAATTTCATATGGAAATGGCTTTAACCCCAAGATCTATCCTAGATGCAGGGAGGATAGTACTTTTTATCCTGGATAATTGGATAGTTCCCGAGGGGATGGTGATAAACGTTTAGGCGGACATAGTCGCGGGTAACAGCAAGTAAATAGTTTATTTTCCTTACTCTGCAAGTTAATTAATGTTTTTAAAGCTAGTTTCATTCAAGCTTCAAATTCGACGCAAACGAATCCGCTTACCAAAACTCCCAAGCACTTAGAAAATGAATTTGTCATCGACCAAACTCCAACTTGGACTGGCGACATCAAAATAAATAGCTTCCTTAACGACGAATTTTCTCGAAAAATTCGGACAAGTTTCGCTAGATGCATCCACATCCAGGGAGATTCATGGGAATAGTGTTATTGACTCGGAACTGAACAACATATTTTCCAACAGCGTCTACGTACACCCGGAAACTTTCAAATTCGCATTTAGCTTAAGTAGCTATAACGATTTTGAAGATAACGTGAATCAGAATCAGAATCAGAATAATCTTTATTCAAGTAGGTTTACAAATAATAAACTCTTTTGAAACGTCATAGTAGCGACTTAGCCTAAATTGACTGCAGGTTCAAATCGCGACCGATCAGAGAAGAACCTGTAAGAAACTCTGTCGGATGCCTTTTTTTTTTTCGACGTTCGCAACCTTTTGTGGTAAGGACTAAACATTTTATTACAAGCAATTCAGTCCCAAGCATTGTTATCATTAATATAGTCTTTAATACTATAATATGCTTTAGAAATTAGTTTACGCTTAACGTAACTCTTAAATTTATTTACTGATAGTTCAGTAACATTACTTGGGAGCTTATTATAGAACCTAATACAATTACCCATAAAAGAGTTTTTTATTTTATGGAGCCGCGTGAAGGGCACTGCGAGCTTATATTTATTTCTGGTATTAACATTATGTATGTCACAGTTCTTTCTAAATTTAGCGATGTTTTTATGAACATAAATAATGTTTTCATAAATGTATTGACTGTGCATGGTCAATATATTAATTTCTTTAAACTTATCTCTAAGCGTGTGGTTGCCGGGTTAGAAGAATAGTGCCACTCCATGTCTTCCCGTGGATGTCGTAAAAGGCGACTATGAGGGAATAAGGGTTTGTAGTACTGTTAGGCGATGGGCTTGCAACCTGTCACTAATACAGCAGTAAACTTCTTGGCCTTATTGTGCAAAATGTGGTTACAGAATTATATACAAGTCTTTTTAGAGTTGTTGGTATTTCTGTAGCTTTGCCTACCCCACTCTGCGAATGAAAGCGTGATGTTATGTATGTCCGTATGTATGCATGCGATGGAATGCGTTTGTTCTACGTACAGAATGTCACCACCATGGTCCAAAGTTCGAAGCCGAGCCGGACCCCTAAACTGCGGATGGTTTTAGACTACACAGTCTCATGTTATTTTTCAATTTTGTACGGCCCAGTCGGACTTATAAGTAGCTGCACACTTTAGTGCTTTGTCACTTTAACCTCATGTTTGAACTGCTGCACTAATCTGTCAAAGGCGTTAAAACGACAAGGTACAATAGTGTTCACCTACTTATAAGACCGACTGTAATTACTGCGGTAAACATAAAATTTGTTTTTAATTTTTTCTACGATCCCTTAATTTGAGGCTTAGAGCTTTGGTTCTTTCAATGAAGGACATTTAATGACGTAGCATAATAAATAAACGGATATATATATAAAATCCAATAAGTTAAATTTACAACACGCAACCAACCAAAAGAAAACCTCATGATATTCGGAAAATAAGCAGTAGTAGAATCACGGTAAAGTAAATGTAGCAAATGAACCTACATTTGTACAAGCAACTTTTTTTCAAGCATATCTAGTTAGGAACCAAACTAGTAAACAATTCCAGCGGTTCAAGGAAGCTAGATAAAGTTCTAAGAGGCACGAAAATAGCTTAACGACAGTTTTCAATAATTCGGAGTGCACCGGGGCGTGCGTGAAGGAATAATAAAACGACGCGCGTTAATCGGCCGAACGAAGTGTAGCGAACGCGAAAACGTAAAAACATGTTCACTAAATGATAGGGCGAGATTTTAGCAAATTTGGTTCCAAAATAGTGTATTCGAAGGCAATATCTTTTAAAAAATGCAGTTACTTTCTTAGCCTTTGTGTAAATTTATGACTTTTTGCAAAGGATATTACGTCGTCAACATTAAATTACTTTTTTAAAACATTTTTATATGATTTAAACTCTTGTTAAACATGTTTTATGAAATAAATCAAGTTGCATGCAGTAATTATCAAACTGGACTCACTGCCTCAAACGATAAACGACATTTCTATTTCATAAAAGCCTTTGAAATATTGTCTTAATAAAATTGGTTCAAAAACCTATGGATAGTTCATAAAAAAAAACAACTTTTCAAAAATTACGGCTTTCCTGAACGAGTGGTCTATCGGTAGCCTCGTTGTCATTAAAAACGACGCATAGATAAGTGAGAACAGCTCGTATATCAGGGGCCCTAGCCTAGATGCAAATGCTCCTAACGTTTTTCTTTTGTATCGCTCAAAATGTATGGGATGACATTCTCGTGCGTTTCGCTAAACCACGTGGTCAACTTTGAATTTTGAGCGATAGAAAAGAAAAACGTTAGGAGCGTTTGCATCTTGGCTAGGGGCCCAGAACAGTGGGGCTAGACAAGTTGCATTGGACAATCGTTAGAGATTATGTTCCGTTAGACAAATGTATGGGATTGAAGCCATCGAGACAATAACGTGGTACTATTATCGAATGCGACTTGTCTAGCCCCTCAGGGTCGAACCAAGGTTAACGGATTATCTTTGGTTAGCCGCCATCTTTACATATACCTATGATAAAGTGTCTAACTGCTCCGATTCCCTTTGGTCTACCCTAATAATACTCTTGCCTGTTGTTACTAACTGACTGGCATGCAACTTACATCCTACCCCTATCGCCAATAGAAGGGAAGAACAACGAGAAATATATTCCACGCGTACAAAACCGCGGGCAATAACTTTTTTTGCATAAAAGAGCAAAGACCTAAGACAAAAGCTAAAAATACATTTCCATTTCTCCCGAAAAAGTTCTGCATTCCTGTTAGAAACCGCTCGGTGGCCATCTATTTGCGATATCGTACGCAAGTTTAATTGTCCGCGAGGACACGGTCCTTCGCCGTGTTTTCGCCAACCGTCGGAAACAGTTCGGCAACACCGAACACTGCCGAGGGTAATACCAACATATCTCTGCGGCTAGATTCACCACACATCCTCATAACTAACTAGAAGTCAGTACCGGCAACGTTAGTTCAACATTTTACCACCCGCATAAATAACTTTGTGGCACCACCGACACGCAACTTCCGAAGTTGCTCGTAGTTTTGAAATAAAATGTCAGTTGGAATGATATACGTATTTTGATATTAGAAGCGTTGAGGAACAAATAGGAAGCGATGAAAGTATCATTTCATTATCGTTTTAGGGGATCTTTTAAACGGAAGCCTTATGGCGTAGGCTTCGTCTTTTTACATGAACATCTGCTGTGCAGCAGAATATAGTAGAAATATTTATAAAGACAAAAAAACTATGTAAATTAACTTACTTTCTTTAAACAGCCAAGACTTTGGATAACCTTTCGAGGTCGTTCAAAGTCGGCGAGATCATTCTGAATGGAGTTGAGACTCAAAGTTCTAAAAGCAGGTCCATTCACTAAAATCATAATGCGCTTTGTGTCTTATCTCAGTCCTACAGTTCCTTTTAAGAGCATTACTGCGAGAATGGCCCTGCAGTGAATAGGGATGTGCCATTCTTAAAGGGTCTTCCCGTTGAACCATTTCTATACAAATATTAAGGAATTCTGACAATTTATATTCGACTGCGTGGAAGGAAATGCTATATTTTGCGTTTGGACTGCGCCTTTTTGCGTACGGACCAATTATCTTAATGGGTTTACGTTATTTAGGTGGCCGTTAGAGAACTAAAGGGTGTTTTTTTTATTTTCTCTCCTGTATTTGTTATGATAAGGGTGAGTGATTGAGCAAAAGTGAATGATTCTTATGTAACGCGAATCATTTGAAAGCCACAAATTAATAAAACGTTGGGAGAATTATGGGTACGAAGGTAGAACATATATAGTTTTGTAAAGTCTGGTCATTTGAGACCATTTCAGAAAATAGGCATGCTAACTCACTTTTAGCCGTCAGACCACTTAGTTTTTCGACCAAAAAACATAAACGCATACGAACTTTGCATCCGAATATTGACTACTTATTGAACGTCTAGGTTTCTATTTTTGGGTGTGTTCCAATTGTATGCGATAAAAATCCGATGATAAGTTTTATTTTAAGCGCGCAAGTTTCAGAAATAATGCTAACTTCTAATTCTGAAGAAAATAGATACATAGTTAAAAGTGTAAATGATAACAATGAGGTTTGTGTACACGAAGGTCGATGTTCGTGTAAATTATTTAATCAGTATACAAGTGATTTACGTCATAATACATACACGAGTAAAATATTAGGTATCTATGTTGTGTAGAAATATTATTCTCCAATAACGGCTCTGTATCGAACCATCGATCGAGTGAGTGAAGTCATACGAGCACACTCACTCGACGGGTAAATCTACCTAATTAAAAAAGCACGCTCTTAAGTGTTGTTTGAACGCTCTGATGGCACAATTTAAACTCGCCGGTTAATAACTGGTTCGTAGAGTTCAAGAATGAGTTGTTTAAGATCACCTTCTCGATACCCGGATTTATAAAAGTAGGTACAAAATTCTAAACATAACTTATTTGCAAGCAACACTTAAAAGGTGAATTATTTTAACCCACCGTATTACAAGAGTCACTGAAGTGGTTTAGACGCAAATTAGGCCGTGGTCTTTCCTAAAGCGATATTAATCCTTTTTTAAATACGAGATTTTACTAGGATCTTTACATAGCGCGTTATAAAAGTGACATGACGTGAAAATATGTAGTTATGAACAAAGGGAGGTCCGGAATAAGTGGTGTTTTGTTTTTAATCAAGGCAAATCAAATCTTAGAGTGTTATTAGTTGACTTATAAATAACGTTTGTCCACAGTTTATAGGACCGAAAGCGGGTATAACCGAAAAATGCTAGAAGGACTTTTATTTCTAGGTAATGGGTGATATTTTAACGTTTTACACAGAAGGCGGGTTCAAAAAGTATTGCGCTAATATATTAACCGGGCAAATATGGCAAGAGCTGTTATTTTATTCGTTGCGATTTAGCCATTGTATTTTATAGGCGGGCCGGTTTCCACAACTCAAAGCGCCTATTTTGCATGAGGGTACAACTAAACAAAGTCAAAGTTATTAATAAAACATTTCCGTGAGTGACTGACTGACTGAAAAATAACGCTCTGCTGTAATACCAAAGAAGGTAACTTAATGCAATGTAGCATTCGAAGCATACTAAACTATGTTAGTAAACAAATTAAATTTCAAATGCTTATACTATTACCATGCAGTTAGCCGCCTTCTTTGGTATTTCGGCAGCGCAGAGCCTACACTGCTGAACCTATAGACTTTAAATTTGGAAATAATACTTCTTTCTTGCGTACCATAGGGGTGCACTAAGAAAGGGTTTTATCGAACGAAAGTGCGGACGTCCTCTAGTAAGAAGTATATAGGCTGATGGTTTTTGATACATCTCCTTTCAGCAGAAGAAGAGGTCATCTGCAAAAAAGACTGACCATGCATAACCAGTTTAAGGAACGTATCGGGTATCCAATCTCGCTATTTAAAAGCAATGCTCCTCGGAATAATAACGATATTATCATATAAGATAGTAACCATATGTCCCCAATGAAGATGTTACTATCGCTATTAGGTTTTTACATTAAACGATAGCTGTACCGAAAATTTCTGCCGTCCATCTTCCAAATATACTAGTTGTTGTAAGTATAGTCATCGAATCTTAGACATGGACGCTAGTTATCATAAAATACCACCTAAATATGGCCAATAGATAAGCAAGTGTTTTGTTTCATTCAAAGTGTATTTTGCCGCTATTCGCTGTAGCAGTGGCCATAGCCTGAAGTTTATATCATGTTTTATTAAGTAAAGAACAAATAATACTTTATCTGGAAATGACACGAGACACGCATTGATTCTATATTTGTTATGAAACGGAGATGCCAAATATATGAAGGTGTTTGTGCTGTCCTTCACTGATCACTTGAGATTGTTTTGATTTCTTAATTTGGCACTAAGTGACTGCTTGGTAATCACGGATAAAATATTTTTGATTATATAATCACTTCACAGTGGTTCATGTAACAAGTAGATAAATTTCAATTTTCAATTTTCGTAACTTAGGAAGTCATAATGTTTAGTTTAGTTTTAGTTTGGTTTAGAAAATACTCGCCGTAAACCAAATAGCACAACAATGAACCAGGCTATACTAGGCCAGGTATATCCAGGATTTTTTTGTGGTGGTAGAGCCTTGTGCAGGGTCTTTCCTGCACAAGGCCCTACCACGGATCGCTTCCACCACTAACACCACGCTGTCAAGCATCAGTGTTTGCATAGAGGTTTTCCACTGGGTCACCAAACCAGGGATGGCATCAAATTTGTAATTTAAAGTTGCTAATTTACATGGGCCTCAGCGCCCTCTTACCATCAGGGAGCCTGTGTACTCCTTTTACTTCTTTTTGCCATAAAAAGACTTCCTTAAGATGTTTTCATTGATATTCCGAAATCCCAAAATCCATGACCTTCTGCTTGAGAGGCGCGAGCAACCACTTTATCTTTCTATTTTTCTTGGTTTTTAAGAGCCGTGACGTGGTGTTAACTTCTTATCTTCTCTCCTCTCGCCTAGCTATTTAATATCTATACGTCACGCAATGCTTCTTCTTAACACTGATCTACGGAACTTCTCTCCGATTTTCCTCGCCCTGCTTTGCGTTCTTTCTTAAATGTTTTTAATTAGCAACTCGTGTGTCTATACCACTAGAACACCTTCACTTAGACTTCTGTGTCCATCTATCCAGGTCCTGTGGTCACATAAAACTTACTTATAGTATTATTGTGCTTTATGATTAAAAAAATTACCTCCTGCTGGAGTTTCTTGCGGTGCTTTTTCCCCGCAATAATGGTCTTGTTCGAAGCGCTAGTATATTCAGTTTATATTACCCACGCGTATAAGAGCCCTCTTGTGGCCTATTTACTATTTAAATATTTTAAATTTTGTATTTGAATTTTTGTTGCCGCATTTTACTATTATATACTATTTAAAATAATACACAGTCCCAAACTAAGCTCGAAGCTTGTACGGTCGGCCTTATCACTCGGTCACTTTAACGTTACGTTAACTAAACTACCGCACTAATCTGTCAAAGGCGTTAAAGTGACAAGGTACTAAAGTGTGCAGCTACTTATAAAACCAACTGTACTATGTTTACTAGGTAACGGTATACATACTTCATATTGTTACTGTAATTTCTCAGGATAAGCTGTGACGAGATCGTTTCATACTATGTAAAGTTCGAAACACATAATGGGTCATAATATATAATGGTTTTGTTTCTGAAACCGAATACTTTTCAGGATTTTGTAAAAGGCCATTACAAAGAACCCATTTAACCTAACCTAACCAGGTTAGTTTTGTTTAATAACAACCCTGAAATCTTTACGGTTTCTGATATATTATATTAAGACCATTATGTATTAGGTATTTTTAACTTTATATAATATGATTCGTACCCAGCTGTGACATTATGAAAAAGCTAAAATTGAATTTGAATTTTGTACTGTAAAAGAGAAATAAATACTTAAATGCATATTTATATTTTTTATAAGTTATGTTTCTTGCGAAATAAATTTACGTGACCGTTAAATATACCTAGTTTTACCAAGAGCCACTTTATATTCCACCAATTTCGTTGCATCGTAAAAGTTCTGGCTAACCAAGTAAGTTTTTTACAGGCTGAGGGAACTTGGCTCGTTTTATTTTGTACCTACATTATCCGCATAGACCTTATTAGTCTGAATAAATTGATGATTCTTTTAGAACTAGATCTAGCGTGTTATACGTGAGGGTTTTCGTATCTACGGGAGTAACGCAACTAAAGGCGGCACTTAAGTAAAGTCAGTTAGTGACGATTAACTGATTCCTTGATGACGATATTACATACATAAAGTTTAAAATGGTGCGAGTTATGGCTACGTTCCCACCAGAGCTGTGCGAGCAGTGCGAGGAAGCGGAGTGGTGTTCGAGGAAAAAATCCACCAATAGGAGAGCAGCGCTGAGCGAGCCTAGGAATTCTATTGGTGGATGTTTTCATCACACACCGCTCCGCTATCTTGCTCTGGTGGAAACGCAGCCTTATCGTCTCTAAATGTCTTTGAGTACAACGTGCACCTACCTACATAGGTATGCATAAGTATTCTTCGCTACTTTAAGTAACAGAGGTGCCAATTGCAATTTGCCATTACACTACTTTGCCTTAGCCAGACGTGCGTGTGCGCAAGTTAGTATGTTTGCTACTTCTTCGCTGTAGCTGAAATGGCTGAACGGATTTAGATGAAATAGCTTTTAGAATGGCTTGAATTAACACATGTCAAAGGTGGCCTTTTGTCCCGAAAAAATCGCAATAATCAGTGCAGACGAAATCGCGGGCAGAAGCTAGTAATAATATTGAATACGTAATCATTAGGAGGAAAATCTCACACAAATTGACCTACACTCGAGAGCAGAACTTTCGGGTCACTATAATAAATTATAATATTTCGAAAATGAATACACCTACGTAAAATAAATTGATCCTTATAGACAATTTAATCCTCCTTAATTACAGGTATTGAAACTTATTGGTAATATGAAATTTAAAACAAAATGATTGTCCCAAATGTTCAGTGGTCATTATTAATGTAATAAATATGTCAATTACACCCGAAGAATGCACGAGAATCCTTACAATACTGGAAAACGCCCGAAGCCAGCGAGATACTGCAAGAATAGCCGGAGTGACGTTGTCAACAGTACAGCGTATTGTTCAGCGGTTTCTAGAAACTGGTCCGAACTTACGCAGACCAGGAGGAGGCAGATCCAGGTGTACAACGGTACGGGAGGATCGATATCTAGTCAATACTATGCTTCGAAATTGATTCCTTACGGGAACTGCATTGACACAACCATTTTTACGGCTTGGTGGGAGCAATCCTAGTGCTTGGACTGTAAGACGGCGACTTGTTGAAGCTAATTTGAAACCCTTTAGGCCCGCAAATGGCCCTAAACAGGAAAGGCACCATCGCACAGCAAGACAAATTTATGCACGCGAACACTCAGATTGGACACCTGAAGATTGGTCAAGAGTTGTGTTCTCAGACGAATCAAAGTTTATGCTGTATCAACACGACGGAAGGGTGAAGGTGTACAGAAGGCCAGGAGAACGATTCATGCAAGCCTGCATTGCAGAAAACGTTGCGTACGGTGGCGGTTCGGTACTCGTGTGGGCTGGGATTTCTGCAGATAGCCGGACAGAGCTAGTACTGATCGAAAACGGTACTCTAAATGGCGTAAGATACGTGGAAGAAATTCTTAATTAGCACGTCGGTCCATTTATGGCAAGGCTCGGTGAAAATGCTATTTTCATGCCATATTTATATGATAATGCCCGTCCCCATACTGCTCGTGTAGTACAAGACTGAACGATGTGGGTATTCGCCGCATGGAATGGCCGGCCAGGAGCCCGGATCTCAACCAGATCGAGCATGCCTGGGACGAGCTTGGACGACGAGTAAGGCAACGAGTACCTCCTTCAATGACGCTTCGCGAGCTCAAAAAGGCGTTGGTAGAGGAATGGGAGAACATTCCTCAACTGTGCTTCAGAAACTTGGTGTACAGCATGCCGAATCGCATCGCAGCTGTGCAAGTATTAAAATGTGTCAAATTTGGATAATTATATAAAAAATTAAATATTTTCAATTTTGTGTTTTCAAGCAAGTGGATGCCGTTTTTTGATTTTATTTTTTAAAAAATTAAACGAACATTCAGTATTAATTGGAATGCATTTTATTTAAGTGACATTAAAATGTCTTTAAAGTCCAATTTATTTTATTAGGCTAGCTGTATTAGTTTTTGAGATATTGCAATTTAAGTATGTTAGTGACCCGAAAGTTTTGCTCTCGAGTGTAGTCCCAACGATAAACATAAGTAAATAGGGAAATAAATACTTAAATACAAAGAAAACATCCAAGATTTCGGAATGAATACTTATTATCAAACCCGGGACCACTTGGTTCGTATGCAGGGTCACTACCAAAGTACAAACTAGGCTAACTGCGACGTAGTATCTATACTATTCCCGTTATGACAGCTCGTACTGTCAGGAAAATAGCGCTACTATAATGCTATGAATATGAATACATCATCCAGTCATGATCGGCTAACACAATATGGAAGAAAAGCCCTAAAAATATTATTTATTCCGCCTTAGATGTCTCTATTCGACTAAAAGATATGTAAAAGAAGTCAATCCATAGATGTAATCACTTACATCGTTTTCTTTGTAAATAGGTTGCGATTTTCACTTTTTTCAGTGGTATTCAGTCGTATCGTATTTCAGAGAATCTTAAACATCTAACCTAACCTAACCTACGTGATGAATGTTTAAGATTTCAGCTAAAAATAGCGTACGATGAAATGAAATTCGATGTAGTGATGAGTTACCGTAGTAGATACTCGTAGAATAATCGCAACATATTTTACAGGTATACAAAGAAAACGATCAAATATCATAACTAATAATAATGGGATTTTTATAGTGTAAAGGTCTCACCGGCAGCTTAACTATTCAATACCAACAAATTTATATGGAGCAGCTATGTGAAAAATCATAAATATCTTCACTGCCGGATAGGGTGTTAATATAAATATAGCTTCAAATCTGTTTGATTTAAAACATAACATAGGCACCTATTTCAAATTAACTTTTTGCTTCTTATCTTTTCCATTCACCCCTTGCAAGGTATATCTCAAAATTACCTTATCTTAAGTTAAATTTAAAATAAAACGGACCACCCACTATCTGTCAATAGCCTGTTACCATTAAAAGCACCTGTATTTTAATGGAAACCTTTTTAAATATTGCCTAATACATCAGTGTTGATGTAATAAAATGGACATTAAAACATTATGTTTAGAAAACAGTTTAACGGCATTATGTAAAAGTGTAGGTTTTCCATAAGATGGAAAAGTACCATATTCATTCAAATGTATTAAAACTAGCAAATTGTCCTGGTTTAGCGTGGATGGGATCTATTACCTATTTATTGTAAAGATAAACCTTCCGGAAGATACTATATAAATTATATTATAAAGAGCTTCAGTTGCGTAACTTAAAAGAAATAAGCGGAGAGACAGCCAGGCATAAGTAGCTCCTATTTTTAAAATTCACCTAAACTTTAATTTGTAGGAACAACACTTAAAAACCTTATTTTTTACGAACATGACACATTAGGGTAAGGACCAAAAAGGTGGCCACGCTAACTCACTCAATTAAACTTTCTATGAAACTTTTTCGCTGTGCGACGAAAATTTGCCATACATTTGTAGGGATAATTTTCGTGTCACAACGGAACTTTTTTCACTTTTGTTGTTTGTATGGTTAACTACGCTTAGCTATGGTCCAACTATTTGGTCTTTACCCATTAAGAGTCTTTAGCCAGATACAATTGCAATTTGCTATTTTGCAAACAATAATTGGTTAGTGGTTATTGGTTGGCACTACGTATTTGCATTTTATTTATTTCACCTTCGCGTTTTTTTTGATGCTGTACAATTTATATTTGGTCGCTAGTCACTCATTACGTCCTTATCGTTATAGACTAGATAGAAGGGGACTATGGGTACTACCGAGCCTCAAACGACTCTTGTCGACTTGTGCTAGCTACTTTGTAACGTAATAATTTTCCCATAGGAGTACCCTTTCTGTTTGAAATAGTGGAAAATAAGAACAGCCGTTTTTCTGAGCTTGAATAGGTTATGAGATCGACAATGACTGATTTTTGACTCGGCTTCCTTAAAATAAACTCCGAGAAATATATCGGCTCTGTACTTCTCTCTGACTCGCTCTCATAAGTTTTTATGCGAGTCCCCGAATTTACCAGAACTCGAAAGACGTGTAAAGTGCCCTTGCACTGTACTTTGTAATTGCGCACCGGACATGGTTTATAACATTATGATTTGCCTTTAATTGTCTTATCTAAAGAAAAACATTTTTCGAGACAGAAAACGAGTTAACACTGGACAGATGTTGATGTTAAAATGATTCCTTTTTTTTACCTGTTATAATAGGCGGAGAATCGGAGATAAAGATTTAAAAGATTCCTCATGTGGCCAATTTACTAAAAAAGTGATTTGAATTTGACAGCCGGTGAAATGAAAAGCATAGAGTCAGGTTGCAACATATTTTCATCTTCAGATTTCATGTTTTTATTGGCCCCGAAGCCCACTTGTTTGCCTCTTATTTCACCATCCTGACAATGACAGGTGACATTTCAGGACAGCTGTCTTGGCTTATATGAAACCCGGTGATGCATCAGCGAGTTAACTTTGCAATGTATACCGAATTGTCCCCTGTAACGTGTCATCGTCAAGATGGTGAAATAGGCACTGGCCTGTGGACTCGCCAGCCTTCATGAAAAATATCACATCTACAAAACTTTTACGTAGGTGACTGACTGACAGACTGACAAACAACGCACACCCTAAGCCACTGAACCGAGGGACTTGAAATTGAGGGGGGATATTTTTTGGTTACCCAAGAGGTATAGTGGGTTTTTGTTCGAAAATTGATAGAAGAAGCGATCTCAGGATAGTCATTGTATGTGCGTATTATCATGACTATAGCTAAAAGGATAGATTGATTGTTGAATAATACGAAAATCCTTAATCGGTCACTCTTGAAATATTTGTTAAACCATACGGGTCGCAATGCGACACAGAAAGCTGGTTAAAATATAAATGAGTGGAGAGATTTTTATTGCACATGCATAATATGCATATGCAAGCCAGACCGCTACGCGCTGACTCTAATCGTTCGGCAAACAGCCACGGTTGCATTCTACGTGTGGTCTTGTACCACAACTGTGGATATTACAGGGAATCAGAACAAGTGGAAGGGTGAATAAACGTTAAGATTAATTGTATTTCGGTAATTGATGATTAAATGAAAAAAAAAACATCACTGAGTTGAATTAATGTTAAGCCTGAAGCTGTAAGAGCAACAGAACAAACAGCTTTTATCCTAAAAAGAAAAAGAAAAAAATATTTAATCAAACTATTATTAAATCGTCTTCAACCTCCTTGTCACTTAAATCATGGAATGCCAATCGCTGTTCAGTTTTCTATTACACAATTGCGGGCACGTCCCTAATTCGTCAGCCTTTAGTTCAGTTTGAATAATTAAATCAAGATAATAGATTGAGAACGTAATTGACACCATTTTATACAGCACATCTGGTTGTGCAAGCCGACCACTTCACAAACATTTCAATAGACTTGCCTCTTAATTGAACCGCGCTGCGCCAGCGCAAGCCACTTCCAGTCGTCCGGCTCCATTGTAGTAAACTTTAAACCAAAAGTACCTGGGATCCGCACTCCGGACCTTCACCTTTATTTATGCACACTCAAACAGAAATCACCCTTTGCGTCGCCCGACGTATGGGAAGCAAGAAAGCGTTCAAAATGATTTATTGTAAATGGTTTCTACTTTGTTGGCTAAAATAATAAGAGCCATGTCTGCAGTCGTTCTAAATTTTATATTTTATTGTTATTTTTTACCTTTGCTTGAAGCCGATATGGTCAAGTTGAAATTATATTTGCAACCCCATTATAACGGAGGTGTGAGTCAGCGATTATGTAGAAAGTGAACAGGTTTGGTTTGGAATAGAGCTTGACGTTTTGCAATTAAACTTATAATTTTTCAATTAATTTAATTTGATGTGGAGGTGACGCTGGTGTACCACAATTAAGGAATTAGAATTGCGGTTGTCCTAATGACAAAACACGTAATTAGTGAGTCAGACGCAGAAGCCATAAACGTAGAAGCTGACCGTCGTCCAGTTGAATGAGATATCCACGCAAATAAAAACGGTGAAAGCACAGTAGGACTTGCGGGTGGCTTTGTCCGCGCACAAAGGACAGCCAGCGCGATTGACGGCTCGACTCCGAAGGTGTTACCAGAATTAGTGGCCTATTATTGCTTTACAGGCCCCATAGTGAAGCAGAAAGCAGATAACAATAATTAGCTTGGACGTAGCAAAAAGTGACATAAATCCCGCATAATAAGTCCGCCGCTACAAAAAAACTCCGTCCGAGTTTACCTGGACTCAGCATTTTTTGCATGACGCGGAATGAACGTAGGCCTATATAATAAACACCTCAATTCCTGGCAGAGCCATTGTTTAATGACTTCTCTGTTGTGATCTTGCACAATCCTCGGCCGGCTTTGTTTTTTTGATTTGAGCTTGCGAGAGAAATAAAAACTTTTTGTATGGCTTAGTAGCGTATAAACAAAAGGGACACAAGTTTCTGTAGAGGTGTGATTTATTTACGACTGCGTTTAGAGCCTCGACTTGACCGAGTTTGGGTGGCTTCTCGCTACATTATGCTCTGCAAACTCGGAACGCGATAAAAAGTTAAAATTCTTTTGCATTATTATGGTTTCTTTTGTTTCAGGAACAATATGGGCTTCGACTACTTAGCACATTCCCGTTCAAGCGTCGTTAATTAGACTTTTTGAAATAAACCCGATAATTTTAAAACCGTCATAAATACAAAGATGCTGGGGTGTGCTCTAAGAAGAGTTCCCTCAGTGTCTGCCGCCTCTCCACAGAACATCTGCTTCAGCGCGGCTGACGACAGCCGGTGCTTAGACAAGTAGATGTCTGAACGAATAAACTTTAACAAGCAACAATTTTGGCCTTAACAAATTAAATTTGAAAGTTGGTAAATCTGAAACAGAACTAGTCAAAGCAACAAAATAAGAAGTAGCAGATATTAAGTTACCATAAGTGGAAGGGTATAAAGGTGGTGCTAGAGTGGCCACTGCGGTGGTATGCTTTATATTGCATCTTGTGTCGACTGTGCGCTCACTGGTCGCTACGTCACGTGGCTTCCCGGCGCGCGAGTGCGGTGCTGGATGCTACTAACTGTATACACGTGAGTACACCTTTACTATTACATCTGAATAGGAGGAATCGATATATAACTGGCTACCAGGCCGGTACCAGTCGATCAAAATATAGTTGTTAACAATTTAAAAACTGTATTCAAATTAGTACATACGATAAAAGAATCTTAAGTTGGCAATTTGTGCAGAAGAGCAGTTACAGTGTGATCGGCCAGTTATTGTTTGGAGTATTCTATACTGTGTACAAGAAATTAGGAGAAAGTATCCTGTTCCAAATTCTTTTAAAAGCAGGGTAGGTCATCGAGTTCTGCAAAAAAGTGCTCACTTCAAAGCGATAGCCTTTAATTGATTGAACACAATTCTACAGTTTTCTCGTATGCTCAGTTTAAAGGAGATTTATTTTTCTCTTTAAATAATCATGGGCGTCACAGACAGACCTATCTGAAAAAATACTATTGACCAATACATTCAAATATTTATTGCCTTAAAAATACTACACGGTTTATACATTACACACATAAATTCTATTTACCTCAGAAAAATTGTCCGTAGGCTATTTTTTTGCTCTTAGATACTTTTGAGGTGATTTAGAGATATTGCCGTACGATAATCAGTATGGTATTCGTCAGTCATCATTATTACGTTATTTTCGCACCTACAACTGTTAGATAATATTAAATATAAAATTAAAATTTTCACGCTAGCATCTGCGCTAAGTCCTTCGACGAGTGCCGTAACATAGTAACCGCCATTATCGTAAACTGCGGCCGTTTAGCCGCTGTCAGTTGTCAGTTAGGTAATACATACGGGCCCTACGACCTTTGGGACTTCACGCTCATCAGCTCATCCGAATGGCGTTAAACCGGCCAATGTTCCGGTGTAAACGATTTACTACTAAGTAGTTAGAAGTCATTTCAGTCTTCTATTATATAATCATATCCTTTTATATAAGTGTTTAGGTTTATGTTTGTTACTAAAGCAAAAGTAATCAAGATGGTTTAAACCAACGAGTGTTCTCTACTTTTAGCAATAAGATCAGTTATTGAGTAAACTTGCTATGTTTTTGTGTGAATGTTGTAAAACTTCTAGGGGATGTCCTGACTTCATTTTAGGCTGAGCAAGCTCTTCTACGTATAGAGGTATGACTTGTAGAACTGTTATATGTTGCGTTTTGAGATGAGGTACTTTTGGTGCATGAAACAATCTAATTGGTTAGTGGCGGTGAAATTCAATGTAACTTAGACGTACTATCCGTGATAAAATGTCAATATAAGCCTTCGTTTACCCTAAGGGTGTGCTCACATCGTACCCGATCCGAATTTCATGTCCCCGAATTCCGAAAAAGGTTGTAATACTATATGAGCGGTTGCAAAGTGGAACCGAAAGTTTTACCTTCTTTGCTATTCTAAAGACGCGGATTCGAATCATAAGCATTTGATCGGCTTGGTTTTAATTGACAGGTTGTATTCAATGAAATATGTTGATGGGGTAGACAATACCGCACCGGGTCTGAATATTAATTTTTCAATTACATAATTTATCTTTAACATATGTTCGCACCGTAATCTAAGATCGCAATTCCAATTAGACACACGGCGAACTTTACTAATATGTATGCTAATAAATCAGTTTTACATCTAAATGAGGCATGTGACGTTATGGTGTTTCGAATTTGCTATGCGTGAAATATTGAAAACAATGTAATGGTAGATTTTCTAAACAAAATCATATTTTAACATACTCTTGTTTTTGATAGATGTAACTAATCGGTCAGTGAATTTTACAGTATTTATTCTTAACTAAAAAGTAGAAAGGTTTAGGTTATTATTGAGAATTCATAACAACCGTTTTAAGATTTTGAGAAAACCTTGTTTCTTATAAAAGTTTTAGTTGATATTTAGGCATGTGATTTAATAAATAATAACATTACCGTTAACATTAGTAACGTGTTTCAAATTTTATCTGTAAAGCGTTTAGTATACCTATTTCAGCCCGTATGGCACATTGTCGTGACTTTTGACCACCGTGTGCAAATATTTTACGTTACCAAACAGTCATTCAACCAACGCTTTATACCGTCAAAATTAATTATAATAGTACCCTGATTTAATAACAAGCCTTTTCGTAAAAAAAAAAAAGATTTTAAAATGATCACGAATAAATATTGATTAAATTCAATTTTTATACAATAAATGAAAATAGTGCGGACAGACATGTGTCACTCCTGCTACGATCGTGTATCTATGCCTACCGCTCGCGGTCGTTGACGTTCGTGGGACATAATTTTAAACTCTGTCTATCATCTATTATGTTCTTCAACGAAGGATGTCTTTCTCCGTTATCCATGGTCTGCATCTCTCACATGTCATCGACCTTAGAATACCGATTGGTAACTCTTTAGTTTTTGCGTTACGAAATCGTCTAGGTCACGAAGGAGACAATAATAGTGTGTGGGAGACATTGTTTTGTCGCTCGGGGACAGGTCGTATTACTGTGGTTACAACACAAGCGTCTAGACACCTTGATACGCATTTTTTTAGGGTTCTGTAAGCAGCTGGAAAAAAACTACGCTGTCACACTTTTGAGTACCAGTACCTCATAGAAGGCCAGTATAATAACACTCTGGTATTATCTCATGCACCCAAAACAAATTTGTTGATTTAAATGGCTTTCTATCTATGATTAATTTAAAAAGTAATAAAAAAAGTAAAAGTAAAAAAGGAAAAATATTTTTATTGCCACTTGTAAAAATACTAAAATAAGAAAAGAAATACAAGAAAAATATGACATATATAAAAAAAAACAACTTACAAACTAAAAAAGGATAAAAATAACTAAACTATTGCAATGGGTACCAGTCTCAGCGGGTGCCAGGCGTGCCCGGCGTTGGTTTTCAGCCTGGTCCCTTTTATGAAGATGGTAGGTATGTACCTAACTGTTCAGATTAAAATTATACATGTGTGGGATGAGCTTGGTACAAAAGGCAGAGTACAAAAAGCAATTACCAATGGCGAACTTATGAGCACAAGTTGTTGTCAACTTGTTTCTCGCTTGAATCTCTGTTTCTAACTAGTCTTTAATGATAGAGTGACTGAGTGGCCGCTCGGCGACCCTAGACAAAGGGGCCCTAGCCAAGATGTAAACGCTCCTAACGTTTTTCTTTTCTATCGCATAAAATGTATGGGATGACAGTCGACCACGTGGTTTATCGAAACGCACGAGAATGTCATCCCATCACGTTAGGAGCGTTTGCATCTTGGCTAGGGCCCAAGATGCTTAAAGGTAAACGATTTTCGCAAACTGTCAAAATCTATGGACCTGACATATTTAAGCTCCCGACGCGTCTGTCCGATAGCGTACTAATCCTTTTCGAGAGCGATAACGTTCTTGCAATGAATCTTGTCTTGGGTCACAGAACCCTAGCTCTACTCCATATTTTACTTCACTAACTTATTACCCCTAAACTTGTCTGCGTTGGGTTAATCATGTTCGATTTGATATTTGTACGCGTCAGATTCGTATGAAACGATACGAGTATTCTTTACTACTGGTTTGGGGGACAGGCGGGTATTGTCTTCGCGTATCTCTGCCGTCATCAATTTATACTTGATGTTATGTAGCCTTAATAGTGCCAGTAGACATACGTAGGAGTCGGTGTTTTTATTGAATGTAAATGTATTTATTAACTGTTATAGATAATAAAGCAATACATGAGATCTTCTTTCATGTGTCCGAACTCTGCTAGTCAAACAAAGCGTAGACATGTAAGAAAACTGTACTATAAAAGCACTTGTAGTTTTTTTTCTGTCTTGCAAATAGAGTTTGAAATTCAAATACATGTATTCACTATTCAACTGCCAAAAAGCGTTGCTGAATCACAAGTAGGTCTACGAATATTGACAACAAATGGCAAAATTACGAATTCACATTACATCATTCTAATTCGGCGGAAATTAGCAACAAAAGAAACTAAATTACTGGCAGATGTTAACTTTGTTCCACTTGATAGTTTGGCACGTGTAGACTATAATCCAATAAATCTTATAGTAGTTTAATGCCTTTAACACCCGAACAATGACATTCATGTGTCAGTCATAGCACCCGCGTGGACAAATATAGACGTTGATGAATTATTTTATTTTTAGGAGCTTGACACATAATAATAAGCCTTACGTTACTTGAACATTTTGAATCGAGCGTCGAAAGGGAACGGTGTCTGAAGTCGTGTAAGATATTATAATTTAAGAGGAGTTCGACTTTGTTACAAAATTGGAGTTGAGAAGAATTTTACCTAAAGCAGGTACACTTTAGGCTACGCATCCAATACAACCCTAAACCACACTATCATCTACATAAACAAATTAATTATTAAATATACTGAGACTGAATTCACAAAAATAGAATTAAAAACGAATGTGTTAAAAAACGGAAGTTCCTGAGTTAAAAACTAACGATGCCATAAGTTTCTAAATCAAATACAAGCTGACACAGAATGGATACTCGTAGTAGGGCATAGAAAGAAGCTTTTATACTTACCTTTTTGTTGTCACAGCAGGTACTTGCATATTGCATTTGGAAAGCGACTATTACTCGGCCAGTGCGTGGGCGTCTTTATTTGGAATGCAAAGGATTGTTCGAAATTTGATTTAAGTTTGTACCCTATGATGCATGGCCCTTGCGTTTTAATTTTAGAAGTGTATTTGACTATTACAAAAGTAACGGTGTGATATATGTCCATTATATGTCTCCTGGTTTAAAATTGAAAAATATGGATCTCAGTGGCCACCCACTGAAAAATAAATTATATTTCTGTTAGATAAATGGGCTAGATAAAAAATGTAAGTAGGTACAATAAAAAGGTCATTAACAGCATAACTATTAGAGTAACAGATGAAAGCAATGATAAAGACGGTCACCCTCTGATCCCCCATTAAGAACTTCATACATAACAACACACATCCGTGAGCTACAAAAGGCTAATAACAAGATATAAAGGTTTGTACGTGACAATAAATTCATTAGCATAGCCCTGCGATCCGGATCTGACAGGAAAGCTTCCTCGGGTCAGGTGGTCCCTTCAAACTCAAGAGGGAAGTTTCAAGGGTTCAAAAAACGTATTATAAACCCTCATTGTCAGTTCTGAAGCATTGAACATCGGAATGAACAGGACAAATGGGGCACATATATTAGAACAAGGGTTTCGTAACGCTGTTCGATGCATGGCTTTCATTTGTTCTTGTCGTTGAAACTGTAGTAGATTACTGCGTAGCTGCGCAGGTCGTTGCCTTTAAACCCTCGGTTTTACCCCGAACTGAAATGGCTTCTAAACAATTCAGATTAGGTAGTTACGTTTAGTTCGTTTTCAATTTTCGTTGTATAATTTTCGCTTGGTCAATTTAGTCTCAATTGGCAATGGGATGGAATACGAGTAGGAGCATTTGTTTAGAATTTGTGCCAATTGTACGAGTATGGTGTTTGTGATTTGAACTCGAATTTTCTTCAGTCTTAATCATTTTCTAAGGATGTCATCGTCAGCCTTTTGGCATGGTGATAGATTTATTTTCTTCTCCATAACTTATTTGTACTCGCACGCACGATAAACCAAAGTTCTGAGTTTCTCTTAAATAACGCAAAATATAAGAAAAAGCTTGTAATTGTAACGCATAATCTTTTCCTGAACTGGTTTTTTTTTGTGCTATGTATGTAAAACATTTATTATTTTTCTGGTTCCTACTACCGTCGTATTTCATTTCTCGTGTGTAGCTGTAACGTTTTCTTCAATTGAAAGCCGTATGTTTGTAACCCCATTTATGTATATTTTACTTACATATTCATATCTCACGCTTCAGTTTCTACCGCGTGAAATTAATAGCAAAATAAGATTGTTTTTAATTTGGTGTCCGCATCAGGAGCGCCGGCGCAGCCCGTTTGATCTTCTCGACCAATATGCGTAATTGTGGGTTTAGTGGTGCGCTGTTTGGTTCAAGTTACAGAGGAGAGAGGTCGTTGATTTGTTTTCATCGATACGGGGTCTTGATATTTTTTGGGTACTCAAAAGTAGATAAGAAAAAATAATAATCAATCATGCAAAATGTGGTAACAGAATTATAAGTTTTTTAAAGTTCTTCGTAATTCTGTAGCTCTCTGGGAATGAAGGCGTGATATTATGTATGTATGTAAATAATCGTTGTTGTTTTTAAAATTGCGAAGCTTGATTTAACATACTTTCAGAGAAAATAGCATTTTGACCTAATATTATCATAATACAAAGAGTCTCATTTGAATTCAGTTTGGCTGCGTTAGAGAACTTGATGAATATTTATTTGCACAGGCAGGCGTCCAGCTGGATATGATTGACAGCAAAAAAATATTTGAAATCGACTTAAATCAATGGAGGAGTTTCTGAATTTCCCGATCTGGTTTTAGGGTTCTGTTGTCAAGGAACCTACAAACCAGATTGAGAAATTAGTACGCTAGTAAGCTGTAATTTGGTATAGTTATACATTTTAATGACGTCGACAGAGTTGTATTTTTTTTTTACATTATAACATCGAGTAAAGTATAATTGGCTATCATTTTTAGCTTGCGCCCTCCCTAAAGCCTAAACTACAAATAATAAAAATCTGTCAATTACGAATCTAAAAAGAAAACTATCACGACTATGTCAGTAGACTCGATTGGTTCTTCAGAGACTAACAGGTTCAGGACAGGTTCTAAAGTGTTTGTACTTTTAAATAGAAAATTCGTTTATATACTTTTTGTTTTTCGAGATAGTTTTTTGTTTGTAGCAACGGCGTCGGAACCCTACACTGAGCATGATCCGATATTCTATTGCCCGGTTCTAATGTTGTGCATAACTTTTTACCCTGTGAACAGAATCAGAATCAGAATCAGAATAATCTTTATTCAAGTAGGTATACAAATAATAAACTCTTTTGAAACGTCATAGTAGCGACTTAGCCTAAATTGACTGCAGGTTCAAATCGCGACTGAACAGAGAAGAACCTGTAAGAAACTCTGTCGGATGTCTTTCTTTTTTCGACGTTCGCAACCTTTTGTCATAAGGACTAAACATTTTATTACAAGCAATTCAGTCCCAAGCAATGTTATCATTAATATGGTCTTTAATTCAGAACAAACATGCTATTTACATCAGCAGCACTACCCCACAGTAAAATACCATATGACATAATACTATGGAAGTAACTAAAATAAACTAATCGAGCGGTATCTAAGTCTATTAATTGCCGAATCTTATTAACTGCAAAAACTGCAGAACTGAGTCTACCCGCCAATCCAGCAAGATGAGGACCCCATTGGAGCTTGGAGTCTAACGTTATACCAAGAAACACTGTATCATTAACTAGGTCTAGTTTGTCATGTTTAATTTAACCGATTCCGATGATTATATTTCTTCTCTTTTCTCCTGTCACTTTCACCACACAGCATTACCTTAGTTTGAGCCGGCTCAAGTGTTTTTAATGAATAGGTATTACATTACCACGGGGCTGGAGTTTATACCATGAGCCGTTGATGTCTTATTACAGGTGATCGTCAATGTACCTCGATTATTCGTAAAATGTATGCAGTGTTAAACTTTTTAATTATCTCCTTTTTTTAACCTTTTTACACAATAAACGAGCGTTTATAAGGCTGTCTACGAGATTGGCCTGTCGATTAAAACGTTAATTATTATCTATTTAAGTTTTGCTTTATTACTTTTAAAGATAATTGATTATAAGCGGTTTTTAAAGTAGTTATAGTTTTATTGCTTTCTTAATTATAGGTTATATAGCTATAATAATTTTACAGATAAAAACATTTTAGCTTAGTATTTATACTCGTATATATGATATTTTGCAATGAATCGTAACCCATTTTTGATCCTTAGACATTTTCGATGTGTGTATTTGGTAACGGTGATTGGTGTAGTAAATCTACTAACTCAAATGTTGCCCCAATAAACTAAACCATAACATTTTGCGCGTAGAGATTGTTGGGAAATTAAAATGAAACTGTTGAATAAACACGTCTTTTGCAATCACATAGCAAATCAATAAAATTTCAATTATATTGGGAAATGATCAAATATAAATGATTTATAGGGCGAACGTCGAAATTTTATTCCATCTTTTACGATTTAAATCTAATTATGCGTATTTTATAAACGTAAGCAATGCTTTAAACATTAAGATGTAATCGCGCAATGTTGCGGCTCGGCTCGTAAACCTTACCGAATTTGTTTAGATAAACATTGCATCTAATCACCTATTTACTACTCTAAAACCAATATTATGCATTTAAATGAGAAGCCCAAAGCACGCTTCAATTTGGTTTGGAATCGGTCGAAACCGCTAAACATTTTTTATAGGGATTAGCAAATAATTTATTGAGTAGAAACTTTATTAGTTTATTCGTTTTCTGTTCAAATTCCAGCATAACTTTTTCATATTCCTATCCAGATGTAAAGCAATAAATTGATTCCATCGTAATTATTACGGTGCTGTTAATTGTGTTTTATCAATTAGGCGTATTTTATGTTCGTCGCTGTAAGTGTTCAATGGCATGAATGCTGAGTAGATGAAAAAACATTTTACGGTTATTAAACCCCGCGATTGACAATCGGGAAGGCATTCTTGTCTTTCCCATATTTTTATTGCGTGTAAACCCGTCGGCGCGTTTTTATATCATCTCTTTAAGTGACATAAATTCTAATACAAAGTCCATTTGTGTATCTCGGACGTCTTAAAAGGTATGGGGATAATCGTTTTTCTGCTTTTTACAAGGAACTCATTTCAATTATCGAACGATTTGATGGGCATAAAACTCTATGGTATGTGTCGTGGCGAGGCGCCCAGCCGCGGCCGGTAGGACGCCGCGCTCTTTTACATTTTTAATTTTCGAACACGCTAATTTAATTATGGAACCTATTGCTTTTTTTCTTACCCACGCAGCTGTATCCTGCCAGTGATCATAATTTTCATACGTAACGGTCTTTGTCTACTGTTTGGAATTATTAATTAGGGATTACATTAGGTATACGTACTTCATCATAGGGATAAAGTGATTTGTCCAAAAGAAGGGTATCAGAAACGAATTGGCACTCTAATCCCGTTCAGCACGACCTGAATTTACTATCAACTTAAACAAAAAAGTGGTATTAATTTGTAACCAGATAATTTTATCTAAATGACTGATAGTAAGAAACAGTTATTATCTCGATATTTAATCTATGAATGGAGTTTAAATACGTGTATTATTTTAATCCGCGTGTAGGTGTATCGGTCGATGTGATACGGGACTCGAGATTAATATTAAATGAGTGAGAAAGGACTTTGATGTCACACGACAAATGGACTGGCTTGAGTGACCGTTGGACACGGTCAAGTAAATCCATGGAGAAGCAAAAATATAATTTTTAAATAATAATTCCAACTAAGTATTTTTTATGAATTGAAAAAACTATTTTTTTATTATCCTTTAAATATAATTAAGTTCTTACTCGTCGAAAATAGGACAAATATGTCACAAGCAAGTCAAAAAACGTATTATCACTGAAATTGAAAGCAAATTATTCTGCCAATAATTTGCTTTCAATTATTGTATACTTTAATGCAGAATATGCTTAAAATAAATTATCAAAATTTAATACTTAATGACTAATGTCATCTTGTTGAACCTTCAGAAAACGATAAACCGAACAGTGCGGCCGTGTTCTCCGGTGGTTATAGCCAGAAATAAAGAGTCAAACTTCCCTGTTACTTCCTAGACAAAATCGATGCTGACTATTACTAATCAAATGTTGACACATCTTTTTATCTTTCTTGCCACCTCCACGCCTCGCGATGTCCATGGACTCGAAGGCTCGAACGGAAAGAATAATGTCCGTCCAGCGTCACTGATACTCAAAAATACCTTTACTCTTTTATTTACCTGGTACCAAATACTAGGTATTGTACTCGGTACGTATTAGTTATAACGAGTTCCGTTATGTGTCGCTGGTGTACCACAGGTGATTTATAATAACGATTTATTAGGTATATTGTCCGAGATATAACTTATGGTTAAAGTTGGTCGCGTTGCTAATTTTACTAGACTTTAGACTGTCGTTGTAATTGTGTTATCAAACTGTACACTCAATTTAATATTGGAATAGATGATATGGTAGTCGGAACTATAGAGAAACTAGCTGTTGCCTGCGAGTCCGCGCAGAAGTCGTTTATCGCGGGTAAAAAGTACCATATGATCTACCTCAGGGTCCACCAATCGGTTCAAAGGTTAAAAGACAGACAGAGTTACTTTAGCATTTGTAGGTATGGATGGCATGAAATTCGATCTTATTATAAGTACATTTCTTAGTTGCATTATTTAACAAGTAGCAAAAGCTTAATTCATAGCAAGTTTACCAAAAATTAACAGACTTTTTAAAAGGAAAATCTTCCTATTTTTTTTAATAATATCTTAACTATAACAAGCGCCATCAAAATAAAATACAAAACACCTGTGATCTGACAAGCAAGGTGTCAATAAAAAAAGAAGTCGCGCCCAATATATCACATCGACTTATATGAAAATTGTTTTGTATTCTTGACTGTCATGGGGTGATAGATGGCGGCAGTAATATTATAACAAGGCGACTGAGGCGATTCATCAAGGAGTGTCAATTACTCTAGTAGCACTGTGCTCGATTAATTAGAATTTATTTCAGAAAGCGGTCACACTTCGGCGAGAAAGCACGTTAGAATGCTAGAAGCTAGCATATAAAATGAAAGTCACACATGCGAGTGTCTTTAGGAATAAGCTATGTAAAATATATAGGTATGAATATTGGGAACGTACCTGCGGTCGACGTTATAAGTAGCTGCACTCTTTAGTACTTTGTCACTTTAACATCATGTTTGAACTGCTGCAATAATCTGTCAAACTCGTTAAAATGACAAGGTATAGTCGACCAAGAAAGTCCATTACCACATTTGGACCCTAACGTCGTGCAAATAGGGCCGAAAAGTGATAAATAACTGCAAGCGAAGTGGTCGAATATAAAAACCTGTCACAGTCAATGATAAATAACAAATAAATGTTTGGGGACAATGTCAATGTCAAAAATGTCACAAATTGACCTAATCCCAAACTAAGCTCTAGGCTTGACGTATTGTGGGTACTAGACAACGATAAACATACTTGTATATAGAAATAAATACTTGAATGCATAGGAAACATCAGACTCATGAACAACTACTCGCGCTCATTACACAAATAATTACCGGGATTTGAACCGGGGAGCAGCGCTAGCTCCGTTGGCAGGGTCACTACCAACTAGTCTAACGTGTTATAAAATGTTGTCGATTTTTTTTGTCGTTTCTTGACGCTGTCATTACAAGGTTCTTTTTTTTGCGGTTCGTTATAGCTTTCGCCAGTGTCGAGTGAGCATAACAAGTAGGTAAGTAAAATAAATCAACAGTAAAAGCACTAATCAAACGTAAAAGCCGGGCATTTTTCAACCGACCATCTTTACCCTGGCGGTTTCCGAATCCAAGCGTCGTCCTGTATTTATGACCTACAAGGTTCTATGGTGGCTCAAGAATTAAAGTGATGATGTTTGTAGTGGTTTATCGTAGCGGTTTTTTCTAGCACTTGAAAAATTAAATTATCACGTTTCTATAACACATTAATTATATCAGTTTCCCAACCATCAACATTATGTTTTAAATATGATACATGAATGTTTTTTTTAAATTTTAAGTACACGATGTTACTATGTATGGATAACAAGGTAGATGTCCAAGTGCTCGTCGCTGTACTAGTAGTTGTCACCATACTTTGAATTGCGATAAATAAAACAACATCAACTTTACTTTTATCACCACCTCATTTTAGCGATGAGAAATGTGTTGATTTTTGATATCACATGCCAATTTTAAAATACTTGTTTTCAATTTAAAGCACCTGACATTTACTCATACAGTCCGATTGACTGATATTTTATTTTCATTTTGAGTTTAACATACGGTCATCATATTTACCAAATTCGATTTAAGAAAAATAAAGGTTAATTCTCCTAAAACACATAAAAATGTTTTGGGTAGATGTATAAATGGACGTAATATCACGACGCAAATAAATATTTTCTCTTGACATGTCGAGCGCTCTGACGTATACCTAAATCACTCGCTCTATTCCAAAATAGTTACCATAGAGAAGTAAGACGGGTTAATACAAAATGGAATAGTGGCTCAAGTAATTATAAGAAAAGATTATCAGTTTTCTTTACATAAAATCGCTAAGCTCTCCTAGCAATCTTTTTCAGTGAAGCACACGAGTTATTATGGAGAAATATAATAGATCTAGATATTTTCAGACACGATGAATATTCGAATGTTTGACAGAAACATTGCTTTATCTTTAAAACTCGTAATTTCTCTTTTTCGACTTCCTCCACTTGCATCTTCACTATTTTTAGAACAAAATGTTCCAACTAAATAATTTTGTAGAACTTTACGAGCCGCAACTAGCCTACCATAATTATAGAGCAATAAAACATTTGACGACCGATGATTTTGCAAACACCTCAACATTCTGCTACTTAAATATTGTGAATAGTAATCAGTAATCACCTCGTAAAAGATAGCCTTCGCGTATTCAGATAGAAAATAAACCACAACAGTAAACGAAGATCGGTTTAAATACCACACTATATTTTATTGCATCTTACAAGCTGTAACATTATACCTTTAATACCTAGTAATGAGACAATTTGTTCAACAATTTTTTTGCTGTAGAGTTCTAGAGATTCTAACGAATGGTCTGTGGGTTCACATTAAAAAGTACTGCAGAGACCTATGGCAACCTTCCAACTCCATTATCATAATTATTCTATAGTTTATGAAACCATAAAATTATTTGTCAACGGGTTTCAAATTGACTCACAAGGTTTGACCCGTACAGTCAACGAAATGACCTGCAAAACTTGGTTAGTGACTTTCTTTACTAAAAACCGATGATAATTCTACTAGCTAATACTAGCTGTTACTCGCGACATCGTCCGCAAGAAATTGGTTATGCTATTCCTGCGGGTACTATTCCATTTTTCGGAATCATATTTATGCATACAAAATGTTATCAACATAGGTTTAGCGGTTTTGCCCGTGCATGTGTAACAAATAGACAGACGGACAGACAGAATTGCTTTCACATTTATATTATTAAATGCATGGCACCAAGCCCTATCGCCTTAACCATGAAAGTACGAATTAAGTAGGAGCTTTTCTAAAGGAGAGCTTCAGGGTTCTAACCCTACAAGATACTTGTGCGGACCTGAATTTGAAATTAAATGCGAGTTTCAAATTAAAGTAAAAACCGTTTAATAGAAGCACCAACTTCACCATTTCATGCTATAACATGTTTATTGGCGTAAAATCCTAATTAACAACCTCTAATTACAACACTCCCAGTTGTAAACAATCAACCTGTAGCGAAAGTTGCGCCTTGCACTTCGGTATTTCACATATCAACTTGTGAAACTTACAGGGAGGGCGAGATTCCGTCATTTATGATTTATTAAGGCTAATTGTTATTGCTTATTTTCCAAGACGAAATAACACAATTGAAACCATGCTTTCCCAAGGTTGTGAACACTGCATAACGGTCTTAGCCAACCATTTATTTGCAGTCTAGGCCGTATTTAGGCTATGCGAACAAACGGAACCCAACTCTCCTCATACATTTTGTACCTATACATACACTACAAAAAATATTGTTCCCCAGTTCCACTTGATACTAATTAACATTCTCTGGCGGCTTCCAACACCGACTGAACCTCAAACTTGTATTTAAATTAATTAATTTCACTTGCTTAGCGTAATTAACATTTCCACGAGCGTTAACGGCCCTGACCCGCTCAGCTCAAGTTTCCATCTTATCTAGATTTTTGATCTAAGCTAGCCTTATCGCGGCCATCGCCTAGGCTTTACGTAACTACTCAAGTTCAGGCCGATCTTTATCTGGAAACGCCGAAAGATGTTATCTGCGCTGGCTTTTCAGCATTTAATTCGGTTGTTATTGGGGCTATAACCGTTGGGCGAACTTGGCGTTTCAATTCGCAGTGGAACAGTACTTTAGAAATAGAAGTTATTTGGCTTACGATCTCGGTACCTATATAGTTAAGTGTGCGTTCTCGGAATATTACATAAGCACCCGACCCGTGGTTAGGCTCTTCTAAAAACATACAAGCTTAACAAATTAGAGACAAATAAAACCGACAACATCGGCTACCCAATTATCAGTTCCACGTAATGAATATGCACTACTCATTTAAACACAAACTGCAAATTTTGCTCAGACGATGCTCTCTCTTGAGCAATGAGCATTCTTAGTGTATTTAAATAATTATCAGTGGGACTGTTCACATTAAGTATGGTTAAGTGTTGCAAAACGAGAAGTAGAAAAATGGTTAGTATCTCAATCGGAGAACTAGTAACCAATTAGCAGGAAGAATTTGAATGAGAGGTCCGGCGCCAGCGTAGTGATAATGCTTGCGGAGATGTCGCGACGGAAACTGAATTGCAGTAATTGATCAAGTTTAAAAAAGGGAATATAAAGCAGACAAAATCATGGATAGGTTTCTTGAACCTTGAAGCATAGCTCTTAAATCCTAATATTAAGGATTTAAGAGCTATGCTTCAAGGTAGTAACTGATATATGATACATTACTTGAGATAGCAATTTCTGCGGTACAATACTACTTCAAGCAAGACACTAGGATCACGCCGGCTGTTGTCCTTGGCGACCAAAAGTTACAGAATGCCATCAATACCAAATCTGTTGTGTCTGCATTACAAAAAGTGCAAGTGAAAACCTATTGTAATATGGACATTGTACACTTTTAATAACTTTTCTCACAAAATAAGCCTTCGAAATTATAAATGGCTGATTGATCAAAATCATATGCCTTATAGCTGAAGCCAATGATTAAAGGATGATCTTTAACATCTCTGTCTTTACCTGTCTCATGGTAGCTACATGCAATCGACATATCTCCGATAAGCAAAAGTGTCGCTTGCAATGATAATAAACTGTCATATTTATGCACTAGACGCCGACGATTAAAAACGAGCAGCGGCAAGCTTGTACTAAACTTACACAGGAAAGAACTCACTGTCTTATCTCGCCCGTTATCTGATCGCAAAATAACAGAAATGTACTTAATTTTTTAATCCTGTAATTTTAATTACTGAAACAAATTAGCATTGGGTTTTATGAGATTGTAAAAGCGTTGCAATTTTATCGATTTTTAATTGAAGCTGACTGCCGTTGACAAGATACTTATTTAAGTATGGTATTTCAATATTGTTACTGAATACCCCGATACAAGCTAATAGTTGATAAACAAATGGATAGTACTATTAGAGATAATTTTTTATCCTCATTTTGTACAGGAATGTTTGATAATGTGCTCAATTCTTTTCGTACAGTAGATTGCAGTTGCAGTGGGGTGGATCAAATTTTTGTTGTTGTTCTGGCCCATAACTCAGGAGACAACAGTGATAGAGTTTTTAGTAATATACGCTTGAATGAAAACCCATAAAAAATGGGTTTGTAATTGCCAGAAAAAATGATCATGTCTTTAAAGAGTAATCTAAGAGACGTCACCATAGCAAAGTTGATTGACCCAGCAAACAGTTTAAGTATCGATCCTTTTGGTTTGTGAGTTTTTATTTTATTTTTTAATATTAGTTTCTAAACATCTATGTCTCACTCATATTGTTCGAATAACTTCCTTAGTTTACCAGCTTTTCCTTTTTTTATACAAAACATTGCAATAAAGTTAACAATATCGCAAATATTTAAAGCAGTATTTCAAACATTATTTATTTTTATATTTTCATTTGTTTCGACAGCACATAAACAATTTCACAAATAAGCTATTTTTGACACATGAGTAAGACCCTTTTAGGGTTCCGTAGTCAAACTAGGAACCCTTATAGTTTCGCCGTGTCCGTCCGTCCGTCCGTCCGTCCGCAGCCTATCGCAAAGACTATTAGTACTAGAAAGCTGCAATTTGGCATGAATATGCATATTAATTACGTTAACAAAGCGGTACAATAAAAAAAAAAAAAATAGTGTACCTCGCCCACACGTAACGTGGGGATGCATTTTTTTCCTCGTCTACCCTATAGTGTGGGGTACCGTTGGATAGGTCTTTCAAAAATATTATGGGTTTTTGAAATCATTTTTTCGATTAAGTAATCCGTTTATGAAATATTAAGCTTTAAAGCGCTAATTTTTGTCGTCCCCCCCTACAGCCAAAACTACAAATACTAAAAATCTAAAAAAAAAACATAAATGAAAGCACATATAACCAATTTTAAAGGAAAACTATCACGACTCAGTAGACATCATTGGTTCTTGAGATACAGGCGTTAAAGTTTTTATACCTACTTAAATCGTCTAAGACGGCACCAATTGTCTTTAAATAGAAAATTAGTTATTACTTGTTCATTTTTATGTTTGTACTACTTAACGGCTTCGGAACCCTACACTGAGTATACACTGAGTATGGTCCGACATGCTCTTGCCCAGTTTTTTTTACTGCAAATTTGATAACTCCTGTCTTATCAGTCTTATCACCCTGTATAGGTACTAAAAATGTACATATAAAGAGTGTGTTCATTTCATTTCATAGAGCTAGATTGTCAGAGTTCAAAGCAGCTCCCATGAGCGCATATTATTCACCGCTGCGCCCACCGCGGAACATTCAATTAAGGAGAGTCGCCGGCGCAACCCGAACCAAATTAATGTTAAAGAGTCGGTGGCAAATTGGTCCGCCCAGCCACCGCACTCTGATTTACACGTTTCGTAATCCACTTTCAGTTTCATGTTTATTAACTACAACCTATTATTTTTCCATTTAAAAGGTGATGATTTGTGCCTCTATTATGACAGTTATTGCGTTGGTATTTAAAAGATTAGTTGGGCCTTAGGTTACGCTGGTACACTGTAATTAACACTTAATTGATTTTGTAAAGAGTAGCTTTTCGACTATGCGATTGCTAAATAGTGTGAGTAGTTGACTTTCTCACGTTTTCTGGGTTATAGATAGCACAAATCGCTTCTACCCGCAACTTAGATTGCAAAACTTTTTATTTAATCTTTATAAAATATTAGTTGTTTTCAGGCAAAATTTCTAGTCTAAATCATAAAATCCAATCAATCAATCAATCATGGGTGCTAATACTTACTTTTCATTATCACTAGCGATTATTAAAAACCGTGTTACCATTAAAACCGTATTAGCAGCGCCCTGGGAGGCTGACGGCGCAACAAATGGCCGTTTTAATGAAGAAACATGCACCGCGATTGTGGTAGCATTAATAAAATAATTTATTATTTTAATCACCACTATCACGGGTCCGTTTGTCCGTGGAGCGTTTGTAAGGAAATTAATATCGCTACCCAAGTCATACGTAACAATTGAGTCTTACTAGAGAGTTTTAACTGCTCTAGAACATTACAGTTTCGCGTTGATACGAAAAAGATCACCCATAATCATTTTAGATTGAAAGCGATTGTAACATTCAACATAATTTGTATGAAACGTCAAAACAAACGAAGATCGAACTTGAACAGAATAATGCGGAAGTGAGCAATCGATATCAAAATCGATCTGTGGTAATGATCGTGCGTCAAACAAATGATTATGAAACCGATATTAAGCTTCCCGATGTACACGAGGCATCCGACGCAGACAGTCACGTTTTGACAGACAACACTCATTAGCATTGTTTAGTTTAATTGTAATGAACTTTTTTTAGGAGATTCCAAATACTGTTGCACAAGATTCAATCGGTCTTTGTTGTTGTTTTTGACTGCTGAAATAATGAGGGATCTACAATCAGCGTCGAATATTAGAGAGGTCGAAGTGGTTATTAAACGTTTACTGCCATTAACTGCAAATATATATATATATATTACCTTAAACATCTAACCTAACCTAACCTACATAATGAATGTTTAAGACACCCTGAAAAAAATATGGTTTCAGCAGAAAATAGCGTTCGATGAAATGATACATTCGATGAAGTGAAATTCGATTAAGTGATGAGTTTACCCCCTCTTTATATATATTACTTGCAACTTGAAAAAAATATCCTTTATTTTAATCACGACATAAACTATCTGTGTGCAAAATTGTTTGCAAACCATTTAGGTGTAGTTGATAGACAAACATTTAAACTTCCTCCCGACCTTTACATTTATTTATAACATCAATAGGAAGTAAGGCTAGTAGGATAGGATGAAATACTGTTTTCCATCTATAATAGAATAAATAATTGTACGTTTTAATGCATGTAAATCTAATTGTTATTTTCCGTGTGAACGTAAACAACGGTTACTTTTTTCTTTTTTAAGAGTCAAGAATGTGAACTGACGTTTAAATTTGGTCTATTTTTTGTGTATTTGACGTAGCGGTGTGTAAAAGTAATTTGTTGTTAACACAATTCAACTAAACAAGACGTTGCTTGCGATGACTTTCGTAATAAATCTCCTTTATTCGCTTTGCAGAATGACAGCGTTTACGGCTTCGGGAGCCATTTAAAGAAATCGTTTGGAATATAATGAACATATCTTTGGGCTTACAATAAAACACTTCAAAAGGTTTCGAACGCGCGAGTACCTACCTACAGGCGGTGTTATATTTTAATGTTTATTGCACAAAGCAATATCTTCATTATACAACAGATTTTATGGGTGGTCATATTTTGTTGTATCAAAAAAATAAACTCACTTGAAAACGCGACGTTTACGTGACGAGTCCGTGGGAATAGTAATTTCCAGCGCCAGCAAAGCGTCGGTACAAAGTAAAACAACTAGTTGCAGGACAGTCGAACAATGAAAGTTATTGAAATAGCCGAAGGGTCTTTCACAGCCGTATTCCAAAAGAAAAAGGCAGTAAAAGACTATAAACTCCATATGCTCTACTACTTTTTTGCTTTAGTCTTCGAAGCAGTCCCTCGTCGCTTAGACATTTACGTGACAATCGGCGAGCCGCCTGCCAGCCAGCATTAGCGAACCGTCCGTGGCACAAATAACAGCGCCTCCACAATGGGGACTTGTCTTCCAACCAGCCTCGGATGTTCTCAGTTAAGACGCGCCTGTTAATGGAGCAAGGAATTAGCACCGCGCTAGCGAACCATTATTATCCTTTATGTCTTCATTTCACCCGCCTCAAGACTTTTGACGGCCTCTTCGATTCCGCTCATACTTTATGGGTTCGTCCCACAACCCGTTTAATAAAGTTTAATTTACGCGCGCGCACACAATTGTCTTACATTGTTTATATAGTACGCTCGCCGCGCTGTCATTTCAGGCATTTGGTGTTTTATGATGAAGAGAAATTTAGTTTCCCTATTCACGTCCAAACTTGTGTTCGGGTAAGTTTCTTTTGTCGAAGCGGAGAGTATATTCAGAAGTATTGTGGTGGGCGTGTGCGCCATCATAACCCCGTGGTCGTAAATCCACGGAGTCGAGGAGACGGTGGCGGCGCCGCTCACTTGTAGCATTAAATCTTCATTTGAATCCGCTCTATCGTTTGTAAAAACTTTACTGCCGCTGCGCTTCGACTTTTCCGAATTGCGACTCTGGTGGCAATAGAAAGGAGCTCAATAAAATTATAACGCCGTTGTTCTACGACTTCTGAGAAAGCTAATAAGCTCGGCGGAATGATGGCAACACTTTGATCGCCTTGGACGATAAAGCCACATCAATGAATCCCGGTGGATCTCCTCATTACCTCCATAACTCAAGGGACGCGTACGACGTCGTCATGTTGTCTAATGATACAGTCCACAAAAGCGTCATTCCTTATCAAAATCGAATCTTAATCGAGTCGGCTATGAATTCATAAAACAATTTTAATTGTTCATATTTTGCATAAAACGCATTGAAAATAAATTGTTGTTGAGAGTGCGCGGCGGAATGACGTGGGTGGGGGGCGTCCGATGCGCCGGCGCGCTACAAAATGTCACTTGGCAACTTGTTGAACAATATTTATTCAATAGCACACCGACTTGAAAAGACGGACACTCGAAACTCTTGTGCAGGAAATTGTTAATGACATTCAGTTCTTAGATACACAATGAACTGCGCAAGTGTACAATCGTCGAGTATGTTAATATTTCCTCAATGGTCGCCTTCACCGCTAGCTTCGGTGATTAATTAAGTGAAATAAAAACTTTGACAAATTATGACAGTTCCAGCGGCGGCGAAGTAAAAAGTGATGGAACAAGAGACAGAGAAAAAAACTTGATACAGTTAAAGTGTGATTGATGGAGTCGACCTGTTCGCACACTTACGGAGTGGGTACGTGGGTAATTGAATTATGATAACGAAATATTTCTGGCTGTTGATGGCCATTTCTTTTTTAGATCGGAATAAAGTTCACTTTAGCGTAGTGGGTGTTTTGGGGCAATTTGTTAGTGATTTTTGTTGTTGTGTTGACGACGGAGAGTCCATTTTGAGCATTAATTTCCCGCCGACGACAGCACGGAGTGGTCCGCGATATGCAAAACAATCGAGATTAGCAAAGAGCTTGCTGAGAACTGAGAACTACCAAGTAAGCGCGTGGCATACAGGGCCTGACGACTTCATATCTCGGTCAGTTTTTATCCATATTTCTGCGTCTCATAACTGTGCCACTAGATTGTCCCGTCATATTAAGGCGACGTTTTAAACGACGCTGACCACAAACACCACATCTAACGTGATGTAAATTTTACTTGTTTGGCAATTACACAGTCATGTTGTCCGTGCGTCTGTTTGTGTACATGCCGCTACATGCTAATTATGAACAAAGTCTGCGACATTACTGTTTGATGAATATCACAAAATTACTTGAAAATTATTGCTGAACACAAATGTTGCACATAAAACTTGTCATTGTTTAATATTATGAAAGAGCTTAAAAGTTACTATAAGTTTTAAACTATAACAATAATATGAATAATATTTGTAAAGCTGTCCAAGATTGCGTGATGTTCACATCACTGTAACGGTGATTCCCTTCCGATTCACAATTACATAACTGAATTAAAAAATCTCGGAAAAAAGTACTAGCAATCCATATCCAATAACATTTATTATATTAACAGTTTCTTTAACGCGGAAGAGGACTGAACAAGTAATGTAGTTAACAAGTTTAAAACACCTGCGTCACTCAGACTAACCTTCGATGTTTGACTTGTTCTTGCATACACGACTGCCTGGTCAATGCTGCTTCTTGTACACCTCAGCCTTAGGTACAGTCCGCGGCAGCGCTCAAAGGGGAAGTATCGGAACGCCAGTGGCGCCACCAGGAGCTATTAGCCACCGTTATTCCAGCGATTCGATTTATTCCCTATTACAAAACTGGTACTTAAGACTTGACAAAGTAACTGATAATATGAAAAGTACAAATGAAAAAGGAAATTTGTATTTTTTAGTAACCAAAGTTCTACTAGATACAGAAATAAGCTTGTACAATTATGGTTCATATGGATAAAGCGATCTCATGAACAAGTTTGCATAATATTATTTTTCAGTTGTTTGTAGAACTGTAAAAATGTGTTTCGTATTCTTTTTTAAGTTAGAATCTTACTTGCCAAAATAAGTCACTTAAAATACTTATACCTACAACGCAGTGTGTAACGTAGAGTCCACTTTCATAGAATGGTGCGAAGTAACATAGAATAACTTCGCACCACGCCCATCGTAATTCGGCCGGTATTTACAAGCGGTCATATCGTTATGCCATTCTAGGATTGCCCCGCTGTCTGAATACGCTAGTGAATTATTGTTACTAGTAAAATACCAAAGGCGTGTAGATATAAATCTTTTGACACACTACAGTTGATCACGTCTGCAGTTAAACGTTGAAAATTAATTTTACCGAATTTATCCGAGTTAATATTCAGAGCACACGCGTAGGCCCCGAATTTGCTTAATCTATCAGACTGCGGGTGTCATTTTAATATTCCTAATGCATGGTTAACTACAAATTGATATCTGTACTAAATCGTCAATATGGTGTAAGAATACCAAGTCCACGCCACGGGCGCACCATGAATACCAAGTGGTTGTAAGGTATTTGGGAATTAGTCTGCTGTCTAAAAGAAAAAGGCAGTAAAAGAGTATGAAGTCAGTATGCGTATACTGCATTTTTGCTTTGGTTGGCATTATTGAGGCCCTGATTTTTATGTCTTTATAGACGTTGTTGATTTTGTGTAGTTGCTAACCAATTTCATGATAAAACACTTGGACGTACATCTAGTAGGATTCGAAAGAATGGTAGTGCCTGGTTCACTCATGGTTCTTACATTCGGACTTGATTTGATAGCCAACCTTCAGTTTTTGGAAAGGTACCAGATGAAGAAGCCTCTTGTTAGTCGACATACTGACGATTGTTTCTTAAAAGTGACATGGGCTTCTTCATAACCTACATTTAGTACAAAGTAAGAAACAAAAACAACACCCTAAATTTGATAATCTCGACTTTGTGACAGTCCAGTAACACTTGACGCTGATTTTCAGTTCAATAGCAATAGCTAGCAAACTACGTAAGCCGGTCAAATCACTAGAAAAAAGTAGTTAATAAGTAATATAAGTGGTGGATGTAGGCTAATTTCAACACTGGAATAATGGCCCTATTTGCAATTAAAAAACACAAACAGAAGTGCTTATAAAATAGGTAATAAATATAAAAAATGTTTATTGAATGCAGACCTAAAGAACTTGGAACGTAAAGAATGTGGCTTTTAATAATATCAAATAATTTGCCATTCTAAAGTGTGTAGCGAGCTTTATGGCTATTGGTTACCATGCCCACAGAAGCCGTACCTACGCCACATCTTCGCGTCGCCTTACAAAGGAGCAATCACATAAAATATCCAAATTGATCCAAACGACTCACAATATTGATTCCAAATATGCCAATTTACATGTAATTTTACGATATTTAGACAAGATTTTTATTGTCTGTGTTTTTGTCTGCCACACATTTTATATACCTACGGGTTTTTATTAACATAAACATCATTGAAAACGTGTGGCGTTCTTCGTGGTGGGTACGGACTACGATTGGTGAGTAAAAAATAAAGTGCCTCCTTGACGGCATTCAAAACGTTTAGAGTGGCCGCGTGTTGCGCCTAGAAGTCTAGACGCTAACTCTAAACATCTTTCATAGTCTCGGAAGATGTTTATTTAGTAAATAAATAAACAAACAAACCTCTTCGCTACTTGATTCAAGTATCGTTAGACTTTGTCGTATTGCAGTCAGACTTCGCTCGTCGTTGTACAGTCGAACACATAAGTAGCTGTACATCTTAGTACCCTGACACAATAACGTATTAAACAGAGTAATTTGTTTCTACTGTATCAGTAGCTACGACAACCTAACCTAACCTAACTCATAGCCTTCAACTAATCCTGCAATTATGCTATTACGCATTTTTTCGAAGATCCATGAAAATAAGGTATATCTGATTGTCCACTGCCATAATAGAATACCTTTTTTTTAACATTATATTGAAAAAGTCGACATAGACAAATATAGACCGTATGTAAGCTATTTTAACCAATTAAATAGTTTCGAAGCTCATTATCGGTTATAACTTTTAATAACTGCTCAAATATCTCAAAGTAAAGGATATCATTTCGTTGACACGTTGAAATAAAACAATAAAAAACCTAATGAAAATTCCATAAAACCAGCTTATGTCGCCTACTAGTCTTCGAATTTGCATAAAAATACAGTAAATTATTGTTTCGACAAATAGTTATTGGTTTTATGGAAAGAAGATACGAATCTGTGGAATTTGCAATAATATGTCAAAATAATTAATGATCCTACACTTTTCTTACTAAAGGATGTCCCATAATTTACGCGTGATTTACCATAGTATTAGTATGGTAAATCTCGCGTAACTTTTAGGACATCCTTTATTACGAAAGCAGTGAATGTTCTAGTGATGCTACGGCGGTACCTACCCTTCATAAGTAACGATTATTTTGCAATAGATTAATGATGATCTTAAAATTCTCTGTGCTTATGGGTTATCTCTTATTCTAATCAAAACAAAACTTTCCCTATCAATTAAAACAATGGTGTGAAACCTGCATCTGTGTCAACAGTGTAAAATATGCTTCCCTAACGTAAATTTGACACTTGAAATTTATCTTAAGAACTTTAACTAGACCGTTGACACATATTCTCGTGGAAAATGGTTGTGGGTTGAGGCCGAAGAAAGTGAAGCGATGGCCTTTGTAAACTTTTTGTTTATCGCCTTCTTTGTAGCATTTTGAATTCCTAAAGAATTCTTCTTTGACTTACGATATGACATTCCAAACCACAAAATACCGATGGCCAATAAGTCTGCCTTGATCACCAATTATCGAAAAAGTTTATTCGCTACTCAGTATCATTTCTTTTCTAGGTAATTATGCACTCTTAACTCGCAGCAGGAAGTCGGCTTTTCTTGGCCTTGTCGTAATTATTTATTTTATTGCACTTTCACACCATTGTTGAAACGCTTCTTGAATAATAACTTCTGTATTTGACTTCAACATTTACATGTTTTCTTTAATACATATTCCAAATGATTTACGCCATTCTCGTTGACCTTATTTGATTTCCAAAAAGGTAAGGAATCGAAAGTTCATATTATGTTTTTATTAGGTGATTTGGTGGTTCGCATCCACCGTATGAGAATTTCAACAAACCGGACAGTAGCAGCATTGGCAGTAAACTATGTTTTATAACTTGTACCTGGAGAAGAAAATGATATTTAGCATACACATGGCACGGCCGCGTCTCGCGGCGAGACCCGTCCGCAGCGCAGACGAATCTATTGGTCAAGGTCCCCTATGAATATGCAAAAGAACGGCTTTTTAGATATTCTTCTAATCAAAACTGCACAACTCTTGATTATGTTAAACATAAACTGGTAGAATCACGTCAATAACAACCATCAGCTTGTTATACTAATCAGGCAAATTTTAAACTTGACTGTGCATTCTGTGAGTTTCGAAACACAAGAGATCTTTGGCCGTTGACCCAAAACCTCCATAATAATTAAGTTGTCTCAGTCTTATGCAGAAAACATTTTAGCTTATATTCATGTTAAATTTACAATAGAATTGCAGAACGATGTATAATTTAAATTAAATAATGAAGTTACTGCTTATCGAAGCAACATTCTAAACCTCTGTGCAATAAAATAGAAATTACCTACCTTCGAGCAAAATAGCGGAGTAAGAATTAAATCTGAACAGCCAGTTCCTATGTTAATCGATCGGTGAAATCAAATATTGGTATTTTATTTATCAATCCGAGCCAATTATGTTCACTGGGTCTATTAAAATTTATGACATCCTTATATCATCCGTGATGTAGATGAGACAATTCCAATATGTTTTATTGGCAGCTCGTTCATTTATACTTTACTGTCCTCTTAATATTGGCTCTTGTGTCGGATCATATTTGAGAGATTGACAAACAACTCGTTAAGTAAATTGGTGATTGGGAAACACAGGTTTTCTGATGATATATGGATCAACTACCTACTTACTTAGTTCCTTGCATTCTTATCAAACTTTCTGATTATCTTGGGTCTCTAGACCTCTACAGCTAGTATAGAGAAACCCAAAGGTACGGCTCATTCAAATGAGCAGTTTGCTGGCAGAGGTTAATTATTCGAAATGGACTGCCAGCATCGAAGCAATAAATCGCAGTACGTCAGGTCGCGTGCCGCCGAATGTAGGTGACCACGGTAATCGGGGCTGCGGCCGCTGGATCAATCCAATTTATTGTGAAGCCTTTGCAACGTTTATTTATATACTTACGTGACGGTAATGATGGGCGAAGGATACATTGTTGACTGACAGCAGTGAAAAGTAGATAAATGACAAAACTGAAAACGCAGGATAGTATAAAACAGTACAAAATTAGTAATTTGCTTTCCTGATGTCTGTAAAGAGCTAGGGACGTTTTCGTGTCTAAAATAGTTAACACCTCGTACTTCAATCTTATTTCGTACTTGATCAAATGATCCCAGGGGTTACTTTATTATGTTTAGTAGATTAGGATTTGCATTAAATAAATAAAGTATAACAATAGTTACTCCCAGGGGTTACAGATGACTGGACAAGATTTAGGGATAAAAGATGTTATTGCTATAACGCCGCTATGACATAGTCGTTATCTTTCAGTATATACGTACATGCTTTTAGTTCTGCGAATCTCATTATCATTCAAACCATTGGTTCTAATGAAACCAACGGGGTGTAGCAATCTGCTGATACTGCGTTCAGTTAGTCTATTCACAATTTATCAAAGAGAACACAATTTGATAAAAGCGATTTAGGTAGCTATCAAATACTCTTCTGACGACTTTGCACCAAGAACAGAATCTACATGCTGCAAGGGGACAAGATTTTGACATAGGCTAAGGATTTTTATCCGTCTATTCCATACTCCAATGTAAGATTAAAGTGTAAGGTTAAAAATAAAAGTGTGTTTTGTGTGACTTGAGTTCTTTTATTTCTAAGCAACTTAAACCCCGGGTGGCTGTCTTTTTAATAATTTCACTTCAATAGCTACTTTTTATTTGACACTAGTTTCCGTTTGACGTATTTGGCTCTAGTTCCCCGGACGGTGTGAACCCACTGAATGAATTACCTGTAAAAGGGTATATTGAGAAGATCTGATCCTATTAAATTTGATTATTATAACAGTATCACCAATGAACGGTCTAATACAAGTTTTACAAGTAGATTCAGATATTCGTACATTACTACTAAACACTGTCCCGGTGTAATTGAGATAAACATTTGAGATACTCGGACCTTCAGCCCACGCGTGCGTGTTTGCGTTTTATAATCGTAAAAGAGATAGTTGCATGTTTGATCGTGTTTTAGGCTGTCCAAGCATATGCATTGGCTGCTTACTCAGGCTTTCTTAGACGTACTTAATGTGTGTTAGTACAAAATCGTTTTGTAGGTAATGGCAAGTGAGTCAGCATTAAAACTGATCGGATACGACTGATATTTCTGGATTGGAGAAGAACTTTTGTACGTATAGGAACGAACGCGGTACCTGGAGATATGGTGGAAGTACCTTAGAAGTTCAACTTCTGAACATGAGCGTATCCGAATTCCAACATGAACGGACTGGGCTCCGAGAGAGGCTAGAGAAAGGTTTTTTCCCAGCATTGGGCAAGTGAAAACCGGCATGGACAGAAATAAGACGAAATCATTCCTTTTAAGTGCTGCTAAGCTTTGTTGCGGTTTTTTTATACAAAACTACTCAAGGAGTAAAGAAGCTAAATTAATCGTGTCTTAGTATGGATGATCATATAAAATTCCAAAGGAAAATACGTTCACAATGTGTTGTAATGGTCGTTATTATTGTATAGTAAACAGATAATGATCACTTGTGCCACAATAATCAAAGTAATAAAAATAGGTGTATAATGCTCTTGCTACAAAATTTACTGCATTATTTATTAACAGTTCTGCCATAGCTTGTGTACAGTACAGATATAATGTAAGTAAAGTATTTAATAATGGTTCTCGGTCAAATAATAAACACAGAATTGTTTATTATTTGACAGAGAGTGCTTCAATTAAAAAATACCACTTGAAGACTTCAAAAATGAACACTTTCTTGTGAAGATACTGCTGCATAGATCGTATAATCATCAAATGATAAGTATTTTGCCGAAAAACCTCGGATTTATCTTGTTTTCTCAGTCGATAAGCTTATTCAGAAAGCAAGATCATTTCGAACTTTTCTGACTTAATACGATGTCATTCCACAACATGAAACCAACTCTCAGTTAATTTTCCTTGTTTTGTTTGTTGGTTTTTTCTGAGGAGACTTATTAGGAATTGAGATTTTAATTGCCATTTTGGGTTTAACCATGAATCTGTGTAGGTACTAGCCTAGTTTTATAGTATCTACTTCTCGGTAGGCTAGTTAAAGACGAAACACAATAATACCAAATATTTGAACAGCGACATCTAAGGAATGTTGTTGTTGTCCGTACACACATTCCGAAAAGATGACGCCAAAGTGATTTGAAATTTTCCATACATTCGTACGTTTTTATTAAGATGTGGGTGGGCAGTCCTTTACTGAAGGCTACACCAACTATTACGTACTGTGAAAAAAGGGCTTGGAAAAACACAACCCACTTGAAAGTTCTGAGGAATGTCAGTTTGTTTGTAAGGTTACAATCAATTACGCAGTTTTATTTCACTTAGAAGTTACACCTTGAAAAATTCCTGACAAGCTGCGTAAACATCATACAGAGTTTGTTAGTGATACGTTTTGCTATTTAGAAACTAACGTTTAAAATGTTGTAGTGAACTGTCCTCTTTAAATTTGTTATGATTATGAGTTAAGTTTAATTATCTTTGCGTGCACTTTTTTGCATGGTATTTTGTTCTATTGCCTCTTCCTCGTATGAATAAAAACCTATGTAATTTAGTTTTGTAATTTCAGAAAACTTGAATAAATATTATTGGAATCATCTTTTTAGTAATTTTATGTTAAGCATTTTATTTTACATTGCTCTTTGTTTTCCTGGGATTCACCATGAATTCAAAGGATACTGAAATTAATTTTATTGTTTGCGAGATCATAATCGTCCTCGTTATTAGTCCTTAGAATCATTAAACACATCCTAGTACTGCATGTTTCTGTCATTTCCGAAAATAAGTGACTCAGTGACGTTCATAAAATGCAAAGTTGAGGAAATAATCTGATGATGAATAGAGTGACGATGATGTGATGGATTATCACAGTAATAAAACATAATTACATTTAAAACCGGTCCAGTGCGAGTTAGACTCGCGCATCGAGGGTTCCGTACCGCCGCACAGTAGGTATCATAAGATTCCATTTTGAATTCGATTTCAAAGTGCGAGCCAATCTCACACTTGTATTTTTTTTGTATTTGTGGTTTTTCTTTTGTGTTTGTACTATTACCATACCAATTTTGACGCTTGTAAGTACCGTTTTTACGATACAACAATAATAAAAAACCGTTGGATAAACTTTATTTATTTTGTTTATTTGTTTGTAAGTCCGCCGTATATAATAACACATTTTGTGGAAAAAAATCAAATCCGCTCTTACAGTTAATATAATTCTTTAAAGCTAGGACGGACGGACAGACAGACAGAGTAGGCTTAGTAAAAGGGTCCCGTTTGACACCCTTTGGAAACGAAACCCTAAAAACCAAATATATCACATAAAAAAAATAATTGAATCTGTATATTCAGTGCTGTGACACAAGAACTTCTTAGAAAGAAATTAAAAAAAAAAAATGTTCATCCTTGCTAATATAAAATAAAATGAATTGTTTACATGTTCTATCTTTGTAGTTCAACCCTTCAACCAATCGATGTGAAATAAAATAATGCGCTACTGAGACAATTTCGAATCAGACAGTTTCGTGTTCCTAGACAAGATGCATTCGGCAAGTGTTATCGTCAAGGAAAACGTTTAGGATGGACGTAAGCTGGCGGATGATCGCGTCGAGCGCTTGTGTCAATTCCATACATTTTGACAGTCAACGAAACTCGTTTACGTTAGCGTTAATATCCTGCCTAGGGTGCCAGAAAGGGAACAGCGACCAACATCTTCTGAAAGGACGAAAGCATGGGCAAAAGCTAGATTATCTAGTCTTCTTCTTAGCGTGTTGACGGCATAGTAGATGTGTGGCGTTACAAGTTCCGGGCGCGTGAAGATTTCGGAGCACGAGGGGGAGTGCAGAGAAGCGCATGAACTATGCTGCAGCGCCGCAGCTACAGTAATCCTAGTAACCCCACTTTATCACGTTTTCTCGGCATTTACCGACCTGAGCACCCATTCTGTTTAGCGACTTCCACGTGAGCCACGGTTATTAATGAGGGAGTCCTTCCACAGGTGTTCCACCTGTTTGGGTGTGGCGACCTAGCGACATCTAGTGACAACTTGTAACAACCAAAACGACAGCGCCACCAGCGTCAGATAGCGCAACTAAATCTGACTGTGCGCTACATCGCGCTAACGAATTTTCTTCAGTCAGTTAACTTATATACCTCTTCCAACTTCATCCAAAAGGACTTCGGCCCCCAGGCAACACCCGCCTGGAGAGAGATCTCTCTCTATCGTAGGTACTCTCCTCCTACAGAGTGTTCCTCTTCCCACAGACTGCAACGAGTTTTTGGGGCGTTTGTGACGGGATTCTATGTTAATTACACCGCTCGGAATTCACAATGTTCAGTGTGTTATGACCCTGAGGCATGCATCGGTGCGGTTTCGTCAGCCGGCCGGGCGTAATCGCGCTGGCGTGCGGTCACGCGGTGCCATCCTGATAACTGACTCTTCTTCTATACTCTGAGCTTTACCTGACAACCTATTAGCAATTGCGCAACATGTTATATATCCATCAAATTACATTAATTGTTGTGTTTTATCGAATATCAGTTTTTCGGCTTTGGCTATTTTTATCAACTTTTACCACCTTGATGTGGACCCATGATCATTTGCAATTCCAAGACAACAATCTCAGGGCTGCAATTTTAAGACTGCAAATGCGCAACTGTGAGGGGTAGAAGGAGATAGAAAGCCTCTATGCTAGTACTTTTACTAGTTGTCTCATCCCTACACTGGAGTACAATAATGTAAAACACTGCTGCTTGGCGCTAGATTAAAGGATACGGTGGTGGTAGCTGTGGATGGTCCCTGCATAAGGTTCTATTACCACTAGCAGATGAATGAATAATGTAAGAATATCCATAAATAAAGTTTACAGAAACTTGCAAATTCTTTTCCTAGTTGGTTAACAACTAAGAGGCGAAATCATTTCCCAGTGCCACGCCGGCGATCTACTCTCACACCTTTTAGCGTTTCCTTGTTTTCCTATGAAAAGAAATACGCATGTTTTATTTACCCATAATATATTTGCATAATAATTAAGGAATTCGACATGGCGCGTATGAAAATGTAAAGGTTCTAAGTGGCCAAACGGTTTGGTCGTGCGCTTGCATTAATTATGTTCCTACGACGAAATACGAAATGTTTGTAAATGACCGAGAAAAATCCAGATGGCGTATATGAAATAAGCACACCGCTTATGTGCCTCTTACTATGCACGGGCACATACTTATGGGATGGTCAGGTGTCGGATTTAAAGGGTCGGTTAGTGGAAGAGAAAGTATACAAATATAAGAACGTAGAGTTAAAAATCGCTTGAAACTATTATTTTGAAATCAAAGTGGTGTGGATCACCCCGATTGAACTAAAGTGTATTTTGACACCGCCTGGATTTTTTTAATGATCGAAACTCTACAATTGTTTCTATTATAGGTACTAAGTTTACTACAGGGTGGTTGTTAATTGTAACAAATAACAATACAGCCATTAGTTTTGACACCCCAATTTCGTTCACAACAAGTTACAGTAAGCTAATGATATTATCATTGTCAACTACTTTTCACTTGATACGAGTATCTACCGCTTCTGTGTACGAGCCTGTCATCTCTGAATTTGGCTGTTTAGTTCACACACTACACAGGATGTTTGTTTTCTTATTCATAAGATGATCCCAAATCACCAATCTTCGTGATTCAGTGACATGTGTGCTTTAAAAATATTTTGGCGTTTAAGTAAAATCAAATCTCGACCCATACCTATAAGGCAACGAACTTTGGACCAGAATCTTCACATCTTTAGTTGCATGTGGTTGGGTGCGGTTGAGCGGTGAAGATATGATGGTCGCACAAAAGGCAAAAGTGAGTAGGTGCTAATGCAGTTTTATGAATTTGAAGTGTCTGAGGGCTTGTTAATTGTTGAGTTAATTGGGAGCCTTGACCGCCAGGGGAGCAGCTGTGACCACCGATGGAGAAGATATCGTATATGACTACTATAACAACTATAACGACTTAAAGATAGACCGTCCATTTCGACATTATTTTTTTAAAGTGGAAAATATTAAGTTTATTTCTTACTTGATATTGTGGAATCAAGTTTGTCATTTAGGTCTGGCATAATAATAATAACGTTAGCTTTTGGTTATTCTACTATTATTCGGAAAATTCTGTATTAAAAAAATAGAGGTTATTGAACATGACTTACATTTTGACTACTTGTAAAAAAACATATTAAAATAATGGTTTCTCAAATTCCTGCATACATTTGTTTTACAGTTAAAGTTAAGTACCATTTTACTTTTCTCGGTCAAAAAAAAGAAGATTTATCTAACATTCAATAAATAACTTATTAGATACTTCGTATTATTTTTAATCTGCTGATGTCCAACCTTAGTGTTCGGCCTAGGCCGTCAGCCTTGCACTAATGCGGTGCATAGAAGTATGAACTTAGAAACAACCGCAATATTCTCTAGAATCTACGAGTACTCAGCCTTCAACTAAACCTCGGCACCTGTAAACTGATGCTATATGCCGCTGACACGTAACTCTAGCTAAAATTACACTTTCAGAGTTCAATATTTCCTTAACAACCCCCCAAAATTAAAAATGATAATAACATGTACACAATGATGTTTACCTCAATGTCATAATGTAAAAAAATATGCCTTTGCTTTACGTGTATGGGAGATCCCTGTTTTTCATGACTTTATTTCACAACTTTGTCTGAGTAACTTAATCAAATCACTGCCAAATTACAGCTTCGTAGTCTCAAGGATCTCTGAGTAAAACCGCGGACAAACGGACAGATGAACATAATGAAAATGTAAGGATTCCTTGTTGACTACGGAACCCTTAAAAAACCTCCAGCCTCTATTCAACAATTGAAAGAATTGGTGTTTCCAGCATGTTTTTATATGGATGACGCAATTTAAGGTTAGGTTTTGAGAGCAATTATTTTCCATGCACGGATAAGCTATGCTTTTAATCTTCACAAGCCTATTCGATTATCTAACAGGAAATTAACCTTTACCTCAGCCTCTGCCCAGCCTCTCATCACAACCTACATCGGGCTTCACAGAACCGGTGATTGCAATTTGCTTTTCCTCATGTCCTCAAGAAGGCTGACTGCACTTGTCGCTAGGCTGTTTGCAGAGTCGTGCACTTGATAAACAATTGACAGTCGGAGTACCCTGGTACAAGGGATTCGACTTAGCAGAGTTCTTTGCTACCTACGTTTTAGCGGCCATTGTTGAAATATTGGAGAACGTCATTGCTGATTATTAATATCGGATTTTATTTGTTTTCTTTTTATTGTAAGGCTTTGATCGTCTTAACTTTAATTTTACAAAACATCTAGTTTTATATCATGTATGTCTTATTAAAAGCGGGAAATTAGTAAATTAGTAATTGCTGTTGGTATTTCTGTAGCTCTGCCTACCCCACTCTGGGAATGAGGACGTGATGTTTTTTGTATGTAAATATGTATTAAAGGCGGGAAAGCTCACGAGTTTTTTTTCTATCAATAATAACTAATGACGTACCCCGATATTGTATTACGATACGTAATAAAACATTATTTAGAGTTATCGAATCAATGCAGGAAATGACGTTTTGGCCTATTCAATCCCAAAAGGATTACTGCATCGGTGTACAAGTTGAGGAAAACACGCGCGTGAGCAATAAAACTTATCGCTGCGTAAGATTTCATCGGAATTTTTGACATGTGATGTCTGCAGTTGGTACGAGTAGATACGCAATCCAACGGAAATGGATAGCTACAATTTTCAGATATATTATCATAAGATACATAAACATATGATTTGATTATTTTTGTAATTATTTTTATCTCTTTTGTAATACATTCTTGTGGTTGCCGGGTTAGAATAGTGCCACTCCATGTCTTCCCATGAATGTCATAAGAGGCGACGTAGGAAATAAAGGCTTGTAATACTGTTAGGCGATGGGCTTGCGACCTGTCACTAATACACTGGTATCTTAGCCTGATTGTGTAAAATGTGGTTACAGAATTTATCTACAAATATTTTCAGAGTTGTTGGCATTTCTGTAGCTCAGCCTACCCCACTCTAGGAATGAAGGCGTGATGTTATGTATGTATGTATGTTGTCTCTTTTGTTTGTAAAAAATATATTTATATATATGACATTGGTTAAATAAGTGTTGATTTCAATTGGAAGATATCATTGTGATTTTGTTTTCCATATGGTATGAACTATTTGCAAGTAGACACAGGGGATAGCAGATGACAGCCAACGAAATAACCTTTTTGATTTTGGTTTGAAAAATCGGTTACGGCACTATAAGTAAGCATAGTACATTATTGCCTAGGCGCGGAAAGTAAGAAACGAGGTGGTTAGCAGGCCGAGCCATGGCGAGGCCTGCTAAAATACGAGTCGGGCAACCCCATTTGCGCCGAGGCATATACAATGCTTTCTCAAACAATGCGAGGAAATGATACAAATGTATAATTAGAAGTAAAAAATATCGACTAATCAAGAGATAATCTCTTTTTGAAAACTAAAAGTATTGCTATAATTTTACAAGGACCCGCCGGCTGACGGCGCCCCGTGTGAGTGCAGTCACCTTTTATTCAATTTGGTGTATGGGATTTTTTTTATAGTCTTTTGATTTTACAGGCATTAGATACCAATTTTGAATAAAATATCGCAGCGGACGGATGTATTTTCTACATTTATTTTACTCCGAGGATAAAAATGAGGACCTTTCCATCATCGTTTTTCAAAAGAAAAGCTACCCTTTTCGAGCATGTTTGAGAAAATTTAAAACAGGATAGTCAGAGAAATAAAGAAACCACTATACTTCATAGGGATTATCGAAATTGAGATACATCACCTACTCGTAATTTAATCTCGACCAAATGAATACTTTCTTACTAAGCAACAAAGAGACTAAACCGGGCCACAATAGCAGTAAATAATAGTTGTTAATGAATTCGCCAAATAATGTATTGTTTGTTGACTCCATAGTCTCTGCTGCTCTTGACCCCTTAACAAGCTGCAAAACACTTCATCGGTTTAAATCATTAACCCGCTTACTAATAGGATTAGCAGTTAGGGTTCCGTGTGTTGATGGAAAAACTGTAGCGAACTTTTATTCGAGACAGCCGTGAAAATTAAATGTCAAATCCTGTTACAGGGAGCTGTGGAAGAGGCCTTTACGTATTTTATTTTTTGTATCTTCGCTGTCATGGAAAAGTTCCATGGTAGCTGATCAATTGAAATAGTTGTCTATACCGAAAGTTAGTCTGAAAATATTCTGAAGAACTTCTTCTTCTGTTTGCTTTCGTTGAAGTTTTATATGCCTTTATCCATGATCAATATTAATTTTATTTCATTGCCTACAATCCCTTAGCATATGCTTTCTCAAATCTCTCTCAGGGCATGCATGACTCATCGTTGTTTTCCAGTTATCGTGAATTTATTGGAAAGTATCTAAAGTTTCTTCAAATAATTTTGTACGGAACTCATGATTTTATCCGTCAAAATCGCAATAATTCCTTCCTTGAATAGCGATGAGCCATGCCATGACTAACCCAGGAACACTAAACGGTCGATAACGATATTGATTCAGCATTTGGAATCCAATTAAGGTTCTTACGGTTTCAGTTCTCCAGTAAAGTAAGCTGTACGTTGACACGTCAAATTAGATAATCCGTTGTAAATTTTGGAATCTGGTGGGAAGGCACTGAAAATAGAAGCAAAGTTACCTTAAAAAAATAATAGTTTTGAATTCAGCTTCGTTGTTTTATACTTTTGAAAGCGTAAATTGCTCTTCTGCTCTTGCGATTTTAAGAGTAGTATACCATTTACCGTACAAATATCCTTCATAAACAGGCTAAACGACTGGTTGGGGTTAGGTAACGCATTCCTTAATCATTTGTTTGTAGTTCGGAGTGTGTTTTAAGCATTGTTTGTTACATGACCAGCGTTAGGCAATAGCTATTGAACAAAGCCGATATCGGGGTTGTATAATGCTAAGGACGTGGAAATTGCTTCGGACCTTGAATTTTCTTTATTGTATGTAATGAGGATTTCCAATTGATACATTTAAGATATTTTGCGGTCTTACAAAACAGCCTCCCAGCAATTATTTTAAGCGTGGGGAATTTTTTACATTAAGGTGGTGACTATTAGATTTTTTTTTCATCCAAGGAATATACTCTGATTTATGTTTTGAAGAAGTGCACTGCTAAGGACAAAAAAAATGCCTTTTGTTTTAAAACTACCCAATTTGAATGGTTGGCCAATTCGGACGAAAAATTAGTGTATTGCTAAAAAACAATCAACAAAAACACTTTTCGAAATTAGATAGGATATAGGAGACTATATACATTGAATCCTTTATATGTTTTTATTAAAAAAGTCAAGTTTAGGAAAAATATCTCAGCAACAACATTACGTAAGTCGTCAACTGCAGTGTTCAAAATTCATTCTAGAATCACAGAACAGTGCGTTACAACACATCATAGAACTTCTCTCTACTTACTTATGGATGAAACAGTTATGAGAATATTCCAGACTTTCTCTGTTTATACTTTTGAGATTGCAAATAAACCAATATTTGATTTAGATTGACCACAAGCTAACCTTTATCAGTGGCTAGACAAATAGAAAACCCATGTCGCCAGCAAAATAGTACCGTCGTAACTCGTCTGCTCGATTTCAGCACATGAGCCTGCCAGGAAATTGGGATGAGGGTCATTGGCCCTTCGATGACAAGTGACAATCGCCATCAATGTCGTCACCGTCTTAGCTTCAAAGTATACCCAAAGATTCTAAATGTCACAGAGTACAAAAGTTGCCACTACTCTTTGTATAAATTGAATGGTTTCCAAGTAGGAGGAACGATAATACTTTATTGAAGCTGGCTGTTTATTTTCATAGTTGATGTGTGAACGTTCATAGGTTGTTCGATTATGCAATGGCAGCTATCTGGCTGTTATTTAATTGATGCTTTAATATAAAGTGAGCTTGGAGTGGTTTGTTGTTGGAAGCTCCATGGGAGCCACTGTACCATTTTTATTAGTAAATAAATTCCCTTTTGGTATTTATACGATAATAATCAAGTGCATTGGTGCCACATTGAGTACTGATAAGCGTTGGCGCCATATATGAAAGAACTTATTGATAAAATTACAACAATACGACATGAATAATAGATAATGATAATTCTCAAGATGTAGACAGGTAATCATTTCATTTGTTGTGAAGATAAGTTTTAATGTAATGTCTGATATTAAAAGGGAAATCAAACAACACATGGATTAATAATTACCACGAGTACGAATACCTTTAATTTAATCAGGTAAAGAGAGTAAATATTAGTATAGGCGTTGTTTAACCTTACCAAAACAACTTATTACATCGAACTACAGGGGTTTGAGATTGTTCCTTAAACTAAGTAGCTCTGAACCGACTTTCTGCGGTTCAGAACAACATAGTTTGTGGGCGAAAGAACCAGTAGGTATAACTTGACCCATAAACGTACAAACTATGCTTCTCGTAGCATACAGCACCACCACCAACAGGGTCAGCCCAAACGCTGCAGAGAACCGACATGTCTTGATGTACACGTTACTGACGCGTCCAGAGCCTATAGCCATGATGCCTTCGCTAACTAGCGTTTCTATTCGTTTGGTTTTTAAACCAATCGCGTCACTGGTAGATCACGTGATTTTTCGTAATACGTGATCTGCTAGTGACGCGATAGGTTTAAATACAAAACGAATCGAAACGTGTGTTAGCGAACGCATCTTGACTATAGGTTCAGGGGGATTACCATGACATGCCTAAGCAATTTAGTTTAGGATAAGTGTAAAAGACAGAGCTATATTGACACGGCTCTGTCTCTTACACTCATCCTAAACTGAATTGCTTAGGCATGTCATGGTAACCCCCCAGGTGTCATGTTACACTGGCAGCCCTGTGAATTGCAGCTACATTACAGAATACACCAGAGATCCTTCGACGGCATACAAAGCGAACCTTTACGTATTAATAAATCGCCAGCGCTCGGCCTACAAGTTTGTTCGTTCTGTTTGGCGACTGGCGCCTCGCTGTGTAATTGCTCGCACAAACAAACACGCCGCCTGATTCACTAATGTATCTAGTTTTAGCACTTACACAATACGTGAGGATTATCCAGCGTGCTTCGTCCGGCGACAAATACAACTTAAGGTTAAACGGACTTCAAAATAATATCATCCTTCATTAATGGGGCCCCGTCAAATACATTGCACTCTGTGTTTTTTATTATACCTCTTCATTATTCAGTAATGCTTTGTTTTGCTTCTATTTTCAGAGCAGTGCCTTGAATTATTTATGCACTAGATACACATCAGCATGTTACTCTGCCGCTAAAAGATTTTTACTTTGTGCCATTTCTTTATAATACAAGATGGTTATCTAGTTTTTATGAAAAGCTTACCCTGTATTACTCGGAAATTTGACATCATCGTCCTTTAATCTCAAAAGACAGGAAATCCACTATCGCATGTTATTACATTATTTGAGACATGCAGTTATTACAGATTAGCTTGATTAAAAATGTTTATATTGTTAGTATTACTAAGTTCGACAGCAATTTAAGCACTTTCTTCCCGTTCTCAAAGATCGCTGTTCTTTGAATAACTGCCTTAATTGCCTTAATCTACAAAATTTATCCTTTTCCTACAGTATTTTCCAATCAAACTACCTTTCGACTGTTCTCAAAATCAGATGCCTTATTTTTTTCATTTTGTACTCTTTCGTCTGCCGTATGAGTATTAAAGTAACAATTCTACTCACGATTAGCAAAGTATTTTTTCTTTATATCGTCCTTGCTTTGTAGGCAAATAGCGTATATAACCTTCTTCACTCGCTTAACTAGTCTTCGCATCATATTTTAGTAACGATATTAATGTGGTCCATAGTTTACCAAAATATTTATTTATTAATGAACTTACATTAAGTTCTTTTTAAGCACTTCAAATTATATTTAAAATGCCGTGATCGTTAAGGTATAAATAATCCAAGTAAAACAATCTTGATACAAGAGCGTAAGGCGTGATCAAATCAATCTCAAATTGCGTCATTTGAAGCGACATTCTTAGTGTGAATCTTGAGAATTTCCGCATACTCTTCACATTGAAGGATGAGACATCTTGTCTCGTCTTCGTCTCGTTATTTTTTTATACGACAAATATGTCAGTTTTTAACTACGCCTATGGCGGTTATTAATTGAAAACCAAGAAAGCATTAATTTTTGGTATAGTTACTAGAAAACTTAAAAAACTGTAACTTCTATAACTGTATATAAAATCTACAGTTTTTTGTTTCTAACCACCTAACGTTTTCTGATGGTTCTTTTAATACATTCTACCGACAAAATGTTCATGTCTTTGGAACGGTAACTCATAATTTTATCGAATTTTACTTCACCAAACGCTTTTTCTGCTGAAATCATGATGTTTTCAGGATGGCTTTAACATTAATTTCGTTTGTTAGGTTAGGTTAGACTTGTGACTACCATAAAAAACTAACTCATGCGACGAGAAATGCCTTTCGATGAAATGAAAGTTCTGCGTAATAATACATTCGTTGTAAGGTGTTTTGTTAACATAATAGGTTCCCCTTTGGAACCATATAGTGTACATCTCGTAAAAGTATATCTTTAAAAGTAAGACTCCATTTCTGTAACGTAACCGCTCCTGAGATCGACGAAGCCATATAAATATATATGTGAATGCTTCTGTACACATACTTTAGGGGACTTTTGTCGTCAACACATCAAATAATCTTTGGGAAATCCAGCAACAGCATTCCTATGATGGCCTATTGTTCAGTTTAAGTTACCCGTGAATGGTTATTCTACGTTACTTCTTTGAGCACTGCCAACGAAAATAAATAATAAATCATGTTTAATGTCGGCATTAGTTCTGGATGCCTAACACTAGACTAGTCTTTAACACCAGTTAGACCAGTGTGTGAACCTAAAACCCTTACTTTACCATCCCATAGTCTAAGATTTAACGTCCTTACTGTTGTATGTAAAAAGTGCCACATCGCAAACTGTTTTGTTTCTGTATTAAACTTTTATGAAAATTTACGTTTGGGTGCCCAAAACCGCGTGAATTGGCGACGCATAAATTTTCAGAATCGACGCTTGTGGCTCGATGCTCCGTGTAGGCTGTAAAATTGGAATGTGATGTCAGGCAACTTTATAGAGTTGCTTTCGATAGAGATCCGATGGCATGTGATAACATCTAAGAGCCCATGAACAGTTTCAGCTGTGTGATTTTCGAACCTGTTCGGATTTGCTTGCTTTTTTTAATGGCATGGTTGAGTTTATATTAAAAAAAAACAACAACAACATACAGTCGAATTGAGAACCTCATACTTTTGTGAACCTCACACAAGTCCCACATTACTCTAAGTAGGCTTGCTATGGGTACTGACAACGATAAACATAGTGAGAAACACAATGTTATATCCATTCATGGAAAACAGTCAAAACAGAAATGGTAATATACTGCCAAGCTCCGTTTTGTACAACTTTAATTGTTTTACAAACTTACCTCTGAAGAACAAAATAGGTTTGATTTATTTTAAACATTAATAGTACTCGTACATCCTCATATGTAGGTACATACTCCAATTGTACATTGTTAATTTTGAAATCCAGCGTCAACTAACGATAACGTTGGTTAAAAGCCAAAAGTAATCTCACGGAACCCAAAAGCGTAAGCAGAATCGCAATTTTTCCAAGTACTGGACACTAAGTAAAGGTTGGTCGGTCAAGTGCCCAGTAAGTGTCTTTCCAAGGGTAGTTTATTTACTCGAGCTCGCTCATTAAAGCTGGTTATGTTACGTTATAGTGTTATAGATATACAGTGACAGCAAGGTAAATAAACACACGAAAGGCCGAGAATAAAGGCGCTACGGAGTGTCAAGCCGATTGGAGCGAGTAGCGATTTACTAACCAGCATGTTTAAAAAAAAGTCAGCGATTTTTTACGAAAGACTGTAAATTATATTTTCGAGCTCATGTACAAACAAAAAAAAAAACATGTTTACGATTCGCAGAACGTGCATTTTTTAACGTTTTATTAGTTTATATTTCTGTCTGATTGTTTTTTGTCAGTTTACGACAAAACAAATACGATCAATTTTAAACTAACTTATTAATAAGCTATGGATAAACCGGCAATAACTATGTATCATTCTTATATTACATTATTTTGCTTTGGCAATCCGATTAACATGTTCTGCGACTTTTAGTCATTACAAAAACTCAAAAATCTACAACTCAATATCTTTGAAGTCATTTGTATTTCTATCAGCTTTATAGCGAATGATGCCCTTAAAGCCCACAGCGTGTAATGAGCGTGCGTTATTGATACTGCGTCTCTTACTTGTACACGAAATAGCACTTCACCGACTTTTTCGCGGTCATCGAATGACGTTCCAAGTCCAAATATATTCTACACACTTTATTGATTAAGGATTACTTAGCGCGTCCGTGTGGGTATGCTAATTTGAATTTTATTACTCTTAATGCACGTCGGATGCATTATACTCTTAATCAATAGTAACTGCTTTTGAAATTGTGATTATCTACTGCAAATATGGAGAAGCATTTGTTCACAAGTAAGGTCTTAAATAAGAGGTTTTTATCTTGCAAGGCTTCATACAGAATTATTTGTCGGTCTATGAATGATCCCTGTGGCACACCTACATGCTATATTATAATAAACACGTTTCACTCAGTTAATCACCAATCACGATTTTCCGTCACGCGTACCAATTTGGACTTCATTTCCAGGCACTTCCTGTATACATTTTTCCGAATCAAATACGTATTTACAGCGTAAATGAAGTTAAAATGACAATTTAAAGGTCGTCAGTTGGGCACGTCGCGGCGGCCAAGGCGAGTGCGTCAAAACAGTCCTCTTTAAACAGTAACCTCGTTGAGGGGTCCTCAGACTAAACAAGGAAGCTCCGGCCAAATGTTGTCGCAGCCAAATGTGGTCAACGACACCGGAACGAGGAAATTTCCTGGATTTCTACATAGCTAGTCAAATTCTGTGAATCGGTAAATACTAATCAATCAAGTTATCCTTAATTTATAATCCTTCTGATTCTGATTTAAATGGATAAGGCGTTATGAGTAATTTTCGTAATAATGACACCGATTTTAGGCTTTTCAGGCCAAGGTTGCTGCAGTAATGTTTCTGCTTCATTCTGCTAAATAATTGCATCACGACCCAGCTGACCCGGGCGACATAATTCTACGAATAGTACTGTAAAATCTGACGCTATCGTGGAAGTACAATGTTTTAGTTTAAATACTCGTATTAGAATTGTCTATATCATAACCATAGCCACTTAGTTGCTAGATGTCTGTAATGTTTACTAAGTTTTTTTATTAACATCAAACAAAAACCAATCGTAAAACTGCCCTAGTTCTTCAAAGAGCACTGCGGGTCGAAACGTTTAATACTTGAGTCACATTGTGGATATTATGTTAACGCAGAACCAAAGATCGCATAGGTAGTAGATTACAGATGACGGCCAAATCGTATTTCCTGAACTATACCGTAAATGCTTTTGAAATTGTGATGAAAATTCTTACGTTTTTGGAAACGATTACGGCAACATTATTATGCTTTAAAGACAGAGAAACAAACTTGATTAGATATTAAAAGTAGGTATTATGTTTTGATAAAGACACGTTACGTTTCATGTTTTTGGGTTATTCAAACAGTTCGCAAAACAGGTACAGAATAAAGTTGTTTCTAATGGATTGAAATGCTTTTTTGGCACAAGGTTTTTGGTTGCAACATAAAGGCAGGTTAGCTCAAACTGTTTGATCCGAGCACACGAATCAGACAGGTTCATCATGAGAGAAGTCCCAGGCTCAACAAAGATGTGGTATGATGATGTTGTAGAGCAACAAATAAAATAGCTGTTAAGTTTATTTGATATTCAAAGTTAAGGTTACTGGCCACGCAACTCATGTGTAACCCAGAAACACCAACTGTTAAAATGTAATTGATTACACATACAAATTATGCAGGATTGTCGGCTGGGTAAACATTTACAAGTAGTTACGGTTGTCAGAAGATCATGTATAGTTAGCTTTAGTTATTACCATCATTATATATTTCAATTTACCTACATTATTTATCTATTTTCAGTCTTCACTTCACTTCAGGGCCTCTATTCTACTAGGTTAAAACGATATTGCGTTTGACGTACTTAAGTATCGTATTAAATTTGGCCGCCATTAGTGTAAACAAAACGAATCGAAACGCTAGTTAGCGAACGCATCTTGGCTATAAGCTCAGGGGGATTACCATTACATGCCTAAGCAATTTAGTTTAGGATGAGTGCAAAAGACAGCTATATTGACACGGCTCTGTCTCTTACACTCATCCTAAATAAGAGTTATCAGAACGTTTACAATACGGAAACACATCAAAGTTAATATTGTTTTTGCCGTGAAGTATCTCAGCCCTGGTTAGGTGATTACAGGTTGGGAAAAAATAAATCTGGAGACATTATGCACGACACGTTGGTTGGCCTAGTTGGTAATAAAATAACTCTGCCTTCGAAGCTTGCGGTCCCGGGTTTAAATCCCGGTAAGGGCAGATATTTGTGTGATAAGCACGAGTATTTTTAAAATATAAGGATCTTATATATCATTTTGAATTAACCGCCGAAAAAGCAATCTAAACATAAAAGAAGTTTTAAAATTTTAACAATTTTTGATTCTATATAAAATCTTAATAGACGGTTCAAAACTTAGTAGGTATGCTTTTTTTACATTTCCTCCTAAATCGTATCAATGAAACTCAATTCTGATTTTTATGCATGTTCTCTATTCCAGTCTTGTTAGCTTTAGTAATAAGTAGTAAAATATTCTTTACTCTATAGAATTCTAGTGTCTATGGGTCACAGATCCCACTTACAATCAAGTGACCTGTGTCCTTGCCATACAAAAAAAATATTGGTTTAGCTTTAATAATTTATGACTAGATTCAGTATTACAGGAAACTTAATCACTACAATAATGAAACAATACTTATTAAGTACTTATGGGTTAAAGTTAAATCATAGGTAAGTTGTACCATAACATGCACTACGACTGTTATTAGTATTCGACAAGGCTCGCGACGTACATTCTGAGATGCTTGTTTGATACGAGTTTGCTACATAAATGTCGTTTGGCAGATGTATTGTGTAGACGATTGTACGAGCGAAGCACTGAGCGCGGCCGGCGGGTGCAAGGCACGGGCCACATTGACCTATTTCGATAACTCGCGCATAGATTACGTGCATGCTTTAGCCACACAGGTGCAACCAACAATTTGTTTCTGGTTTTTCTCTATACTACTATAATTGATTTGGTCTATGTTTCACACAAGCCTCGAGAAAATACCTTCGACCAGGTCAAGGAAGCAATTAGCATGATGTACCAGAAAGTTATTCTAATGTTAATAAAATGTAAACAAAAACAACATTTTTCGAAGTAGGCCTAGTGAAAACTTCTGACCACCGTCAAAAGCCTATCGTGCCCACTAGCGCACGCACGCACACGAACAAAAAAGTTTAGCTTATAAGTTTATAATCAAGCGAGGTTTTTATCTCGTAGTCGATGGCCGGCCGCCGCGCAGCGCGCATGTCGCCCCTCAGCGCAGAAGCCTCACAAACACCGCGCGTGAAAAAAAAACCCACCCGCTCATGAATGTTAAAAAAACAGTCAAAAGAAACCGTCAAAGGAGTGTCTCAAACGAAGTGTTCTATTTTTGAAATTGCGCGGGCTCCGTCGGAAATGTTCGGGAAAATGACGGGCATGAAAGTGTAGTGAAGCCGTAGTGTTTCCGGTCAGAAAACGTTCAGAATTTTCTCAGATATTTTCAATTTCTTATGACTAAAAAAGCTATTGTTTAGGTGCAATAGTATATGGTTTGGAGTGTTTTATTTGAATGCAAGGTGTGTTGAAAAATAGTTTTATAGAAGTGGATTGTTCAGTTTTTCTACAGGATAAGTGGCAGAGCATTTCATTTAGATGTGTGTTCTACATAATATACAACGAAACACAACATGACGGCAAAGTTCGGCTATGTAAGTTAACTTTTTTATTAGCGTTTATTTTTGCTTAAGTATTTTTTTACTCTCTCGGTAGGGTAGTTTATACTACTGCGTCTCGAAGTGACGTCTGACGGCGCGTTTTGTCTGGATTTATAAGTGTTATTTTCTTGTTTTTAATCGATTGTCAGATTGTGAACGATAACCACTTAACACTCCTTTATCTTGCACTTACGATTTCACGTGTAATGTCTTCAGTATTATGAATGGAATATTTATACTATCTTCAAGAATCACATATAATAAAAGTGCTGAATATAATTATTTTACTAGTACATACCGTTGACGATGATAATGTCGTGTTATTCATGGCCTATTTTATGTTGTTGACTATATTATGTAAAAATAATACTTAAATGAATAAAATAAATACATTTCAACAGATTTAGTTCATTTATCATAAGCTAAATGAACAAAAAGTATTCCTTGACCGAAATTTTCACTTATGTACACTACTTTTTTTTTCTTTTTTATTAATCAGCTGACACCATTGTCGCGGCGCCTACTGAGTTTTAATAATTAGCAACACGTTGCCTACTTCTATCTTCAGATAGGAAACTAATCTCGTCGTTAAAGAATTAGCTTATCGTGTACCTTCTGTTCGGATGTTTTGTGAAGCTTTATTGTACTTATTTCGTGATTGGACCTGTTATAAACACACATAAGTGCTTTTGGATAACCATATATTAGATTTTAAGCAGAGAATACACGCTGTAACAATAGCGTCTACGAAGTTTGTGACGATTTAGCTGTAAATACGAGTACGTCATTTTAAAACACGACGGTTTAACGGCTAAAGCCACACGTCACAAATCTTCCTATAACTTAAATAACTTATAGTAATTAGTTATAGAGTAGGTATTATCAATTTAACATGATATGTTATATGACACACATTGTGTCTGTGTATTAGTGGCATCGTAGGTCCCGAACGGATGAACCGAGATGGACGCGTAATATTTTAAAGACTTTAGTTTTAGTTTAAAAAGTTTAGTTTCTAGGTTATTCTGGCATGATTCTTAGCTAAGCTTCAGCAAAATCGATAGAGCTGTTGAAGTGATACCACCTCCGAAATAAGGGTTTACTATTATATTGAGGGTTTTTGTCCAATAAATATTTAAATAAAAAACAATTGCTCCTATAAATACCAAAAAACAAAATGTTACAAGTCTATTGGGCGTCTTGGGGCTACAAGGGTTCTATAAGGGTTTACAAGGTTGCTTAAGAACTTATACAGCCCCAGTGATTTAGGGGATCATACCAACATATATGAAGTTTAAAATACATAATGGTCATAATAACTAATGATTATGTTTTTGGAACCGTAAACTTTTTAGAATGTTTTAAAAGACCTTTGAACAGAACCCATTAAGGTTACGTTTTTTATTATTACAATCCTAAAAATACGGTTTCAGAAAAAACATAATGGCCATTATTAATTTTGAACTTTATATATAATTATTATGTTCACGTGATTTAGCACGTCTAGTTCAAATAATCAGCCCTAATGACAATAAAAATGAAGTGAAGAGTACGGAAAATATAACTTAATTTGCCATATTGTTTCAAGGATACGTCAGCACGAAATTATGATAATAATTGCTTTCAAGGCCGGTCTCCTTTGAAATTATGTCGCTTTCTGATAAACTTTCAACCGATACATAAGGGTGAAACAAACCAGTTTAAAAAAAACATAATTCTACCACTCTCTTTTATCTTGCATTGATGTATGAAGCGAGTAAAGATTTTTACTTAATTAAGTAAATAAAGCCTTTACTTTAAAAAAAAACAAATCTCATTACCAAACCAAACCATTCAGAAATGGTTCTCAGTAAAGGGTCATCAGAGATATTTCGATAATAATTCAGATTGTTAGACCGTTCAATTTCTTGTAAAAAAACAGCAATTAAAAAGTTTATCGTCGATAATTTATTTAAAAGCAAAATTAAAAGTGTACATTGATTATGCTTTTATAAATACACAACTAAGTATTCCTTTTATAAAATGTTCACTAATTTTAACATGCAATTGCAGATATAGGTAGTTTCAGTGCCGCTTCTTCAAGCGCCATATGTTCCGAATACTTTTTATCTATTGAGTCCAGTGCTCAGGGTTTCCGATAAAAAATGAATTTATGATCGAATCGATATTGCGTTTGTTTTCTTAATAATGTAGGTATCAATTGGTTACCATGGAGGTCTTCTAGTCATCAAGGGATCAGTCAGTTAGGGACGTATTAAACAAATCTTGACTATGATGCCTATCTCAAAAGGCGTCATGACATTTTTCCATGGTTTGAGGTTTTCATTTACGTATCTATTTTAGTCAATATGCGTTTATTAAAACGACCCGTTGTTAGTAACTGTCTATTGAATGACGATTTGGCCTCGTAATCGTTGTAGGTACATCCATGGTTATTAAATCATGGACGTATAGTCTACTATTTACTTAATGCCTATCGGCTATCTATCCCTATCATGCTCACACTCGCATGACTCGCATCTGGCAATATATTTGTTACTCTTGTACAAACACGAATCAGGCCGATAGCTCTGCTATACTACTGAAATGTTAGTACTAATGTACAACCTGGCGTGTGCCTTGCAATGTACTATGTAGTGCATTTCATTAGTACCTATATTGAATGGTATTGCCACTATTGCCGCATTAAAAAACTGAGTTCACAAAATCAGTATTTTTTATTAGTTTATATAAGCCGCCCATTTACATTCCAACCAGTGCCTCAATCGTTATAATGTTCCATGTTTAATTAACTGTTATTTGCTTACACATAAGCAAATACTAGCGTACGTACCTTCTATATTTTATGAGTTGTAAAACATACGTTTAAATAAGTACAACCCTTTTGCCTGAATAGGACAAACATCTAGGTTTACAGCCTACACATTGTCTGTAGGTCTGAAGTTTCCTTCTCCATTGTTCGAGGTACTTACTAAGACCAATCTTAAGGTAATACCGAGAAAATGTGTCGTTTGAGTCATACAATTTGCGCTTCAACATATTTATACAATTTCTCATTTTTTCTTTCTTTTAATTTTGAATTCTTCCGTTTATCGCTTTTCTCCTATAAACTATCAAGTTTTCTGGCATAAAAAGTATCCTATTTACGTTACGGAGCCTCGGTATGTCAAATCTCTCCTTATCCTCTCAACCGTTTAGGCGTGATTGAGACACCATCATTCAAACATTCATACAAACTTTCACACTTATTATATAATCTATTTTTTTTTCCATTAAATATTTTATTTTCTTAATTAACCTCTTGTTTTAGCAGGGTGTATTTCGTTAATAATGTCGACTTTAAGACAATCACCAAAAATAAGAATTAGAGAAAATAAGTCCGTGTATATCACACGCAAGGACAAAATTATTCGGTTAAAAAGTATCGGATAAAGGTTGTCAAGTCATGTCATTACTGCGGCTCTACTTTGAAATCCGTAATTCGATCTGCGGATCGCCCCGTCACTTTTTTGCAAATTAGTTAAGCATCGAGAGGAAAAGGAATAGCAAAACACGAACTTCGAATTACGGATTTCAAAGTAGATCCCCTGATGTTAAAAAACCGGGCAAGAGCATGTCGGAACATGCTCAGTGTACTACAAACATAAAAAAAAACCAACAAGTACTTAATAACTAATTTTCTATTTACATAATGTCATTTGGTGCCGTCTTAGATAATTTTAGTAGGTATACACACTTTAATCGCCTGTTTCTCGAGAACCAATGATGTCTATTTAGTCGTGATAAATTTCCTTTTAAATGCGTTATATGCGCTTACATTTAAGATTTTTTTCAGATTTTTAGTATTTGTAGTTTTGGCTGTAGGGGGACACTAGACTCTTAAGAAAAATTTGAGATTTAAAGCTTAATTTTTCATAAACGGATCCCTTAATCGAAAAATTGTTGTTACAAACCCGTAATATTTTTGAAAGACCTATCCAAAGACACCCCACACTATGGGGTAGATGAGAAAAAATAATTACATCCCCACGTTACGTGTAGGGGAGGTACACTAGGTAAAAAAAATATTTTTTCAAAATTTTATTTTACCTTGTTTTTGGCGTAACTTTTATATATATTAACATGCCAAATTACAGCCTTAAGACTAAGACCAGTACTGAGAGCCTCTGAGCTAGGCTGCGGACGGACGGACGGACGTGGCGAAACTATAAGGGTTCTTAGTTTGACTACGGAACCCTAAAAAAGACTATTACTGATAATAGCTGGTATTCTATATTTAATTTTATAAATGCAATCGAATCATTATCGTACGCACAAACATGTCATAATCTCTTAACGTGGTTTATCTACATATAGACATCCTAGTTTATTGCCCATCGATAGCAGCGATTAAAAAAGTAAAATTAATCATAGATTTAGAAAAGTACAATTATTGAATAATTCAATACAGGGCCTCTATTCTACTGCGTTATAACGATATCGCGTTTGACGTGTTTTAGAATCGTTTATGTCACAGTTGCCATTTTGTAAATGACATAAGAGTTATCAAAAAGTTGACAAAATGGAAACGCGTCAAAGACGATATCATTATTGCCGTGTAGAATCCCAGCCCTGGCCAGTTCATTACCAGGGCTGGGATTCTACACGGTAATAATGATATCGTCTTTGACGTGTTTCCGTATTGTCAACATTTTGATAACTATTATGTCTTTTACAATAATGGCGACGGTGCCATAAACGATTCTCAGACACGTCAAACGCGATATGGTTATAACGCAGTAGAATAGAGGCCCAGCAGCAGTGTTTTTAAATCTTAATATAATGTTGGATAGAAGAAAAAAAAGAGATTTGTCATTTTGGTCATTTTGTGGTAAGTAACTTTGAGGTCCATATGACGTTCTTTATGATGGTGTAAATAAATGTTTAAAGGCACTTTTTTAAGGAAACATTACAACTATATTTGGAAAAAAACTGGCCAAGCGCGAGTCGGTCGCACACGAACGGTTTCGTGCCATTTTGTTGCTGCTATAAAGCAGCTGTTATAGTAGAAATAAACACTCTGTAAAAAAGTGTTACTTATTATGGTTCATGAGATACGGCCAGCTGACAGACACACGGACGGACGCAAGACAGGATAGGCTTAGTAATAGGGTCCCGTTGATATAATTTGGGTACGGAACCCTAAAAACACTAATCATGCAGATCGACTAGCGTGCTGTGCGAAATTAGATAACAAAATGATTGACGACCTTACCCCTTCGTATAATCTTAAAATAATAAGTCGAGTATTTCTAAGAGATATGTAATCCTTAAGATTAGCGGTATATTATAGATCACAGTATACATTATAAATTCGACAGTTTGTGTGTATGTGTGAGTTAAGATTTTTGTTATCTTCACGTTTAATCGGCTGGAAGGATCAGGGTAAAATTTCAAATGAAAATAGCTTTATGCCCTAAATACCCATATGCTACCTTTTATCCCAAAAAAACAAAAATGCTTCTGTGGTACCAAAGAAGGCGGCTAACTGCATAAGTAATAATCGTAGAAGCATTTTATTCTTATGTTTTTACCAATAGAGTATAGAATGCTTCGACTACTACATTGCAGTTAGCCGCCTTCTTTGGTTTACGGCAGAATGGGAGTGAAGTTAGGTTTAGAGCGTCAATAAAAATCGCAGATGTTTATTGGTGTTTTACTTTACCGTCAGTTGTAGAGCAAGAAGCACAGTTTTGTTACACACACACACACACACACACGCACGCACGCACGCACGCATGTTGTTTATGTTTAAGTATAAAGTATATTAAATTTAAAACCATATGTTATGGAGCGGGGTCTCCTGTCACAGGTATTCTTTTACTTACTTAGGAGATCGCAACCTTTGCACAATTTTATGTTTCTAAATTTTAACAAAAATAAACATTTTTTTTTTTTTTTTCTTTCTATATGATAACATGTCAAAAGCAATATGGTTGTACAAAGCGGACGCGAACCCCTGTTATGTGTCGACATAAGGTATTTGTGTGGTTCATCTAACATATCGCTCCCATGTTGGCCTGCACAATTAACTGGCATGTTTTAGTACATCACAAACATACTCCGAACTGTTTGCGCTTTCCATTTTCAAGTAGACTCGTTATTGGTCTATGGCCGGCGTCCTAAAGGAAAATCGCTAGCTCTATGGTTTACGTGGAACTTGGAATTAAGTAACTTCCGCTTTTACGGGAATTATTAAGTTATTTGAGTTCGACTGGAATTTGTATATTTGTGAAAAAAAATAGACAAAGAGAAAACAGGCCATTTAAATGTATGTACACTAGGCCTAAGCATGGGCTTATTAGAAAAAGCAAAAAAAAACATAAGCTGTTTTTTGCTTCTTCTTACAAACGTGCTTAACGAATCCATGTTTTTATTTGGCCTGTAGGTATAATTGAATTTAAGCCAAAAGTTACTTATCACCTTATTCTTGCCTACTAAACACGGATGTTGGGATGTTAGTTTATATAATCAAAACGTAGCGGCTTAGTGGAATGAAGATGTTAACACATAAAAATAGAATTACATCTTACTTCTTACTATTTTTTTCGACTACTATTATAAATGCGAAAGTTTGGATGGGTGGAGGTTTGCTACTCAATCACGCCAGAACGGCTGAACGGATCTGAATGAAATTTGGCACTGAGATAGACTATAGTCTGGAAAAGCACAACACATAAGCACACTAAAGCACACACACACACACACACACAATACTTTAAAGTTACCTGCAGGTAACAACCGAGAACCATTATTATTGCCATTCATTTTCAAACAAATCCAGTAGATTTAAGTGAGTCGAGCTCTGTCGTATTTATAAAACTGCCGAAAAGAAAATGCAATCGTTGAAATGTGTTTTGTGCTCTTTGACGGGACTATTTAAATTCAGCGGTTAATATTAGCTGCGTCGAGTTGAAAAGTGATACGCTGAGAATCACATCATGACATCACTGACCTTCTCCGCTAACATACTATTACGGTCAACATAATTATAATCTCCCGTACTAATAAACGTGGAATAAGCTTGGAATAGTTATGCCTAGCTTTGTCCTTCGATATCTGTCATTCGACATTTGAATTCGACAGATAAAGACAAAGCATGGCTTAACTATTACAAGCTTATACCACCTTTATTAGTAAGGGGGTATACCCCCTCACTAATAAACTACCCCCTTACTTGAAAAGGACATTTGCCACTTTTATAGGTTTTGAGAAACGGGCGAAATAGGTGGAATTTAAACCTATACTCATACTCATACTCATACTAATTTATTCACAAAATTTTAAAAATTACATTTCATGAGGTTACATAAATTTACAGAGTTAATTAGATTTGATAATTACATTATAAGTTGGTACATATTAGATATTTATCACAATATATCGCCTGTTTAAAAATTTATCCATTTGTACGTTTTTTTAAATATACCCAAAACATTCTAAGCACAAATTAAACTGATTAAATTGAATAATTGAATTTTAATTTGGATTTATTGTTTAATAATTTATACAATGATATACTTTTTTAAAGTTGTTTTTCTGTAGCTCTGCCTACCCACTCTGGGAATGAAGGCGTGATGTTATGTATGTATGTATGTACAATGATATGCGTCTTTTTGGCTTATCATTTTGCGGTAAATTACTAAGTACGTTAATGTGACGTCCAACGGTCCAACTTACGTCCACTTACGGAGGCGGAAATGCAGCAGTCTTATTCATTTCGAGCGGATTCATTGCGGTCACTAAGACAAAAAATGCACGGCGGGAAATAAACGCGTCATTGACCACTAAGTAAAGTGGAGATAAGGAGTGATTGCTTAGGTGAGGTTTTTGGACATGCGTTAAATTTTATTAATAACATTTTGAGAAAAATATTAACAATTTTTTTTTTTTATCTTCATAGGATCTTGAAAAGTGAAATTATTTTTTGAACATGTTACTTCCTTTTGAATAAAGACGGCAGCATAGACCCTTATAATAACAGCGTCACGTTCTTATAATAACAGCGATTAAGAATTTGTATTAAAATTAATAGTTGCTATTTTGAGCCAGCTGTTAACTGTACTTGACTTGTACTCAAACCAACTTCAAATTGCTAAGTTGCTTTCTATAGTTAATAGTAAAATTATATTCTCGTTAGCCTATTACCGCTGCGAGGAGGTTGGACGGACACTATGTTATTGAATAAACCGAGTGGCATAACGCATGCGCTAAGGAGAGAAAAAGATGCGCATTTATCTTATTAATTTACTTCATTTAAATAATAAAAATATCACGGGACAATGTCACACAAATTGACCTAGTCCCAAACTAAGCTCTAGGCCTGTACTATAGGCCGGTACTAGACAACGATAAACATACTTAGATAGAGAAATAAATACACAGAAGTCATCCAAGACTCAGGAACAAATACTCGTGCTCATCACAAAATTCTGCCCTTATCGGGATTTGAACCCGGAACCGCCGGTTTCGAGGCAGGGTCACTCCCAACTAGGCCAACGTGTCGTCAACAATGTAGGATATAAAAGTACGCAAGATAAAAATACTTCTGTTGAGGTGCATAGAAATCATCCAAAACTAATACTCGCGCATATCACAGAAATATTTGCTCTTACCGGGAATCGAACACGACCGCCAGCCTTGTTGGGATGGGATGGTCATTACCATTTAAGCTAAACGCGGGTAGGAAGACGTGGGTTTTTACGTAATATTATAAATGTGGAAGTGTTTGTTCGATGGTTTCTTCTTGTTAAACGCCTCAACCGATTAAGGTAAAAATAATAATAATAAATAATAATAAATCACAGGACAATCTCACACAAATTGACCTAGTCCCAAACTAAGCTCTAGTCTTGTACTATGGGTACTAGATAATGATAAACTTACTTATATAAAGAAATATATACTTAAAACATCCAAGACTCAGGAACAAATACTCGTGCTCATCACACAAATATCTGCCCTTACCGGGATTTGAACCCAGGACCCCTAGCTTCGAAGGCAGGGTCACTCCCAACAAGGCTAGCGTGTCGTCACATGCGCAAGCAAAAGCTTGTTGTAGAACACAAGTAGGGACTACAAATAAAGGAGTTTAAGGAAAACCAACTATTGAGGTAAAGTAATTTTTAGGATGTAAAAAAATATAGGTATGTGTATAAAATAGCGTCTTATAACTTGATACTTCTTTTGTAACGAGAAGTATGTTACATGCCTTTCTCAGTTCTCAGACTATATTTTTGTAATACCATGCAATACCGATAATTAGGTTTAACCGTGAAGACGCCACAAATAGACAAACTCGTCGATATTGGTAGTAGGGGCAGATTCTATACAAGTTACTTCGCGTAAGGGTCTGATGATTGCTCAATAACTTATATTTAAAGAAAGCTGACAAGACGGATTTGTTGATATATTTACATATCCAAAATTAAAAAAAGCAAGAACAACAAGACGTTTTAGAATGTTTAAAAACGTTGGCTGTTTTATATTATATTACGTATTACATAGCACCTATTCTAAAATTGTGTTTATTGTCTTTTCAGGTTACCACAGCTTGCCGTCTCTGCAAAGATATTGTGCCTCCTGATGGTAAGAAAATAAATATAAATATATTATTAGACATATTTTTACAAAACAACAACACATTTTTCATCGATTGCTAAATGGCGTTTTCAAGCTGAGTCACAATCAGAACGTTTGTCCCTGTCCGAAATGGCCGAAATCAGAAGCGATCATGTCCTACAAAAAAAACTGCATATTGACTGCTGTCTGACAGTAACTGGCAAGAAACGTGCACCAGTAAACTACCACTAACCGCTGTCGGAGAGCACTCTCGCGAGCCTATCGCAGCAATTTTTTGCAAGTATTTTTTGCTTCATACAAAAGTCCGATTCATTTTGCGTCATCGTGTGAACTTAGCGGAACTTTTGTATGAAACCCAATGCATCAGAAATTACGCGACTCACAACTGGAAAAATTACGCTCGTTTGATTTCACCCTATGGTGCTGAGACTTGAGCACGTCGCTGAAATGCTCGCTGAAATAAGCGTTCTGATTGGTCGTTCATTTCGAACACTCAATCGGAACGCTAATTTCGGCAAGCATTCGAATGCTCGAGTGAATAAATGCCAGAATATCAGCCAGTACTTTGAAATATGTAATTCGGATTTCGTCTATTGCTATCCTTTTTGGTCTCGATGCGTTTGTAATTTGCAAAAAAGTGACGGGGTGATCCGAAGTTCGAATTACGGATTTCAAAGTAGAGCTGCAGATACGGGAGTGCAACGAAAGAACATCACCGGGTGGCACTAGCCTGTGGTAGTCGTAACGTAAATTCGACGATAATTTACACACACACATAACATCACGCCTTCATTCCCAAAGTGGGGTAGGCAGAGCTCCAGAAATACCAACAACTCCAAAAAGACTTGATATGATGATTCTGTGATGACATTTTGCACAAGTAGGCTAAGATGTTACCCAGTGTATTAGTGACAGGTTGCAAGCCCATCGCCTAACAGTACTACAAGCCTTTATCCCCTTAGTCGCCTCTTACGACATCCACGGGAAGACATGGAGTGGCACTATTCTAACCCGGCAACCACACAGGGTGGGACGATAATGTAATTACAAATTTATCAACAATCGTAACGAAATTGCTTATCGAAATCAAAGTTTATGATATAACAGTGATATGGCTCCTAACTAAGACGGATTGCGTAAAAGGTCAGTTAACCGGCAAGGATTAGTAATTTCAATCGCTGGCGCTATTCTATTCGCATTAGCCGGCGTAATGAGAAAACGTAAGCCTTCCGAGTGACTCGTGCGACTCGACACGGTGCGGTTTTTAATTGAAATACATTCCTTGTTTTAATGCACCTTTTTGCACAAAAAAATCTAATGAATGAATTTAAAGAAATCAAACTCAGTAGATCAGCTGTAGGATACATACCTAATAGCTCTTGCAGGTAGTACAAATCCAATCCATCCCAAATGCAGTATAACGCCAGTTCTTAAAAACATTAAATAGGCGCTACAAAGCTATACGTTAATATATTATGATTTCAAATTTTTAATTTCAAAATTCAACATTTAAATATGTAGCAAACACTTGAGGGGTCGTTTCTTACTTCCTAAAATAATATACCATTACCTACTCATATCAAAAAAAAAGTCTTGACTTAATTCTATTGTGTAATGGCATTGCCAGGTGATACATTTCTACTCATGAATTTTGGACAATCGCAATTGGCCACGTTTACCTTGTAATCCTAGTAATAGTATTTTTATTGATTAATAACCCTAGTAGATATAATGATTCTTTGATAGAAATAAAAAACATAACCATTGTAGGTACAACCGAAATATAAAAAATAATAAGAAAAAACAGTTCGTTTTGCGTCACCGACATTGAAAACACTTATTGTTGAAACCCGTTTGCCTTTAAAAATATTCGAACAATTTTCGTGCGAAAACCAGTTAAGCGGGATTTTTTATTGTTTTAAAATCCGTGAGCTTATATCGTGACCCCCATTAACCGTAGTAACTGACACCTCTAATCCTTATAAATGTTTACTTAAGTTTTGTGACACTGACAGGATTTAGAATTTTCTTATCGTGTAGTTGTTATATGTCGCTTAATTATATTAGTTGATTTGACTTAATATTTAGTACTGAGGATATTATTATGATATGAGTTGTGTTTTTTAAACAGCAACCGTGATATTCGATGGTCTCCCCTTAGCCCTTAGGATAAGGACATTTTTATTCCCACCTGATATTAAAAAATTCGAACATGCATGCGGACTATAGAAAAAATACAAAATTACTCGCTCGGTTAAACGAGCGAAAAACGTTCATTCATAAGTTATTGTTAAACAATAATTAGCTAGTATATGTATAATGTTCCTTTCCGAAAAAAAATGCGAATAAGAAGTATTTACGACTCTGACAACAATTAAAACTACCTTCGGGTTCGGGTGAAATCGTATTGCATCAAACCTCGAGCGTCTAAGAGCTACCTATAAAGAAGGCAATTCAAACTCAAAGGTAACTCTTGCTGAAGCAATTGTTGATCACTTTCCCAATCAACTCACCGCAATTCCGCGAACGATTTTTCCCCGAGCGGTAAATAATTTTCGATATAATTTAATACATGGGCTATCAAAGCCTTCAACTCGCTTGCTGTCGCACCCCGTAATTACCTGCGCAAACACTTGCTTGATGAAGAAATTTACCTTCATTGAATCTGCCCAGGTTTCTATTACAAGATTAAACCGTTTACACACGCTAACCGTTTTCTTTAAATAAAGAAAACACAATCACGCCCTATACGTCCTTTTTGGCACAGGCCCTTTTTTTTGATGACAGGGTCTTGGTTTCGGCCATAGTCCGCACGCACGGACCATTGAGAACTAATTGGGGACATCAAAGACCACATGGAGTTGCTTCGCAGATAAGTAGGTACGAGTGCAACGTTTAACTGAGAAAAGTTTAGTAGAGAGTTCAGAAAAAAGTTAAGCTCCTGAAATGCTAGAAATAAACTAAAGATCTGTAAATGTATCCATCCATCATATACACTCGTATCGTATTTATATCAAGTTATTTTAGTAACGTCTCGTTAGTCAATTTTAATGTAAACGACCCTCCTTTTCATCCCCCAGGCAGTCAAGCGTGAGCGTCACTGCCACTCGCTGCTCGCTCAAACGATACTTAATTAATGGTTTCAATTCAGATTATAATTATAAAAACATTTTGCTACCAAACTTCACTTCGTTCAACCAACATTTTTATCTGCATGTCATTAAATAAACAGAGACTCTTAATAATATTAAATCTGCGAACTTAAATTAAAACATAATACACGGTACTGATCAAACTGTTTGCCTTTATTATCTACCGAAAACAATTATTACGTAGCCGTTATCTGTCGCGTGTGTGGCCGGCTTTACCCGCCAAACGGGGCATAAACCCCGAGATAAGTGTGATAGCATCTTAACTGAGCCCTGGTGACTATCTAAAGAGCAACGTACAGTCAACGTCATAAGTGGTCACTTTTGGACCTTGTCGATTAACCTAACGCTATAAGGTAACGCTAACGTAAACGATTTTCGAAAAGTATAACATTGTAGACATTAGCTGACAATCTATCGCTTCGGCAGCTTAGTTTAAGTCATACATTCGTCAGTTTTCAAAAATTGCTAACGTTAGTGTTATGCACTTTGTCTAGGCCATGTTTGAATTCTCGGGCAATTAGGAACTATCATAGTGACTTATCATTTATTGACTTTTGATGTATGTATATCGATATATTGTTATCCAATATAGGTTGTTAGCTATTTATTGTGTCATTTAGTTGGTGACAATTAATCTAACCTTTGCTTGCTAGTTATAGACATAAGTATGTCACTGTGTCAATTGTTAGCAAATCTTGTTTGTTGCAACTGCTACGAGTATCGAGGAGAAAGACCTCGAAATAAGAGAGCTAAAATTGAAAATAGTTACAAAAGTATTTGGAACAGTGGTGCTAGACAAGTTGCATTCGACAATCGTTAGCGATTATGTTTCGATTGAAAAATATATGGAATTGACGTAAGTGTCACGTTACTATCTCGGTGGCTTACGTCAATTCCATACATTTATCAATCGAAACATAATCGTTAACGATTGTCGAATGCAACTTGTCTAGCACCACAGGGCTGGGATTCTACACGGTAATAACGATATCGTCTTTGACGTGTTTCCGTATTGTCAACGTTTTGATAACTCTTATGTCATTGATCACAATGGCCGCTGAGTTAAAAACCATGCTTAAACACGTCAAACACGAAATCCTTTTAAGGCAGTAGAATAGAGGCCCTGATTGATAATAAACAAGATTCGGTGATTCTGATTGTGACAACAATCGAAACGATTAAAAATATGTCATGAATATACACTTGTTAGCACAAACACAATTTCTTGTCTTCTAAGACTAAATAATGTTTTTTTGACTTCGGATATCAATATTTTACTTTGTACGTATATCCAAGTAGCCAATCAATAGCGGTTACTTTTTCATTTTCATGTTAAAATTTTTTGTTTGTGCTAACAAGTTCATTTTTAATTTTAAGATAAGCAGTATACCGCCTTTTCTTTTAGATGGCAGTTTGAAAGCTAAAAAGTGCAAAGTACATTTTTGGAAATATAAATTAAGTACCTAAAGTGGGAGTGACAAGGTATATGCGTTTGTCTACTTATGACTTTGACGATACTATGATTGTGCTTTGGACACTAGTTGGGTGGCAATTTCGCAGTACTCCTACTTTTAATGTGCGGTATTATTTTCAAGAAATGCACAGTCTAATGTCCTGTGCTGCCCTTATAAGCCAAAAGGCGGTATCTCAAATTCAACAGCCAAAGCAGATTCAATCCTCTTGCGTTAGGGATAAGGTTGAGCTTGCTACAGCAGTTTTACCTGAAATACCGCCTTTTGTCTCAGCAGGGCAGTGCGGGCTCGTAGGTGCGTAAGGCGAAGTTACGAACTGTTTCAATAAAACCCGAGATCAATTAAAAAAACAAGAAATTGTGAAAGTGGCTCATGTTTTAATGTTCGCGTCATCTTCCGCGATCAGAAAATGTAAATATTTATTGAATTCAGGCGTAATTCAATCTATGTTTTATGAACATTTTGCAATAATCATGTTCATTGCTATATCAGTACTGTAATATTTTATGACCGAGTACTGCAACAGCGTTGTACGAAGTATACTATATCTTTTTTACATTATTAATATAACTTCTGGTAGCGTGACTGGTCCCATGATCACTACTCAGATTAACGTCTTTATTAACATCAATGAGATTTTTTTTTTAAATAAAAAGTCACAAATATTACACTTACTTATTAGCATAATGAACCTCATTTATAGTTCAAACTGCGACCGTTACCTATAAATGTGACTTGTTTTGACTTGTTATGATATGATTATCTGTAGTTTATAGCGGAATTAATATCAGGATTTTGAAACTTTACTTATGAAGTGGAACTTAACGCATCTTATGCACCTTTTTATTATTATTAACTTGCGTATAGACTAAAGTTCTCATGGTATGATTGCTGATTAGCATTTCAAATTGAAGAGTAATGTGCCGCGATATAATAAAAATACTTAAAGCATTCAACAGTTATTTTGTGCAAATAAGGTGTTATACCTACTTTGTTATAATAAACATGCTGTTGTCAACTGGTTACAAGTAGTGGAAAAATGTGTCAGAAACGTCATTCTTAACAATAAGAATCATTCAAAAGAAAGTCTTTTAACGTTAAAAGTATAGGTAATCCCGGTATTGTTTACACAAGTTCACGTGAAACGCAATATGGCTGAGCGGCGACCGCGACGCGGTAGCCTATGCTTTCCCACCTGAATCTGACACCGCTCACGTACCCACAAAAGGTCCTAAATCAACGATGAACACTGAACAAAAATCAACTTTCGCTAAACAGAACACGATTTAATATTATCCGCACACAGCACTCCGAACCCTCAGTTTGACGGATTAGCCGAGCACGCCTGACCCATTAAAACGATCGATTGTTTCCTTATTGTGGTGCTTGAAGCCGCTGTTTCTAGTAATAATTATAAACCTAATGTGATTATGGATCAAGCCGTATCCAAAAGCCTAAATAGATATATTAATAACAAGTAAATATTTAATATAGATATTCGCTATGACAGATATTGTTGACAGACGTAATGGTGTAGACTGGGATAGCCGTCGGAAATATGTGCACGATTTGTAGATTATAAGAATTAGTAACAATTTTGTATTCCTCATTTGCGTCATACAGGTAGGTACACCGGACTAAGCTGCTACTATAATATAAAAGGCGCACCGGAAAATAAACCATCCACAGTATTGTGAAGTTCAGGAGTTCACAAGATGCCGATCAGGCATTTGCGTAATGAGGTGTCAACTGGTGGCGCCATTAGACCCTGGTGAAAGTGCAGAATGAGGAAACTAATTCAAGCTATCGCCGCCACTGATAGGACATCGACCACACACAAACAAGGGAGTCACGATTTTCAGCTTCTTCATTAGGAAGGATTTTTGGTATAATTTCGAGGAAACCTCACTGAGTTCTACAGCAAATATTAGTATTAATTGAAAAGTCTAAACCCCTCTGCACTTGCCACGTCACTAAACAGATGCTGTACTTGCACAATTTACACATGCTATTAGTCAACTGAATGTTTTTTACTTGTCTTAAGTGCTTGTAACGGGTTCAGATTACGCGTATCAAATCTATGACGCATTTAATGCAGTATAATACATAGCTTAGTTCCAGCATGTGATTGAGTCTGGGTGTTTTGAAATCTGGTGTGTTATCGTTCGTCCGATTTAGCATGACCATCACAACGTTACTGTATACGTGTCTCGCGTACTACTCGAGATAACAATACTTTACGTCACTAGTTGACGTTAAAACACATTTTTCAAAAAACGATTAAATTCTTGAATGAATTGCATACACGTGCGACAAAATATTTCACACTATTAGGATGCCGACGTAAAGTATTCTTCCACTTTGCTTATGGTTTTATTACTATGCAAATGTTGATTAATTAAACATCAATATAACTCAAATATTACAATACAAGCCGTGCTTATTTAAAAATGAAATAAGTTTGTAAAGTTTTAAGCTCATTATGAGTAAAGAAGGTCACATTTGGCCCGCTAAATCTGTGTCTAACTCTTTTTTCAATTGAAACCTTTTTGACAAGGCTTTCTTTCGTAGTTTACTAGCTTCCGCCCGCGACTTCGTACGCGTATAAATCAGTCACAGTCCCGAGAGAATAGCGATATGAAAGATAGCCTATGTGTTAATCTAAGGTATAAGCTGTTTTTATTCCAAACTTCACCTAAATCCGTCCAGTAGTTTTTGAGCTTTTGCGTTTATAATATTAGTAGGATTACAGATAAGGAGGGATAAGCAAATGTCACGCTCATGGCATGATAGTGGTTTGGTCCCTGTGATTTGCGGCCCCTACGCCCGTATAAAGGACGCACAATTATCAGTCCACTGGATCTCCCCTAGTTAAACTTTATAGTGCTGATTAAAAGTTGATCAAAGACTAATTTTCTCCGTTAGAACCAAATACCATCAAACACTGAACAGTGTTTTGTGCAGAAAACAATGTAGAGAAGATTATTGTAAGTTACCTCTATTTATTTATTCACATGTAATCTTATTATGAGATATTTCTCCACGTTAGGGCATGATATCTGATCCAATCATATTTAACACAGCTGTTCATTCAAACTGAATAGAATTAATCAGCTAAATTATGTGAGCGTCAACTACTCCGATCTTGGGTAGTGGATTTGGACAATCGGCATTAATTTACCGTCACCTTTTTCAAGTCGATAATCCTTATCCTCATGCAACAAGGTTCCTCTATCGACTGATCGAGTAAGGTCTAATAGTCACAGATGGGATTTATATATTAGTAAGTTAGAAGATATAGTGTTTTCAATCTACGGCGGTGCGTCTCGCTAGTTGAGGCTAGACGGTTGCGTCGACGTACGCAGTCGTGTAGCGGGATTTTGTGGAAAGAAACACTATCTAAATTAGGCATTGTTGATGGATCAGATCTTAAGGAAAGTCGGTAGAAGCGTGGTTCTACAAATAATATTTTGAATTTTGATCATGATCAGGATCGGTCAATGGGTGACAGTGTTAAGGGAGAAATGGTGAGGTCTCTGTCTGTTGGGGGCTAACTACCTTAAATGTTGGTGAACTAGTTGTTGGTACTAGTTAATGTTGGGTTAATACTGGTCTATTCCCCACAGGTGGTGATCTGCGGTGCGGTGCCATCGATGGTCCGGTCGGTCCGCCTCTACAGCCAGTGCTCTCACCTCTATGTGAACGTTTTGCCAAACGGCACTGTCATGGCGCGCTCCGATGGAAACGACCAGCGTAAGTACCTCAAGTAACCACAGCATTGCGCAGCGATAGGTACCTACGACTTTTGCCAGAGCTTCGCCGGAATGAACGACGAATGACCAAGTTCGTATGCGCCGTGCAATGTTGAAGATTTTGCTTAAGAACTGAACGCAACGTGCATTATGAAAGATTAATTTCAGCTTGAAAATATTTTCTGTAAATCTGATGTCATGCGGTTAGGCTTTCTGTAAAAAAGTACATTTTCATCATTATTTGTTTTTGACAATTAGTAACTCCTGACATTAAAAGCGTCTGCCATCATCGCTTAAGGCGAAATGTATGAATCGACTTCAATGCTGTTTTCATTTCAAAGCTTATGTTCTTGGAATCGTTTCATAAAAATCATTTGCCGATTAAGTAGTTTGTAGTTATTGCCATATTTAACTACTGTTCTAAATACTAACTATTCAAAGCAAAGTTAGCAACTCGCTAGTTACCACAGTTGACGATGTTGTAAAGTGAAAAGTTACGAGCCGAGTGTGCGACGGCTAGAAGTCATACGTGAGAACCTATAGGAATATGTCAATACTTGAAGGGTCAATGGCCAGTCACTCGAGGCAGGTAAAGCGCAGAGCTGTACTGCCCTGTAAAAGAAAAACATAATATAAGAGTACGAAGTTCATATGCACATAATGCCTTTTTGTTTCGGACGACTGTGTAACGGGGTACCTACGTACAGAGGTTAAAGTTTATAGCTACCCAGTTATAGCATTGTTTGATTGCTATTGAAAATATAACAAATACAAGTATTAAGGGTTTATTAAAGTAATAGTTATCGGTCAAGCGTGTTTGGTTTAAATGATATATAGAACATACTAGTTCTATATTAATATAAAGTTTATCTATGTACCTACTAGGATTAATCGTTTAATAATAATAAATGGAAAAAGCAGGACTGATTTATTTTTTTGTTGTTATCTCGTACAATTATGAAAAATGCAAAATGTGACATAATAATAGGTGTTCACACGTGGGTAAATAACTAAATGAAGAAAAAGAAACGCGGAGAAATGTATTCGTTCACACCTTGTTTTAAAACAGAGAAATTATTTCGCATGTTTGCCGAAGTGTATTAGATAAGTGTATAATATTCGCCAGGAATTACTTAATGTTTGTCGTAAGAGTATGCAATTTTTAGCGGTCGGCAGTGCAAATAACTTTCACCTTTCTTCGTTTTATCCACGATTTTATGAGTTGCGTGTTTTAGGCGACTACCTAGAAACGTTTTGTTCAAATTATTCAGTACTTACTAGCTTTTACACGTGTTTTTTAATAGTAATTTCCTTGGGAACTGTACGTTTTTTTAAGATGAAAATTTGTTAAGTGGTTTTTTCCTCGATAACAGAATTAACAGGCAGACAGGCAGATACACGCACTTTTGCTTGAATAATACATTAGAGATTGTTTTTATTACTTATTGACCGTTGGCTTTTTGAACAAAGCAGATTTTTCCCTTTACAGATCTAAAAGGTAACTTGAAATTGATGTGAGCTGGTATATAAACATTGTTTTTGCCTGTCCATATCTAATTGATATCTCAAAGTTAAAACTGGTTCTATTTCATAATATTTTGTCATTTAATTATTTACGGAATTTATGTTACTGTGAATTGTGACCTAGTAAAGATATTGACACTTCTAGTTATTCCGTATGTCAGCACTACGTTAACTACTCGTAGGTAGCTATAATTTATCGTATCGATGTTGTTCAAATTAAGGCCACGCTTTAACATTTTCAACAGAACTATTCCGAAAGAAAACAATGTTGACCATCTATCATACCAATAAAATTAAGCTTTCCTAAATAAATGCGGGCCGGAAAACCATTAATCTAATATGAACAATAATTGCGTGAGAATAAACATTTATTTGATGCTACAAAAAATTTAATCACTTGACCCATGTTAGCATACGTGTTACTTGTGAGGCAATAAAAGAAACTAAGGGGCCAATATTAAATTTAACGATTTAATATTGCATCTCCAACGACCACTGAGCTCTACTTAAAATATATGTTCTAAAAACCAGAGCTCATATTAATCTGGTGCGGTAACTTTTCAACGGAATCAATGCGCCGCCTACCGCCGAATACGCGTGAAATATGTGACGCTTTTTAATTAAAATTAGATTTTTAAGTACTGATAAGGAAATTTAATTACTTGGATGGAGTTAGAGAAATGACTGGGACGGGAATAACGGGAGTTTCATATCCGCCAGGGTTCAGGACAAGAACATGAACATCAATTTGTGTAATTATATTAATAATAGTACTACGAAATTTCAAGACGAGGTCATAAGTACGTAAGACATAGAAAAAAAAACAATGTTAGGTTATGGAAGTCATGAATCTTTTTCGTAGATAGGTAAACAGTTCTGTAAACAGAACCAGCAGTGAATTAATCAATTGGCACGCTTTTCTCGTGACCATGGTTACGTATAATAACACCGTTATCACTAACCGTATTACATTTAATTCAAAGTTCAATGCGCAATGATAACTCGGCATGTCATCTTCGGACAACACATCCACAAATTCATAAAAAATCTCAAGAATTTCGATAAAATTTTATCCCCGATTCTTATGTGGTTATTTTTTTTGTGGCAATTCATCGGAAAGGTAGGCGGATCGAAAATTATATGAAATCAATCGATGTAGGCGGAACGGCGCCTTCCCAAATTAAGTTGTTATTTTATAAAAGTATAATAATATTAAATCCATAAGGCCCTCCGTTTTGCAAAAAAAATACCACACGCATGCACTCATTATTATTTAATAGGATCGAAATAACATAATTTGGCGCGTCGGGAAACAGTTCCGTGTATTAAGAGAAGTTTTTTGCCCTTCAAATCTTTGATTGTTCGTGTCAAGCAGTATGTTTGTTTTCCTTCGATTACAAAAGCAATTTCAAGTGTTTTTGGAACGAGACTTTTTTATTTCGACAGCTGCTATTTTAGATGTCAACAAAAAGTTTATCTTTTTAACGGTTGGCGTTTACCTCGTTAGTGGTTGTTACGTTAAGTAGCATAGCGCACTTTGCTTAATTGTGGCAAGTGCCGTGACTTGCGATACCTAACAAGCTTTAGGACTAAATAAGGTGAACTGATACAATTGCAAGAGAGTAATGTAATGTTTTTGGTAAACGACTGACGAATGACACGAAATACAATATTAATATTACAAATACACCTAGAAAAGGTGTTCTGAGAATGCTAACGACTCTAGAAATACGTCAAATTGTATGGAATTGACATAGGCGAACAACGTGACCGTACGGCAGCTGACGTCAATTGTATGTATTTTCCTCGATTTCGGCAGTTGTTAACAAGTCCAGGCCTGCAGGTATTCCTTTCGCTTATAAAGTAGATCAAGCGCATGTAACTGACGATGGCAACACAGTTTTTTCAACTCTAGTCTATATAATCGTTATTGAATTAGCACCGACGTCGATGATCAATTTAAACTATTGCCGGTTATTAACAATTAATAAAATAACAAGTTTCATGCTCGTCAAAATCAAGGCCTCAAACGAACAGATAGCTTATCGACGTTTTATTGCATTTATTACAACATCTGGTCAGCAATTGCTAGTTGGGTGGTCCCGACATTGTGTTCGTGTTGATGTCGCAAATAAAAAGAAATGTGACGCCGTATGTTTTGTAAACAGAGAATGTTACAATGAGGTAGGTGCAAATATTTAAATACCCGAAGAAATAAAGGTAACGGTTGAACAAGTAACGCGCACTTGTCAAGTGTCAATTCTTGTAGAATTCGGTAATATACGATAATGTTTTAAACGAGTCGTTTGAAATTCATGTGACTGTAATTTTAGCAGAAGTAACTGCATGTTTTGATAATAAACTATGGCTTAAACTATGTAAGCAACCCTGACTTGATTTAGGATTTGAATAAAATAAGGCGAATTGACGTCATGACGTCCAACTGTCAAATTATTATCAGGTTCATGTAAAATGTGACGGAGGCGTGATACTCTTAATTTTATCACGAGTTCAGACCAGTTTATCTTCACTTGTAGTTTTCCAATGTTTGTCCTTTTACGAATACCAAATAATTAGCAATGTTTGAACTTATCGGATGTCATTGGTTTTATCTTACGCGACTGACCCCATTTCAATTCTTGTCATCCTTCCCCATCACTATCAAGAGATAATGTCAAATCTGTAACAATTTTATGCACCGTTATTCCGTAGCTGATAATGATTATTTTTGATTGTGACGTGTTGCATTTTCCTGTGCGAATGACACAGTTTACCTGAATGCGCCTGCTCCCTTTATGTCAAGATTTAAAATCTGAATCACTCTTTATCTTCTGAACGGTAATTTTTCCTGTCTTAATTTTAGGTCAATGCGTTACTTTGTTCGTTTATCACGTTTAGTACTCTGTTGCTAAATTAAGCCTTTTCTTTGTAATTCGGTATCATCGATGAATCTAATCAATATCAAATAGATCGATATAAAACATATATAATAATATAGAAATTAAAATAGATTTCGTAGAATATATAACGATAATAATGATCAAAGAACGATTTATGTAAAATAATCGTAAATTAATTACGAGAAAGAGATTCAAATAAACGTGATTATATCGAGATGCCACGAATAGAGAATAGTGAAGCATTCCTCGATATGTAAGATATTGTAAATGAATCACACATAGTATTAGTGTCAATGCCACAGTGTTTGCGGTTGTATCTGGCTAGACGGCCATCCGATATGAGTAATCTTAAGAACTGATAGCTTGAGATGCGATTAGACAGTTCATAGAACACGATACATCGAAATCTGCATAAGATATACAATAATCAAAGCTCACTATGCCATTATGTTGACATTCCAGTACTAGCGGTTATCGTGAATTCGAAATTAATTCAATCTCTTGTTTACAAGAAATCTAGTGGATGCGTTTTCATTGGTCACGTGTTGTGCTAGAAACGTTTGTATGACTTGTTCAACTCAATTTATTGCTCTGTCAATATGTTTTTATGCGCGTTTTTTCTCACCGTCTTTTGTAGGTTTTTACTGCCAAGATGCATATATTGGATTGGTGTTGTAATTGATATCTTTAAATAACAAAACAAGTTTACAGTTTTTTTGTTCACTCACAACCGATTCGTACACAATGCACAACCTAGACCACTAAGACATCCAACACGATATTTAGAATGCGTGCGTAGTTAAGAGGAATATTTAGGTACATCGTTTTTGATAAATTACCCTGGAACTGAATGTAATGGAATGTAAATAAAAAAAACCCGCCCGTCGCCCGGTACACACAGACAGACAGACAAACAGTGGAAGCTTAGTGATAGGGTCCCGTTTGCACCCTTTGGGTATGGAACCCTAAAAACTGGAAAGAAGCGCCAATGACCTTTCTGTATTAGATTAACAAAGCTGTAACGCTTCGCAATAGTCTAGCCTTATACTTGTCAAGATTAGAATAATAACCGCAGTTAACAAAAACGTAATACAAACAAGACTGTATTTGCTTACATGGAATTATCCGAGATGAGCTTAAGGGATTAAGTGCCAATGACACCTAGAGGAGTTCATTTTGTGGTGTGGAGTTATCTGTATTCAGTAGTGTCGGTAAATCCGTGTATACAGTACAGAGCTCTGCTTTCCGGTCGCCGGGGAGGCGCTAGCTCCTGGCACACGTGCCCGTTGCACGGACGATAACGTGCCGTGTCGTCCGTGTCACAAATAAAGCTGGTACCCCGTTACGGTCTATCGATAAACTAAAACATTAAAAAAACGTTTATAAATGTTATAAAAGCGGTCCTTTAAATGCGAATCCAGGATCTTCTATTAGGTCGAGGAAGACTTTATGTGAAAACCTTTTTACATTAAGTCTTAGGCTGTCAGCTGTTCTCTTTGATACAAGTGAATTTGCAGCTTTCAGTAACATTCTCTCTTGAAATTATTGCAAGGACCAAGAGTTATCAGTTCTTACCTATCCGCAAATCAAGTCAAACATTACAATTTAGATAAATAAATAATAAATACATATTACGGGACACTGTCACACAAATTTACCCAGTCCAACAACGACAAACTTGCATATAAAGATAAATGTATACATAGAAAACATCCAAGAATCGGAATAAATACTTGAGCTTATCATAATCCAAGATTTTAACCCACACTTGATTTTACATAGTTATGATACTAATGGTAATGTTTACCCTTTGCACAAGCAATGTCGTGCCGGATCATACAATGCTGACCAAGCAGCTACCTACTAAGGAAGCGTTCCGGAATTTAACCGAGATTCCCGTCAAATGCCTACCTACCGCAGCGCTCCGGGATTTGCCCCGATTACTCCGGAATCCCGCGTTATCCCGGGATTATACGTGTTTATAGAGTCGCGGCTTATCTAACAATTAGCCGGGCATGGAAAACAAAGAAATAAAGGGGTGACTTTCAATTACAATGTCGCTTGATTTTAGGCAACCTTAACGTATTTTTAAGTTGTATTATTGTAAAAGGGACACGAATAGCCTCACGTTGTCTTTATGACAGTATTCAATAGTTTAACTTCCTTAGCGCGAAGGCCTGGTCTTCTTTATTAAACTTGGATTTATAAAAATACTACTTAACTGAAAGACAGAGACTTGACTATGCTCCTAGCATTACTAACATCTAGTCTGCTCTTCAAAGGAGCAGACAACATAAAAATCTAAACATCACATTTTACATTTCAACTAAAATAAATATCACAGGACGATCTTACACAAATTGACCTAGTCCCAAACTAACCTCTAAGCTTGTACTATGGGTAGCAGACAACGATAGACTTACTTATATAGAGAAATACATACTTAAATTCATAGAAAACATCCAAGACTCAGGAATAAATACTTGTGCTAATCTCACAAATATCTACCCTTACCGGATTTGAACCCAGGACCGCTAGCTTCAAAGGCAGGGTCAATACCAACTAGGCCAGCGTGTCGTCGAATTGCTTAATTACTCGTATTACAAAAAGTAGATAAATATTTACGATTTAAAATATGTTACAACTAACATTGTTAAGAAATATTACGTAGCAATAAAGAAATGCTTTCGATTTGACGATGACTTTAGTCGCTGGAAACAACACTTTTGATAATATATTTTCAATGACATTCCATATTAATTTTGATGGTAATCAAATCAGATTAAAACTGAAAAAATGCAACCGTAATCAAATAAATTTATCTGATCGCGATAACAAAAGTATTTTAATTTACAATGATAATACTTCTCTGCTTTGATTAAGATTAATTCTACTTTCGCCATTTAGCATTCTGAACCTCTTCAGTAACCTTCCTGACCTGGTTAAAAATAAGTATAGCAATTGCTAAAGCATTAGCAAGCGGTAGCAGGCAAGAAAGAGAGAATTTGATTTTTAATTTCCGTCACCGTTACGGATTTTAAACCGTGTTGTCAATCGTGATAGTTATTGGCTTTGTCCCAAGCCTAGGTTTTTAAAAGATTGATATGTAGCTAAAACGATGTTTGAAGATGGAATTAACATTAGATTATGGTTTGTTTTCTTTTGAGAAAGAGACGTAAATAGTTGGTATGAGGCTTTTGAGTTTTAACTGAAATGTTCGACACTGGCCTTTATTCAAAGAAGACAAGAGTTATTCATTTGTTTTGCTACAATCAATTTATAACCCTATGATCTTAAAATTAAAAGCTTCTGTCGATTATTGGTGTATGTCAGCTAAAAGTGTCGAACACTGGAACCGTTATTAGTTTTAGCGATATAAAGCTTTAAGAAAAAAACAGTTCATACTATACATGCTTCCTAAGTTGTGATGTAATTAAAGAAATCGGTCTTGTCTTAAAATCTTTTAAGGAACCAAAAAACGATTTCTAAATACGTATGTACACAATCTCGAAGAATATCTATACTCAGTCTGAAATAAATCGGTTCATTGCTTACAAAAAATGAAAATCGAGATATGCCAATCGAAAACCAAATAATTCACCGTTAAGAGTAAATATTGATTAACAGTGGAATTCACTTTTGATATTATCGCCAGTTTAGTTATCGCATTTCATAACTGATAACACGACCTCTTGAAAGTGGGTCATGAAATTTTTGAATACATTGCACATGGTAGTTATTAACAGCAATATAACAACTTCATTATCTATTCTGTGGAATTAGCGATGAAGACATATCATAAATTTAAGGTATAAACGTGGCTTTTTACGATATCCGATAGCATGCAACAACCAAAAAATCCAAGAACATAGTTTAGTTCTATTAAAGTACTTCTTTGGGATGAGGCCCTAATGAAAGGATGGAGTACCTATCGATGGTTCTGTATCTAGTAGGTCACTCCAAGATTCTTCAGCAGTTTAGGTCTTGAAGTATGTCTGTAAATAATTAATATCCCACATGTTTACTTCCTTCTTGTATTTAAAAAAATACATCATGCATATATATTTATAGTATAGCAAAGAAGACTGTGTGTGTATGAGTTATTTAAATCATACTTGCAGTATATTCAGTACCAAATTCACCATACGATGTTAACCATTTAACAGACGATTAGAGTGTTAAAAGTAGTCAAAATGTATGAACTAACAGTTGATTAACATTGATTAAATTTAACATCGTATGGTTAAATTGGTAGTAAAGTAAATAAATATCACGGGACAATCTCGCGCTGATTGACCTAGTCCCAAACTAAGCTAGATGTGTAATATAATGCGTACTAGACAACAATAAACATACTTATATAGGTAAATCATTATATATATAAACATAGAAAATATAGGAGTTTCTAGACCCAATCTCTGGGCTCAGCACGCAATTATTTACTGTTTGTTGTGAAAACAATGCAGATATAACCCAAATAAATCCGGGCAAGATTAAGTCTTATTCAAAGTCTTTCAAATATATATTTTAGCTGAATGCAGGTGAGCAGGGCTGAGATTAGTTACATCGATAGGGCCACTATCAGTGCGATAGCCGGGCGTTGACCTCGTGGTCATTACGGACATTGTTGTTTGCAGTGTTGAGAACACATGGGCTTCTGGCACTTGGTGCTTTTAATCTTTATTTGGGATTACCTTCATTTCGTCAAAAAGGTTATCCAAACTGATTCATTTCCCAAACATAATTTGACGAAACTCCTTTTATTTTTAAAACTGTAAATATTTCAGATTTTTTATAAAACTAATCCGCGGATTAAAATCTATTGTCAAGCCCAAATTTGCATCTAAAATCGGGGTCCGTACTTTTGACCAAATCATAACTTTGCAAACTATATCATGTTACAAACTTTCATTTCGCATAAACGTATTTGTGCTGAAACCATTACATATCATATATGTTACACGCCCTTATAAAATATGTAATTAGGCTAGAATTTAGACCACAAAAAAAAATGCGGCAGGAAGTACCTCTGTGCAAAATGTAAGTTTGTAAAATGATATACTTTGTCAAATGATAATTGGTAAAACATTAAGGAACCTTTAAAATCATTGAAAACACAAGGTTTAAAAGGATTATGAAGCGATGCTAAAATCGCGTAGCTGTCGAAAATAATCCATACAAATTTAGCTCCGGGCGATAACGTTTCTCATCCCCTAAATTTAATCAGATTTCTACGATTTTTTAATATGTTGTAGATATCTAGTATGGAAATGTAGGTCTGTACATTTCCGTTTTTGATTTGATACTTATTTTCTTTCCAATAAATATATTCTTGGAGAGGAAAACGTACAGACCTAGATTTTCATAATATCTACAACAAATACAAAAATCTTAAAAATCAGACAACGTTGAAAGGTAGTAAAACGTTATCGCATTTTGTACGGTTTTTTTTTTCTTTCAGCGTCTTCTTAAAAGCAGGGTTTAAATGCATCTAATTACTAAGGCGCTAATGTATACAGTAACGAGGAAAGAGAAATTTGTCGCGTCGGCGAGCTCAAAGCTGTTTGCCGGTGGATCTTGTTGTCTTTTCGAAATTAGCCTGCGTTGGGCAATGTTGACTAGCTCGCAACGCTCGCGACGCATCCCACTAACAGCATCTTTACTGCACTTCCGCATAAATAATCGGCCTCGGCAATTTTCGTGCGCTCTCGGAAATACGAACGGTATTGAGTTAGGCTGAGTGACATATTATAGACACCCCCAAGGGCTTGTAGTACCTGTTAGGCGATGGGCTTGCAACCTGTCACTAATACACTGCTTAACTTCTTGGCCTGATTGTGTAAAAGGTGGTTACAGAATTATAAAGAAGTCTTTTTAGAGTTATTGGTATTTCTGTAGCTCTGCCTACCTCACTCTGGGAAGGAAGGCGTGATGCTATGTATGAAACGTGCGCCATTGAAAAGACAAGCGAAAAGACTGCAGCTGTACTTGAACCTTTTTTATACTTTTATGTAAAACAGTGCTTGGATTCCTTTATTGATGGTAGATCATTGCTGAACCATAATAAATAATTGGGAACACCTTAAAATTCAGAAGTATTTTTTTCCGAATATTCATTTGTCCGAATATTTTTTAATGCTTGAGTTATTTTAAATTAAATGCATAATTAAATTGCTATATGTAGGTTAGGTTAGGTTTGCGACAAGTGACATCAAAAAAAGGAAGTCTTCTATCAAAAAATTGCACTCGTAATTATGAAAATTCGGAATTTTGATCAATTTGGAGTTATGACTCTTCAGAATTGTGTGGCTCTAGCGAAAGATCCACTTGAATCTAAGCAATAAAAGTTACATTCTAAACAAATTCAATACACCTCGCACTCTCACCTCTTATTAAAATTATATCAAAAAGGTCCCCACGCGCGTCCAACTATTTTTATTTCCTCGGATGTTAATTGAAATGACATGAGCCAGGCGGGACTTATTTTTATTTTATTAATTTTTATTTGGGCCCATCGCGTCGGCCATCAAATTCCGACGAACTTTCTTACATTATCCATCGATAGCCGCCGTCGGCTCACATGCGGCGGAGAAAGTTTTTGAAAACATAGTCTTTTACGAGTTTTATCAACTTTTGTCACTCAATCTTAATTATATCTGTAATATCAATTTGTATGTGCAAAACAAAAATTTATTACGGCGTAAATAGAAATTCGTTATGCTTAGATGTGCATTAGTCGAGGATTTCAGTCGTAAGAAAGATGTAGTTAAATTTGAAGGGAGCCAACGCCGGGGCATGTAAGCCAACGCTTACGCCCTCAAGTATTGAATGTCCAGCGATAGATTAATATTTATTGACATTTTATTTTTGTACTTTATTATCGTCCAGTGTCATTAGTTGTCGCACCTGACACTCTTACTCTTTCCTCCATATTAGTGATTGAATTTACTATGTGACCGCGCCGCGGCGAGGCGTAATTATTGTGAGCATTAGTCGCTACATGTAAATGAGAATTCTTAGAATATTTACTTTCTATTTAATAAAACGAACATCGGGCTAATTAATGTATTGAACGTGTGTGAGACGATGAAAGCGTGGTAGCCGTGATTGGATATTAATAACGTGAGCTTAATTACAATTTTAATGAAGTCATTTCACATCCTTTAATTCGAAGCCAGGCGAGTTTTTAGATAGATAATTATAAGTTTGATTCTAGTAAAGCTGCCTTCATTGATATTGATAGACGATGTATTGTTGCAGCGAATCTCACCATCAGCACGCGCGGCGTCACCCTGGAGCTGCTCATCCACTCGCCCGTGCACGACATGTTCCTCTGCTTCAACCGGTCCAAGCTAGTCGGCAGGCGATTGGTAAGCAAACCCTACAACGATAAGCACAGGCTACATCGGAAAGAATCATCCATTTAGTAACTTTGAATCTTTTGCCCGTAGACGCGAGCCCAAGCCGAGAAACAACCCAACTGCCTGTTCAAAGAGGAGTTTGTGGACGGCTACAACAGATACCACCTGGTGCGGAACGAGGACCGCTACATCGGGTTCAACCGGCGGGGGCTGCAGCTGCGGCGCGGCAAGAGCCGCCTGCCCGAGCGGCACCACAAGTGTTTCTCCTTCATGAAGGAGGCCCACGACTTCGACATCAACAGGCACAACGACGCGATCGCGGGCGAGCCGCCCAAGTGGCGCCCGCAGCGTAGGCTCCGGCCGCCGCCGCAGAACGCGCTCAAGCCGCCGTGCCGCGTGCGCCACCACCACGGCCGGCCGCAGCGGCGGAGGCACTGCGACGGCTCCTAGAGCACCCCGTGCCATCTCATTCACGCTTCAACGCTTCGCGCGTTCCGTTGCCTGCTGTCGATGGACCTTGTGAGTGGACAGAGTATTAGTCAACTATCGCAGTATTATTACAGTGACGAGGACTGGATAGCGTTAGGTTAGGGCTCGGTCGCGGTGGCCGCGGCGGCTCAAACGCCGCATGAATGGTAGCTGAAGCGAGAGAGCAAACATTTGAATGGGGAGAAAAAAGCCGAGCCGGGACGACGTGCGGAGCTGTGAAATTCCTTAAGGTCGTGTAACATCGTAGCGCTCGTTTGCTCTTGTGCTTGCGGTCGGACTTGTGCTCTAAAAGGAAAAAAGGTTTTCTGTGGAAAGAGTAAATAGTAGTCGCGCTAGTCACGAGTCGGCGCAGACCACCGCCCGCGCCGCGCTCTTCGGGGAACGCTGCGCGCGCGCCCGCTCGCCCGCTCGCCGCTAATGTAGCAAAACGCCTTCACGTCAATTCTCAGTGTGTTATTATTTAAATGCTTTACTGTTACTTAAGTACGGATTGTGTTATCTGCTTGTAAATATAATAAAAAGTAATTGTGTTTACATACTTATTTATCAAAAGACTTTAATCGGAAATTGTAAACGTAGATGTTAGTTGTGTAAAGTTGTATTAAAATGTTTTGTATTTAATTATGGGTGTAACGCCGGTCGCTCTCTCTGCTAGCCACAGCTCACATAGTCTAGTTCTCTCGGATTACTGACACATTCCCATTGTTCATTCACTTTAGGTTCTACTTTGTCTTTAATTGTATGTTTTGAACGCCTGTACATATTATTTTAAGAGTTCGCCTGAGAGTGATAGGTTTCTAATATTGAATCTCTTTTCTGTCCTTCTTCACACGGTCACGCATTTATTTTTAAAATTGGTTAAAATTAATGTACATTTTATTTAAAAACAAATGACAATTCTTTTGTACAATTAGACTTTTTTCATATCCATACTTTAATAGAGGACATTATAATCTTAATATTTGAATAAGATCTGTGCCATAGTGTGGTGGCAGTGTACGACTTCGTGTTCGCATTGTAATTAGTGTATTAAGTGTATGTCTGTAAACTGCAGGTAAACTAAAACGTTAACGTTACGCGGAGGAACTTGAGTGTATTCAGATAAAACGTAATATTCCGATTGTTTTTGGAGCTGCGGTCCTGGGGTGGTATTCTCTCAAGATCAAATCGTCGACGAGCTCTCGCATGAGCTTAGCTTGACACGTGATTTCATATGAAATACGTGTTGTTTGCGTGTCTCGACCTTGGGTCATTCGATCTCGATTCGGCGTGCCACGGTTGTAGATACTTACTGCAACACGAATGTAATGCGTCCACGGGTCAAGTTAGGCTCTTAGCCGTCGTTTCGACCGTAGTTACTTAGTAGAACAACAGCCCCAGTGCCGCCAGCGCAAGTAACAGTATGCGCCGAAGCGTGCGCGTCCAAACAATGGGGTGTTAAATAAATCCCGACCATGCGCTTACACAGCATACTGTCCGACGCGATGTGACACTGTCTATTGTTTAACTGTGTCTAATTATAAGTACCTATCAGATGCTGAGATAGAAATCATATAATTGCTAAGAAAAATTACGAAATTAAATCATATTTAACTCGCAAATGTGTCGTTACTTCACCCAATCACACTTGAATTTAAGTTTATACGATTAACAAAATTTATCTGAGGGGTTATTACGACATAGATATTCTGTTCATTTTACGGCGAGAGTAAAGGACAACGCTGTGAAAGTTATTATATTCCTGTTCTTTCTCTCAGCGTATTTGAATTGCATAGCTATGTCATAATAACCCCCCTGTGCCTAATAAAAGGCATCTAAGTTTACAAAAGAATTATAAATGCTGGCTTGTTACTCGTATTGTTTGATTTCATATTGAAACCGGGAGGCCATATTTTATCCTGAAAATACTGTTTCTTCATTTGTTCATCTATTTTTCAGTGTGGTGTGGCACTATCCCCGTTTTATGCAGCTGGTACCTATACCATAAAACGGGGATAGTGCCACACCCCATCTACCAAACTAACAGTATTTTTACGCAAAATTTACATAATTCATTGAGATTGCTACATATTTACCTATTTGATTTACATTTCATTGAAGAATTCGCTAAGTTTATTAAAACATTTGTTTATTAAGGGGGTCATGATACATAATGGTCATAATATATGTATAATGTATTTTTTGTGAAACCGTTTTCATGATTGTTATTAAACAAACCTAAACTAATGGGTTCTACACAACGGCCTTTTAAAAAATCCTGAAATGGTCACGGTTTCAGAAAAAAAAATCATTATACATACATATATTATGAAAATTATGTATTTATGACCTATTATGTGTTTTGAACTTTATATATTAAGATACGATCCCCGCAGTAACACTAGTTGTTGTTATGACTTAAAAAACATCAGCAACTTCCACGGCGTAGGCGCATGAGGTTGCACCGTTTGGTTATTTCCGTAGTTATCAGCGACGCCCGCGTCGTGTCAATTGCCCCTTATTGTAGAGGTATTTACCTTAAAGTAGCCGACCAGGGGCGGTCAGAAAAAAGGGCGAGATTTCCAATAAGTGGGCCGGAAGAGTTCGCGGGTGAAATGTACGCAGCGCGTGCGCAGCGCGATTAGCACCTCCACAGAGTACCTGTGGCGGGGTGTACAGGGTTTTTTATTTTAGGGAGGTAAAGCATGTGGTGCGGGCTGAAAGCAAAAATCCTAGTAGATCACCAGGGCTACTATTCTACTGGGCTAAAACGATATTGCCTTTGACGTGTTTTGGTATTGTTTTTAACTCAGTCGTCATTACTGTTAAATAAATAAGACTTATCAATACGTTGACAATACGGAAACACGTCAAAGGCAATATCGTTTTAGCCCAGTAAAATAGACGCCCGGACCCTTATATTGACAGAGTATCATATAATATACACATACCATAATATTCATTACTTGTATTTTTTGGTTACTATTTTTATGCTGAATTACTATCAAATAGGGTCGAACCCGACTTTTTAACTTTTACCAATTAAGGTAAGTGTTCAAAATAATTTAATCTATTATTAAAAACTGGGGCTCTATTCTACACTGTAACTGGAATAAGAGTTATCATATCGTTGACGATACTATAACATTTCAAAAGTAGTATGGTTTTGCGGAGTATAATACAGCCCCATGTTGTTTCGTTTCAACAAGACAATCGACTGCCTTAAAAAGAAGTGAAGGGGTATCATTGAACTGAAATGATTGCGTCAACGCAGGTGCTAATGCTGATTATAACGCCATTTTTTTTGGAGCCAAAGAAATTATTAAGTGGGTGACATACCGTATCAGGGTGTCAAAGATAAGGCACTGTATAAATGGATTAAATAGTGTAGAATGGGAATTTCTTCACACCGACAAGAGTTTTTAGCTGAATGATGATGATGATCTTTCTTGCTGCAGTTGCCGTTAAGTTTTCCATCGATTATTTCAGTTTTGTTACATTCTGTACGTCAGAAAATTCATTGCTTCTAAGAACTACTAGTTAAAATACTAGTTACTAGTTAGTTTGACGACACGGTGGCCTAGTTGAGAGTAACCCTGCCTCTGAAGTCAGCGATCCTGGGTTCGAATCCCGGTAAGGGCAGATATTTGTGTGATGAGCGTGAATATTTGTTCCTGAGTCTTGGATGTTTTCTATGTATTTAAGTATGTATTTCTCTATATAAGTAAGTTTATCGTTGCCTAGTACCCATAGTACAAGCCTAGAGCTTAGTTTGGGACTAGGTCAATTTGTGTGAGATTGTCCCTTAATATTTATTTATTTTAAATAAAAAAAATCGGAAGTCTCTATATTTTTAAGTGCTCTATGCGTCAAGTCAAGATGCATATAAGCTGTAAGCGCATACCAAATGCCGACATCGTCGATTATGTTTGTGTGCTCTAACACATACTGATGTAAGTGTTAAGTAGTCTATAGTGCGCCGGCGTTCGGTACAGGTGCGCTCTACGCTTGTTTGCTTTGAATTTGGAAGTCAAACCTTTGTAATTTGGTTAATTATGGAGTTTTAATTTAACATGTGTAGTCCTGGACCCTGTTTTACGTCGAAATTAGCATTTACGTTAAATATGTCTAACGCTGGTAATAAATACCCTGCTTATAGTATCGGATCATGCTTTTCATAATCACACAAATACACAATTTGACTTAAGCTCTAGGCATTAACTATGGGTAGGTATTAGACAACGATAACATATTAATGCAGAGAAATACATTCTTTAATAATTAAAAAAATCAAGACTCATGAACAAATTCTCGAGCTTATCACACAAAAAAATCTCCCACTCTCGAAATCGAACCCGGGACCGTAGGCAGGGTCACTACACTAACGAGCCTAAACTCGTCGTCAATGTTGGATTCTAGTTGTTCTCACATTTAACAAGGGATAACTCGCTTTCTGTCTGTACCTACAGTAAGTAAAACAACTTAAATAAAGTGATACGTTTATTCATCTATAAAACAACCGAAATAAATGTTATTATACTAGTAACGTCAGCAGTAATCATGTATTGAAATCTCATTATTTGACTTGTGTTGGTAACATACTGTAATCATTAATGACACATTTCTTTGTTATTTTGACAGTTGTTTCCGAAATAAACAGTGAAGGTCATTGTCAAAATGATTTACATAGAAAACGCCCAACGCCATGAAAACAACTGTTAAAATAACTTTTAAGTCGTAACTTACAGATTAGTGAATCAAATTGTTGATCGTGGCATTTCATAAATACGGAGATCATAAGCATATCTTTGGCATAATAAACAGCGTTACATTCTTAATATAAATTAGATTATTCATCGATGTTTTCTACTTTCAAATTTTCAAATTTCCCTGACAAGACCTTTGGCAATATCTTGTTTATATAACCTGATTACAAGAGACTAATTTATCCACAACGGTTATGAAAGAACAGAACATTTAGTTTATAGTTTCATATAGCTGAGCCCTTTTAAAAAACCTTAAAATGAAATTATCATGATCTTCCAAGCAAATTAGAACGTAGTCATACATTTCTTTCACTTCATGTATTACTGCAACTATTACCATCTTGCATTCACGCCTAGCTTTATGTATGTTACGAGGTGTTAAATGGTCTAGCTCAGTATGTATGCTCTCTTGGCTGTTACAATCACAAGAGAACCTTCGTATGGCGTATTACAAAACAACACGTTTAACAACAGCTGTTTTGTTTATTCTTCTTCACAACAATAGAGGTTCAACATTACGGTTTTTCAATCTCTGGCTACTGCCGGGGTAAGTCGCCCTGGGTCTCTATTCTACTGGGGTAAAACTATCTCGTTTTTGACGTGTTTCCGTATTGTCAACGTTATGATAGCTCTTATTTACTTGACAGCCATGGCGGCCAAGTTTAAAACAATAACATAATACGTCAAAGACAATATGGTTGTTACCGTGTAGAATCTCAGCCATGAACCGCTGGTTTGAAATCTATAGTAAATTAGGAAGGAACTGATCTTACACGCATAGGAATGGCGTAAACAGTCCACGTAATCTGTAGCGTCTGCGCATTCATTTGTTCGCTCCAAGGTTCCAGCTGATGCTGGCTGTACGTGTATGCATTATTAGCCCGTATAAATAATATGCAGATTTTCCTTATATTTCAAAGAGTTTATTGCTTCTGGAATGACTTCAGAGAAGCGGTTTTATGCCAACACCAAATGCACTGTTTGCGTACAGAATTATCCCTTCTTAGGTTGAGATTGTGGAATGTTATTTTTGGCCAGTTACCTGGTCTGGGCCTATGTTTCAAGGAAAGCGACGGTAAGTTTGCTATTGTTTAAAAAAATAAAGAAATTCAAAGATTTGGAGCTCATGAACCAAGATTATTAACCTCGGATATTCGAATGCGCACTCCTGTCTGATTGACTGCGGGCATACAATATTCAAAATGTTTTGGATTGAATGATGCAAACCGAAGCTGAATTACTTGTTTTTTACTTCAGCTTAGTTAAGTACATACATGTGTGATAAAAATGAGATGAATTATTCACATATCATTAATTGAATACATTTTATCAAGTTCAAGTATTGCTCAGATTGAGTAAATCACAAATTTTCGTCATAAATTCAATCCTCCTGAATTATTAAATGATTTTTTTCAAGTAAATTGTGTATATTTCCAAATGTTCATATGGTACAAATGTTACGATAATCGAGAATGATGCTCGACTAGTTAAGAACGGCGTTAACTGTTTGATCAAACATTTGAGCCGAGCAGGTTCTGGCTCGAACCAACGTTGGTTTTATGAATCGAGGGGACTGGTTATTTCACGATTTTTAACTTAAAATCGTGAAAAGGTAGCTTGAATATCACGGTCATTGGAATCAAAGCTAGTTTTTCATCTAACATTACTATTGTCTTAATGCGGCAGACTTGCTGCATAAAATTGGGTAGTTAAAAGTCATAGGATGTAAAACCAAATAGACCGTATCCAAAACAGAGATTTTATCAAAGCACTAGAGGACGCTCGCGACTTGGTACGCGTAGCATTAGTTTCCCGCCACTCCCCCTGTTTTAACTCCTTAGGGGATGAATTTCCGAAAATACTTTCTAAGTTCACCCCCTAGACTTCATAAGGAACCTACGTGCCAAATTTGGAATCTCTAGACCCAGCAGTTTGGGCTGTGCGTTTATATGTCAGTCAGTCAGTTTCTTCATTTATATATTTTAGATGATCGTGCAAAGTAAGGCGATCATTTCTAAATTGAATTAAAATTATTAAAACTGGTTGAATAACGTTCTGGGCCTCTATTCAACTGCGTTATAACGATATCGTGTTTGACGTGTTTCCGTATTGTCAACGTTTTGATAACTCTTATGTCATTTACAATAATGGCGACTGTGTCATAAACGATTCTTAAACGTGTCAAACACGATATCGTTTTAACGCACCAGAATAGTGGCCCTGGTGAGAAAAAAAGTACACGGCATAACTTGTATAACAAAATATCTAGGTAAATTCCAAGAATTGTCAAATATTGGCCGACGAGCTTTGATTCTCTTTAATAACCTCTTAGTAACAATGCCGGTGCAGTGGTCTGCAAACATCGTACGGCCGACGACTGCTCTAGTACTTACTTAATACAAAAATTGAGATCTATGTAACCTTTGCACTGAGCTTTGCATTATACTCACTTGCATTGATAGAGGTGAATGGAATAGAAGAAAGAAAATACACGGTTTTAAACAGAATGGCGATTTTTAAATTTCAGCATTTTTTGAAGTGATGATTAATGAACAGTTAATTCCAAAAACTACAAGTTTATAAAACATTCCTTGCTTTCAAGCGTAACTCAGTGCTTATTTGTAAAAGATAGGAAATCAAACGTGTCTACAAGTGATCTTGTGAGCTTATAATTTAAACAAAAAAAAAAAAACATGTTTCCTTCCTTTGAACCTGTCAAACATTGGATCCATCAAAGCAGACTAAATAACCCTCACCTTGTCATCGCAACAATGGAGATCCCTTTATTATATTGTTGCGGCACAGTTAAGAAATTCCATCATGAACGCGTTTCGTCTCTCTAAACACCCTAGCCATTCAACCCTTCTACTCGGGCTTGACAAAAAATACTCCACTCTGTCAATATTGGACTCCAATGTCTAGCCGCTTGGCGCAAGCCACGAGAGAGCGACAGTTCAGGACTAAAATTAAAAGTCCCTCGTGTCCTATGGTGCTGATAGACATGAGCACATTCAGAAAACTCGCCGAAATTAGCGTTCCAATTGGTTGTTCGAAATATAAATCTAGCGAATGCTTCAGTCTATTAGCACCTTTACCGTCTATTTCGTTGAGCTCAGTTTAAGGGTAAGTTATACGTTACTTTTCTTATAGGCTATGCTTTTGTTGTCGACTTTACTCTTTTGCACATTTAGTTATCAATACAAAACAAACGAGTCCTCAGCGGAGTATAGCGGAGACACTGTTGCCTGAGCATAGGATATACATATATAATAATTCATAAGATAGGATTTACATTTATAATTTTGCTGTCACTGATAATAGCAGTCGCGCTAATGCTACCCACCCAAGATTAGTTATTGAATCTCCAGCGAAAACAATGTCAGCTGTACCTTTTGGCCAATTCGACGTTGCAGCAATAAGTCATTATCATGATAATCATATTAGCGTAAAGATGTCCACTGTTGGACATAGGCATCTGGGAAAAATGTATTTGTATTCCAAACGACGTTGGCATCGTTGTGGATAAAATCTAGCGCTATAAGACCAAACAGGAGAAGATATCGTGTCTTACACCATACGTTAAAAAGTATTGTGTTGTCTTGCGTCCTTTTAACGCCACTCGTGTATTTGAAGTCGTCGGGTATTACATGTCCATTAGGTTCCTTGCGGATATTTTCTGAGGCCTTCTTTAAATAGGCATAGGAGTGGTAAGGAGCTGACTTTATTCTTATTTGCTTTCGAATCTGGGTATTCATTTTAGTTTTCCTATTTCCAAACCAAAAAATATACAACCACAACCTGTTGTTTATTCATTTCAGTAATCTAACACTAGTTATATTTTCATAAAATACTTAAGAAATAAATAATCAATAATTTTATAACAGAAGTCATGCGCACGATACAAAACCAAAACAACTGTAACGTATTAATAGTTGCGTTTGCAGAATTATCTCTCTAACAGACCAACACGCCTTAATCTGATTAGTTCGTATCAGCCTGTTAGATAACCTTCCTTCTTAGATTTTTTTCTTAGATTATTATAAATACTTAACAGGCATTTTGTTGCAGCTGAGTGGCTTTCTTCGGTGCGTCTGACGGCCCATTGAAGTCTCTTTTTTTTATTTATCTGTTCCCATTACATTTTCGGACAAAAGGCGTCTAGTGTTTGGCCGTAGAGGGCCCACAAATGTCCGGGTAAACACTCTGGGTTCCCACGACCACGAGGGTAACTCCAAAATGCTAAATTCAAAACTTTAAAACCTCTATCTCATTTACTCTTCATTTCTCATGCAATTGAGAGAAGGGGACAGGGATAAAGTTATATTGAACTCAGATTTTAAGAGTACATTCCCTTTGATTTGACTTTGCGGCGTGACCTAGAGTGACCTGAGTGTTGATACAAATTTTTGGTCAGATTTCTAATTCACAATGATGAAGTTTAGCTATAGGTGAATAAATTATACATTTAGAAGATTACGGCTGATAGCAATAATAAATATGTGCATTAAATGTACCGAAGAATTGTATACAAATATAGCCTAAGAAAAGGTGCGTTTTCTTTGTTGTTTTATTATTTGTTATTGGTGCTACTTAACATACTGAAGTAAGCCATCTTTATACACATACTAATATTATATTAATCCACTCGTGAAAAGGTTACATTGAAATGTATTTTTTTAATGTTGTAAAAACATTTATTTAACAGTTCTTTATCATTTGACCACACCGAATAATGACCTAGGTAATCTAATGAGACGGCAGATATTTTGGGTTCCAGTTACGAAAGCAATCGAAGTAATTATCAAAACATTTCACTGATAAAACACCGTACAAATTTATCCGGTAGTTCCCAAGTCGAACCAAATCAAATATCTAAACCGAGATAAATGTTAAAAGTCAATCGTTCATCCGATAAATACTAATGAGTGCTCGTTGAAAACAAACTTATCTTGATGAGACAGTTGAGAGGAGCACACTCCATTAATAACCCCATATAAATAATAACATCATTACTTTAAAGGTAGACCACCCAAAATCATCACCTTCAAAATATGTAGAGATCATAAAGTATAAAGATAAGAAAGAAAATGATGGGAAATGGGAGACGAAAAATTAAGAGAATCGCCGCTTGGGCATGTAATTGTGGGTCCAGTTGGTGGCAATTTGCATACGATATGAGGCGCTAATGGCTGGAGATACGGTTCTTTCTGAATATCCAGATGAGCATGCACAATCGCTATTAGCATAGATATCATCCAGGATAAAGCTGCATTGTGGGTCGCGGTGAGTTACGCTTTACCTTGGATTACGCTTAATGCAGCATTACCTTCTTAGAGGAGTACAGACATTTTTCATTAGTGACGGCCAAAACGCTGCTAGGGTTTATTGTTAATTTTGTATAATACAATATTGTTTCCACGTAAAGTAACTTTGTATTGTCGACTTAGGATTTGCGCGGTAACTGTCCAATTACTTACATTCAAGGCACAACTCGACCAAATAGAAAAAACCGAGCTTGAATATCGAAATGGCATGGACTAATCGTGGCTTTTTCTTTACTTCTAGAACTTAGGAATTGGGCACATGCCGGTTTATAACTGTTTTTAAACAATAATAATCAGTTAATTTGCTGTTGGTCAATAATGAAAAATAATAGTAACGAGTAGAAGTATATTCAAAGTATTAGAAGCAATATTTCACATTGTTTCGTCTTGTCAAGGCGCTAAGTAATGTTAAATTTAATAACGAAATTCCACAGTTAATTATAGCACGAAATTTAAAAGTTGCTCCCATATTTCTTGTACCGTTGTACTCGGAACAGCTTCTAAAATATGCACCGACAGTTTTGGAGGCGTTCCGACGTGTAATGAGGATATTTAACGTTCAATACTTAAAAATAATTTATGTCATGCGTGTTTAAGGCGCAGCAGTCAATTATGAAAATTTGTCGTTTTTAAATATGATGGTCAAGACTTTGATGATTATTTGGTATGTCAAGGGGGAGCGTTCAAAAATATTGATGTCCCTACTTTAACTGATTTTGCGGGCCTAGTCAAGATGTATAAAGGAGCGTAATCACTGAGAGCATTCACGTGCAATGAGCATTCGGCGTCGAATATTCAAACTGTGTGGACCACAGTAACGCTCTGCTCAATGTCCACCACTCGAATATTACATGCGAATGCTCTCAGTGGGGACGCTCCTTGACGCTAAGTTAGCTATTTTCGGAAATTGCTAAAATGTATACCCATGGGTGCCTAAGAACGTCGAGCTACCAAATTGTATCTCCGATACCGGGGTCTAAAGATAACACATGGTGAAGTTACAGAATTATAATGGTATGATTTTTTTGCTGGGCTCGCAACAGATAAATTAAAAAACATTAAGGACTGATAGTGGATATAAATCTTGTGCTAAATGATGGTTTATAAATATCCCTTATTATTTCAAGCATATTTCTTGTGTATAAAAACATGATATTCTCACCCTTAAGATGAATATTTAAAACGCGGTTATTGATTAAAGGCAGTAAGTATCGTGTAATCGTTCAATTGGAGCCGCTGCGCTTGCGCCGCGGAGGAGCCTCAATTACGGCGTATTAAATACTTCACCCTACTTACAGATTCCTTTATTTTGCTTTACTAAGTAGATGAAGGTAGTTTTACGACTTTTTTAAGTTTGTGTCATCTATAAGTAGGCGGGGGTTGCCAACCTGTAATTAATTTTAAAATTCAGTAAAGTAGAGAGAAACAATTTCAATTTTCAGATTTTTTTCTAGCAATGCTAGTACATGTATGTTACAAGTAGCTTAGGCATATTAAGGCACTTTCGCAGGTTAAAAATGTATAAAAAACTTTCGTGTAAAAAACGGTATAAAGAAGTGTCTAGGTCCAGCAACTCGTAACTAATGCATCAAGCTGAGCCCGCGCCTTTATTTTCTCCAGCTACATGCACCGTGTGTAAGCACCATAAGGTTTTGAAGCCAGTGGTATAACGTACAAGTCGATCAAAAAACAAGCTTAAAATTGAACCTTCTATTTGGATAATGTCGTCAATATAATGTTAGTTATCATGTATATATATTTTACTAGCTGTTGCCCGCGACACCGTCCGCGTAGAAAAATAAAACATAGCCTTTGACACTCACAAATCATGAGGTTTTCTATTATTGGTAAAATAATTTAAAAAATCGATCAATAGATTTAGCATATTACACATTACAAAAAAGTATCCAGTGACACCCGCGACGCTAAGATGAATCTAACTACAACCCGCTTGTCAAAATCGGGCCATCCGTACAAGGGAACAAAGAAAACATACATACATACAACTCAAAAAACATTACCCTCTGCCTTTAGCCGTAGGGTAAAAAGTAACCCAGTGAACATGAATAATATAAAATACGAATAATTTAGAAACTAAGTTTAGGATTACTTGAATACATCATACTTGTACATACTAGTAATCTGAACAAATAAATAAAAACTTCAAGTACTAAATCAGATAAACACATACATAACATCACGAATTTATTCCCAGAGTGGGGTAGGCAGAGCTACAGAAATACCAACAACTCTAAAAAGACTTGTTGATAATTCTGTACCCACATTTTGTACAAGTAGGCTGACATTTTTACTACCTATAGTGTATTAGTGACAGGGAGCAAGCCCATCGCCTAACAATACTACAAGCCTTTATTCCCTTAGTTGTCTCTTACGAAATCCACGGGAAGACATGGAGTGGCACTATTCTAACCCGGAAACCACACGGGATCAGATAAAGTTGGTATAATTATAGCCGTAGAAAAATATATAAGTTAAAAATAATTTAAGAAAATAGGCAATTTTTTGAGAAAATACAGGAAACAATTTTAAATCCAAAGCTATTCGAAATAAATGTTTTAAAAAGCAAAAAAACCGATTTCAAGAACGAAAGAAATCACTTCTTTTAAAATGGCAGGTACGAGTAATAGGTCAGTGGTGCTAGACAAGTTGCATTCGACAATCGTTAGCGATTATGTTTCGATTGATAAATGTATGGAATTGACGTAAGCCACCGAGATAGTAACGTGACACTTACGTCAATTCCATATATTTTTCAATCGAAACATAATCGCTAACGATTGTCGAATGTAACTCGTCTAGCACCACAGGGCCTCTATTCTGTGGGGCTAGACGAGTTGCATTCGACAATCGTTAGCGGTTATTTTTCGATAGACAAATGTATGGAATTGACGTAAGCCACCGAGATAGTCACGTGTTTGACACGTTTAAGAATCGTTTATGTCACAGTCGCCATTTTTGTAAATGACATAAGAGTTATCGAAACGTTGACAATACGGAAACAGGTCAAAAACGATATCGTTATTACCTTGTAGAATTCCAGCCCTGTCCAACTGAAGTCGTCTTATGGTAAAAAATATGATGGGACGCCGACTCCATTCTTCCTTTTTCTTGAAGTCGGTTAAAAAGTGCTGTAAAATCATTATCATCATCATCAGCCGCAAGATGTCCACTGCTGGACAAAGGCCATCCCCAAGTACTACAGTCGGTACTCTGCTGCTGACATGCAGCGGTTTCCCGCAGTAAAAATACAACTTCACTTATAAAAGAGTGATGTACTATTTGCTATTTTTCTTTACAATGCACCAATTCATTCAGAAAATAAAACCTACACTTTTAGTTATTTATTCGAATCGATACTGCAACCGAATGGAAAAACAACGGATATGCGTATTCGATTACAGCTGATAATTGGAAATAATTCTAATTGGCGTCGTCATGTCGCCTCGGATCGGTTATCTTCGCTGGATACAATATTACTTACATCTAAAGACCTGCGATAAAAATAGATTAATCTAAGTGCGTTTATCAGAATAACAAATGAATTCTATTGCCTGATATAAACCCTGTTTGGAAGTTTTTAAAAGATATAGAATTCCTAAAAATACATTTTGTTATTTAGTTGTTGTTACTGAAAATATCTAATAAAATATGCCAAAGTTGTCTCCAAGCACAGCTACAGAGTCTAATCTAAAACTCTGCTCGAAGACAATGACGACATTTTTTTGATGTTACGCACATGTAAGATCAAAGAAAATAAATTTATCTTTCAGGAATTGTATACACGTGACAATGAAGAGGTACAATAACAATATTAACGTCCCAAAATGTTGGGATATTTTTTGACTCCATTTTCAAGACATTAAGATCAAAACGACGTAACGGACTTTTTGGTTAATTTACCAATTTCATCATACGATGTTAAATTGAATCAATGTTAAGCGCCTGTTAGTTCATAAATTTTGACAACTGTTAACGCTCCAATCTTCTGTTAAGTGGTTAACATATGTGAAATTGGCACTTAAACTTTAAAGTCTACGTCTACTATTGATCGGTTTCAGGTAGATTTATGGCAAGAGTCGTTAGCATGTGACAAGTTTCACATAAATACCTGTAAAAATGTTTAGGTACCTGATGTACCTTCCTCATATGTAAAACTTACAGCAGACCTCAATTAGTATAATGGTAACGAGATACGCGAGCAAACTAGTAACAAATCGAATCGAACGGTACCTGCCCAGCACAATAAGGGCCCTGTGCGTGACAGATAAGAAACCGGTACGAAATAAAAGATTAGGCATTAAAATGTAAGCCCATTATGAGAAAACCAGTCGCGGCTTGCTTTAGGACTACTTGTAAATTATTTTTGTAGTAATTATTATTCGAAATGTAAGAAATTAGCATACAATATACGGTGGGAGCAGCGGCGCCTGCCTACGCGGGTGATTTGGAAACTAATAAAGCGATGTCGATTTTTTTACGCACAACACGGACGAATTGTTGATGCGGTGGACGCTACCGAGTTTATTTTAAGATTGAGTCAGACTATAGTATACCTGCAACATTATCTAGTTAGTGCTTCTCTATTCCCGATAGGAATCACAATTATTTCTTACTGCTTCTCCACTGAGCGAGGACGGTCTCTAAAAGTCTATCTTTAACGAAACAGTTTTATAAAATTTAATGCCACGATATTACAAAAGTATTAGAAAATCGTTTGCATAGCTCAATAACGATAACGATAACGTTTTTGCAATGGATTTCGTCTAGGGCCACTACGTTGAGGATGCTAAATTACTTAATCAGGTAAACGTACTCGTACTGAAAAATAATTTTCAAAGATGTCATAACTTTGAAATCACCGAATCGCAATTTGAGAGAACGTATAAAATTTGTCCTAAATAAGATTAATTTCCGTTTGCGTTAACCAAGGCTTATAAATAGGAGAACTAATCAGTACTAAGGAAATTCATACAAATAATATTTAGTAATTACGATCTTGAGCAGTTTTATCTAAAGTTTGCTGATTAACATCGTGTAATATTGTCGAAAATTGTTCATGAAACATTGAAAAAATCCTTTTTTGATGAATGGGATCTAATGAAGGTAGTTGGAATACCTATATGATCGTAATTTACATGTACATAGTGACGAATGATGGTACTTTTGACAAGGAAATTAATACTTTTGTTATACGTGAAGCCTTACTAGATTACAAAATTAATACCGAAGCTCCCTCCATTTTGGGTCTTTTTAATACGCCCGTGTTTAACCAAAATAAGTTTAATACAAGAGAAAATGGTACAGTGGTACGAGCCATATCAGCTCGTTAGCCCGTGAAAAATAGAACCGAATTGATTACCTACCTACTCCCTATATTTGAAGGCAGGTAAAAAGTATAAATCAGAAAGCGGGATGGTTGGTTCTACATGGTGCGTTTTTTAATTAAGATCATTCGATGTAACGAAGCATCGCAGTCAAATTGTTCGACTTAATGATTTCGATGTGAAGTTACAACGCAGAAATAAGCATTTGACGAAACAAGAATTCGCAGTTTGAAGCTTTCGACTGATCAAGGCTTCGTAGTATTAAACTGTCGGTGAAATCGTCTTCGGTGTGATGATAATCGAACAATTGTCATTCGATATTACGAAGTGGACCCCTCTCCCTCTAATATGAATCAACGAGCGTCATCAAAATGCAAAAGCTGCGCTGAATGAATCAAACGGACAATCCAATTTCAGACGCGCTGGGCTCGAATACCCGTAACTGCATTTGTCATATCACTGCACATGGAGTTCAGCCCGCTGTCCGATAACACATTTATGTGTGTGAATGCTTCAACAAATACCTAGAATTTATTGAGTATAGAAATTATATGCAGGTTATTAGTTAAGGTTAACATCTATACCAATATTATAAATGTGAAGGTAACTTTGTCTGTCTGTTTTTACGCATTCATGGATAAACTGCTTAACAGATTTAGATGGAATTTGGTATGGAGATAGTTTGAGTTCCGGGCAACATAGGGTAATTTTAATCCGAAAAATTTGACACTTCCTGTGGGATAAGCGATAAACGCGGATGGAGTCGCGGGAAACAGCTAGTACACGATTTTTTTTTAAATTTTGGCCGTCATGCAACTCAGTAAAACCATTCCCTTTCACACAGTATCACATTGTCAACGTTACGATAGCTCTTATTTACTTGGGGGTAATGGCGGCCGAGTAAAAATAACACCAAAACACGTCAAAGGCAATAACATTTTACCCAGTAGAATATATGCCCATTATTTGCCACTACATTGTTCCTGTATCCTTTGACAAATGTCAAACTGAGTTTGTTGTCACGCAACCATCACACAACATTGTAGTACTTTCTGAAATAAAACCATATTCCCATTCTATTTGTAAACCTTCAAATCCTTTATCAATAATAGTAGAAGTTTACGATCCTTGGTTTTACCATCGGCCTCTACGTTGCAATTACGGGAATTAAATGTTACCTCCACATAGCTGCAATCCCCCTTTAATTCCCGTAATACTTATTCCTTACCTCTTTAATAACAGATTATTTCTTACCGATATTAATTCAGCGAATGGCCGTGCTATTAAGCGCTTTATTTTGTAATTTATTTCCTGTAAGTGAGGATTGGATAAACGAGGTGTAATAGATAGGGCGGATTAAAGTTAATAACAGAGTTTGGTGCATCACTACCGATTTATTAGGGTTCATTAAAATACTTGGATGCACTTGGACGTGCTCGACCAATTAAAAATGTCTTGAGCGTCCAAGTGGCCTGGTGGTTATGCTTGACAATGAAGTTCTAGATTGTGAGTTTGATTCCAGGGCCTCTTTTCTATTGCATTATAATGATATCGCTTTTGACGTTTTTTAGAATCATTTATGCCACAGTCGTCGCCATTATTGATAATGACATAAGAGTTATCAAAACGTTGACAATACGGAAACACGTCAAAGAAGATATCGTTTTTACCGTGTAGAATCCCAGCCCTGTTCTGAGTCAGGTTTATTACAAGCATATGTTTGGTAATATGGCATTCAGCTTGTCTGATGATGAGGTCGGAAGGTGGTGACAGGATCTCCGCTATACTTAAATTAGACCCACCTTGTTATTACAGTTACGAACATTAATTTAGGAACCATCTTAGGTCCAAAGTCAATCTGACATTCTACATCAATAAGGTTCAGTTTGTTCTAAGTTACAAATGACTTTGAATCTCTAATGACATTGACGACGTCAAGCTATTTTTTTTAATGGGTCCTAAATTAACTTTCGCGACTGTACTTATAATAAGATTTGTCTTGATAAGCGTTAAATGAGTTTGCCAAAATGTACAGTCGGTTACAAAAGCGTGTCCCAATTATTATTTTAACGGAAACCTTTTATGTTAAAGGTTAGGTGTCTTTTGTGTATTTCTGGGCCAAAGATGTTTTTGCTGTTGGTTTTGTTGTTATTTGAATTTGTAAATTAAGGCTTTATGTTTGCACGGAAGGACCTTGTGCTGGGTCTATTCGGATCGCTACCACTATTTTATGCTTTTACCTACCACCAAACAACTGGGTTCGCAATGGTGTGTTACGGTGTGGGGATAAGACAACCGGTGAAACTAGTAGCATAGTCCTCAGGGTTGGCAATACATCTGCCTAGTCTGGAGAATGCAAATGTCTATGGGTCACATATCCCACTTACCATCAGATGGCCTGGCCTGTATGCTCGTTTGCATGGAGAAGTCAATGCCATAAAAAAGTTTGCATTTTAATGACTTGGTTTGAAGGCTTATTATAAGTTATGTGCGTCTGTTTGTGTAATCCTGGGCCAAAGATGTTTTGGCTGTTGGTTTGTTGTTATGTGTTATGCGCCGTATTTTTTATGGATTGTGTGTGATTAATTGAAATCCATTTTCAAAGTCATGGTCATTATAAGCCTGAGATTTAACAGTCTGCAGTGTTAAGTTGTCGTTGCACGGATGCGTCAATAATAATATGTATTAATTTATTGTTATATAATAATAATTCCCAGGTACATACAATAAATAAATTAAAACGTCTATGAAACTGCACGAGTCCTTCCAATTTATAAATAATTACTTTCACTTGTCTAATATAATATGTGAAGTCATAGAATATTTAAATAAAGCGTCAATAGTAATTTTAAGTTTTTTTAAATTATGTACGTGGGCGTTTCCAAAAAAAGTGTACATTGTTAAAGACAAAATGAAGAAAATTTTACTTTTTCCATTTCGTCACGAAAATTAACGTATTTTAATGTATGGCTAATTTTCGTGACAAAATGGAAAAAGTTAAATTTTCTTAACTATATACACTTTTTTTGGAAAACGCCCACGTATACAAGCACTAGGGAAATAAGTAGTCAATCCTGACACATTGCTCAACCATGAAGTTGTTATAGCAATAAAACAATGCTGTTATTACTATTCCTTACATGCAATAAATAAGTTTAGCACTGGGTGAGAAATCGTGCTAAAATAAGTTATTCTATTATTTACTACTGTGTTTGCTGCATTTCCGTTTAATTTGCTTTGAAATGTTTTATTCTTAATCATAGTTTTGCCATCTCATCATTTAAATTGGTACTTGTAATGAGTAGGTATGTACCTATATTTATGTAGGTATGTAAACTCTTTCTTGCACATAAGCAATTGCAAGACACACTTGCATCGTGTGTATCAAGTAGGTAGGTACCTAGTGTGCGATATAATTATAAAGATAATGTTAATTTGATTATTTGACCGGTAGCTGGAAACGATCCCATACACTCGTGCAACCCAGTGTGCTATAGAAAGTACATAATCAAGGCGATTTAGTTTAAAATATTTTTTAGTACGTATAAAGTTCAGTTTTATTTGTTCCACAATTGAAAATGACATTTAAGAGCAAGGGTAATTGAACTTTAACTCCTTGTCATTAGGTTGAAATTCCCACTTAAGTACAAAATGTGCCTCTTTGAAGCATAGTAGGCCTCGCGAGGATAAATGGATAAGTTCACCTGTGTCCATAGTTTTTTTATATTTAACTAATAAAACGCCCATTTTATTATTACCTTAAGGCAAAATAAATATCAATTAATATCAAATCAATACATTAAAAAAAGTAAGTTTAAATACAACATAATGTTACTACAAATACTTTGTGAATCTGATTCTGATTATTCTTCCTAACCTTGATTTTTAATCTGATATTGATATTCCTCAATTTTAAACACGGCATGAAAGTTATCGCTAATTTCGCACACGTAACCACCGGCCGAAATAGCTCAGTTGGGAGAGCGTTAGACTGAAGATCTAAAGGTCCCTGGTTCAATCCCTGGTTTCGGCAATTTGTTTTGCTTTTTTTTATAACGTGTTCAAATAAACTTTTAATTTTGCTGCTTCATTTTTATTAATTATTTTTATTATGTTGACTTTTTTTCTGGTGATAATCAAAATTTAATACTTTAATAGTTAAAAGCCAGAAGGCGATCACCGTGGAACACACAGGGAGGACCATAAACAGTGCCACCCAGTGTTGCTACCTTTTATTTTGAGTCGCACTGCGGTTACGGTTATTGGATTAGACCCTTTTCAGACACAAAACGACGAGTAGCCAATGACACGCCACTGCATTTACATGTGTTCGATAAATTGCGTTAAATTAGGATTTCGGACACATTAATTTGTTATTTAAATGAACTGTTATCCAAATCTGCATTCATTTGAAATAATTACTTACTTTTGATTTTGGTGATTGGCAACATGATCCAAATCTTCTTCACCTACACCACCTCAGGGCCTCTATTCTACTGCGTTATAACGGTATCGCGATTCACATGTTTTAGAATCGTTTATGTCACAGTCGCCATTATTGTAAATGACATAAGAGTTATCAAAACGTTGACAATACGGAAACAAGTCATTGTTGATATCGTTATTACCGTGTAGAATCCCAGCCCTGGTGGCAGAAGCTCGTGGAGCTAACCCGTCGTGCTTCTGTTTAGTCCACAAGAGAAAATACTCTTTTAACGAACAATTCGCTGCTTTAATGCAATAGTGCCACAAATCAAAAACAAATATAATTTGATTTAAAATGTTAAGTAAATGGCGTTCCGAATTAAAATGCAACAATGACTCATTTTGACTTGTGGCACTATTGCATTAAAGCAGCGAATTGTCCTTGCGTGCGATACCTATCCGTGGACTTACTTCTCTAATAAGTCCGTAGGAGTGTCTGTAAATAACTCGACATTAGCGAAATCCACCTTAACAGGAGTGAATACCATTAATTAAAATTAGATTAGATTACCTTACAAAAAAGTGAACCAAATGAAGCAACACAAGCAAGAAAACGTCTAAATACTGGAGAAAAGTAAATTTATAAAATTCTCGTTTTTGGACCTATTAAGTTAACTATATACTCTCATCGGTCGATCACGGGCGCAGGCTAATTGGGCTGTAATAGGCTAGAATAGCCCCGCCCTGGGGTTTGGAGGCGCCTCCGAAATTACAATTTTGGATGCATTCTTTTTATTTTAAAAATCGGAATTTTATCAGTTTAATTCCTATATTATATTCATATACTGATTGATTTATAAGGTGTCGCTTATGCATGAGACCCTCTTTAAAAAAATGTAGTAAGAGGTAGGCATCTACTACAATAACTTTGTAGTAGATGCCTACCTCTTACTACATTAAGGGATGACAGACATGTGACCAAAAGAGTATTGGGTATGAACGTGGAGGGAAGAGACAAGGTAGGCCAAGGAAAAGGTGGATGGACTGTGTGAGAGACGATATGAAGAGGAAGGAAGTAGTGACAAGATGACGAGCGTCAGGGAGGTATGGAAGAAAAAGATGTGCTGCGCCGACCCCAAATATATGGCATTTATAAGGGCACGAAAATGATGGGTGGTTAGTCAAACTAAAGCTAAGATAAATGAAAATGTTATTATAAATAAAAATTCTATTGAAACTTTATTCAGGCGTTCTGAAAGTGGTACAAAGGTTCATTAAGCAAAGAACTTTAGCAACTTGGTACGAAAAGTGTTTATAAACACAAGGACAATATACGTTTAAATTGGATCGGAGTCGTAACTGTCAACGATATTTTAAAAACACCGATGTTACTCGATACTCTTCACCGCCCGAGGGGTGCCCTTAGCAACTAATTTAGGATAAAGGAGCCGCGGCATCCATTAATTGACTATTAAACACGCATCGGCACAAAAAGACTTGAAAGGTTAAAAACAATGAATTTCACCAAAGTTGATAACTCAATTTGGTGGATGCGGCGTGGAACAACGAAGGGTACGGAGTCGATATTATTGTTACATTATGAAAATTGTTTGATTAGAAGCATGAAGAATAGGAGTTTGTGATTTGAATCACTGTGGTAAATAAAAAGTACATACATACATAACATCACGCCTTCATTCCCAGAGTGGGGTAGGCAGAGCTACAGAAATACCAACAACTCTAAAAAGAATGATAATTCTGCACAAGTAGGCTAAGATGTTTACAAATGTATTAGTAAAAGGTTGCAAGCCCATCGCCTAACAAAACTACAAGACTAATAAACAAGTACTTTAAGAAATATACTTAAATAAATGAAACATTGTTTTATTTGTTTCACGTTAACAGTTACCGATAAAATAAATTACTCTAGAATAAAAAATAAACTAAAGTAGCTTCAATACTTTAATTAAATGGTATATTTAAACTACTTAAATTTAGTTAAATTACTAAACTAAGTGTGATGGTGCCATCTTGGTATTATCTTATACAAATTGGGTCAGTCCAATGTTATACTTGACTAATTAGAATCAACATGATTCCAATAGTATTCTAAGAAATACCCGTTAAAACGAATATCAAGAATGGCAGTAAAAAATATTCACAAAGAGATCATTTTACAAGTTAATTGTTTATATTCATCATTGACAACTTGAAAACAGCTACTTTTTGTCGCAATTAGCTGACATAAGAAATAACCTTCCTTCTGTAGAAACATAAATTGATAATTACAGAAGCCATAGCGTCATAATGGTGCAATAATATCAAAGATTACAATCATTATAACGCCATTACTCGTAGTCGGGTTAGAGATAAAGGTAAAAGTGCCGAGACCAGGACATGTCAATTATGAACGCACTAGGGATTGTCTTGTTGTTTATGGCCGGCCTTGGAACTATATCAGTGATAAGAGGTCCGTCACCAGCTGTAGCTGACATAAAGGCTTTGTTGTGTTTACTTTTAGTTCCAGTAATGCATTTATATTCATTTACTTAATAAAATAAAGTTATCTCTTCCAATAAGATCTAGAGACCGTGGGATTGATAATAAAATGGGCATTTGTTAGAACCAAACCATTTTTTTTCTAACAAATGTTTTTACTTATTTTTGGAACCTTTAGTCACATCGAACAGGAAATTATCCCCATTCCTAAAAATACACAAATCACTATTCCACGTCTTTCCCAGAATCGTTCTCGATCATTTTTGGCGGCGCCGTTTGTGAAACGACGTAAGCGGAATAATAATAATGCAGCATTAATAACGTGGACCACACCACCGCCCGATAACCGATCTTAATGCCCCAATTACCGAGTCATTAAATTAACTTGAAAGTTTATTGAAAATTGAAAATTCCGATAGGGGAACTGTTGGGAAATGTAATGAAGCTTATTAAGATACATACACTTACTGACTTTTTATCTTTTGTGTATCCGTATAGGATTTAGGGGTTTTAAGTGAACCTATAAAACCTGGCTTTCGTAAAATTGCGATTATTTTGTGCGCAGTCAAAGATAAACTGTGGCACAGCATCCTACAGGTCTCCGAGGGAGTTGAGGTGAGGCCTAATCTGGTTGCAGGTGTTGTGAGGTCGTCTAAGTTGAAAAGACACGTCCGTGACGTCTTTCACCTTTTAGTTTTAATTTAGGCTTTATGCAAATTGCATAAATTAGCTTTTTGGTTCTTTCACCCAAACTATGATTGAAAGAATGCGTTGAATTTTAATATATTTTTCTCTTTAACTAGAAAGGCCAATGATAAAGTTTAACCTCTCATTTTATAAACTCGCAAAAACCAAAATATGCCTTTGTAAGTATGCTTTGTCACTTTCTGTTTGATAAAAATGACAAAGCATACTTCAACTAAAATAGGTCCGCACTATGAAAAAAGAGGTAATACTTTAATCTACTTTTACGTTATCGTCATTATTGCCGTGGCCACGAAGTCTTGAAAAACGAAATATCTATGGGTCTCAGATCCCTCTTAACATCAGGGCCTGTATTCTACTGCGATATAACGATATCGCTTTTAAAGTGATTCCGTACTTTCAACGTTTTGATAACTTTTATGTCAATTACATTAATGGCGGCCGAGTCATAAACGATTCTAGAACACGTCAAATGCGATATCGTTATAACGCAGTAGTTTTGAGGCCCAGTGGGTCGAACACGCTGCCACGAGACAATTTTGACATAGGGTTGGACTCTAATTTGTCTATTCCATATTCCAACGTAAGATAAAGGACTAAAGTTTAAATAAAAGTGTGTTTTGTGTGATTTGAGTCCTTTTATTACCAAGCAACTTTATCCCTGGGTGGCTGTCATTTTAATAATTTCATAGTAATATTTGACACTAGTTACCGTTTGACATGATTTGACACTAAGTCCCGTGGCAGCGTGCTCGGCCCACAGGTGGCCTGTGTGCTCGTTTGCCTTATCCTTGACATAAATATAAATAAAAAATATTTGTTATCAACACGCGTCAGTCCACTGCTAGACATAGCGCTCTAAGGAGGCAACTCAACCCAATATTTAACTCTTAAATTCTCCTAAGACGCTGCCAGCATCCCAGTGAATGTTGCTCCCCTTAGCGAGAGCGGAGGTGGCGCGGTAAGGAGTGTTCTCATGTAAAAATAAAAATAAAAATAATTCTTTCTGCTACCTATTGCCGCTCGGGCGCTAGAGTTGCGTCGTTGCGCGTCGGTCTATATTTAAAACGCATGCAACCAAACTCAGCGACGGCGCGGCCCCGACTAAACCGGCTTGGTCCGTCCTGTTAATTTTACTTGTGGTGGCTCGCGGCGCGTACGGTCGAAGCGCGCACACATGCAAACCATAGACATAGCTTCATCTTACTTACTCAAACTCGTATCTGCTGAGTATTTTTTTGCTCTTGGTAATTTCATTTTCATTCAGTAATACTTTGACGCAATAAGTTTACCAACAGCAAAAAAAAATGCAGATACGAGTTTGACTAAGTAAGATAGGTACCGTTTATTTCAATGAACATGAACAACTGTTTTAATGATGAAACCCACCGCCTCCATTCTCATGCATTTGCGGCTTTAAATAGGACGCAATACACGCGGTCTTAACACGGTCTAAGTTGTTAGAATGTTAATATTATGTTTTGTATTAAATTCAAATGTTTTTTGACTAATAACCGTATCCATTCAACAATGCTTTTAATGACGAGCCATAAATCGCTTACTTAACAGCTAATAGCCGGGGCGGCCCTCAAAAGGGGTGGCTATAATTGGGTAGTTTTAAGGGTGCATAGTCACCTTTACTTAAGGGGTAGCTCTTGCGACCTTCGGAGGCCGCAGTTCTGATTGAGCCTGAAATAGACGTAATTTACTTAGTTGAAGTAGTTATAAATTTCGTTAACATTATTCGATAAGTTATAACATTGAAAGTTATATATCCACCACTACTCACTAATTATACTGGTAAAAATCTTGGCCTGAATGCGCATATGGTTATAGAATTATCAACAAGTCTTTTTAGAGTTGTTGGTATTTCTGTAGCTGTGCCTAACCCACTCAGTGAATATAGGCGTGATGTTATGTATTTATATATTTATTTAATCTTTATCGCACAAAAGAGTAAGTACACTTAATATACAAAAGGCGAACTTAATGCTGTAAGGCATTCTCTACCAGTTGATGTATGTATGCATATTAACAGTTTTTAACAAAACCTGGTTTATAATTAAATCTGCCGCATTTTCTGCGAATTCTCGGCAGGTACCCAAATAGTCTGTACCATGTTATTTTACCTATATTAACAAAAAAAAAACTTGAAAGCAATTGCTACATATTGATGTAAAATAAAGCTTCATAATTAAACTATTGCATACAAAATACAACAAAATATATAACTTTTCATACGATGATAACATTGATAACGCAATAGTATAAAGATTGTTTTGGTAGCTACTTGATCTCAGTAGATTGCGTCTATTATCTAATATATAAGATTCTCGTGTCACAGTGTTACTTACCATACTCCTCCGAAACGGCTTGACCGATTTTTATGAAATTTTATATGCATATTCAGTAGGTCTGAGAATCAGCTACTATCTATTGTTCATACCCCTAAGTGACATGAAAGAAACAAAAAAAAAATACAGCGGGCGAAGCCGCTGGCGGATCGCTAGTTTGTATATATAACTAGCGACCCGTCAGCTTGATGTTGGCCGATTCTCAGACCTACCCGATATGCACACCAAATTTCATAAGAATCGGTCGAGCCGTTTCAGAGGAGTTCAATAACGGACACCGTGACACGAGAATTTTATATATTAGATTTATAATTTTACGTATTTAGTTTGTTAAACAATTTATATTTTTAGTTTTTTACATTCAACAAAGCAATGAAAGCATCAAACAAATCAGCCATTTGCATTTACCTTTAAAACAAGCTGTTGTTTTCTCGAGTCTTACCCTTAAGCCAGTTTTAATTGCGTAGTGGCAGCGCAGCAGGTTTCGTCTGTGATTTATCTGTAAGTGACCGCCTTTGTCCTACTGGGTTTAATTCCATCACAGGTTCAGTGCCAGGTTCTACGATTCTTACACAGAATCGTCCCCATACCGAGTTCATGGCCGTGAATTTCGTAACGTTTTATTGTGTGACATCTACTGAATAGCAGTTACATTCTATAATATCAATTCTATAGATATATATTTAATCCAAGCCAAGGGTAGATACGTTTAAAGGGTTTATAGGGCCGCTATAAAACCTATCACATCAATCGATTCACGCATCGATCGACGTAAATAAATCGTCGATCGATCGATCGACGGCCATTTTAGTCGTTTGATGAATACTCGACGTCGATCGATTGGTGTGAAAACACCCTAAGTTCAATTAGACACTCGTACGTGTGTCAATATGAAGGTTCACTTACGTTTTTATTAAATAGAAAATTGTATGAAATTTGAAGATTGTATTATTGGTTCAACTGTCCCTCGCCTTTTAAATTCGTTTCATAATCGTGTATGACATTAAAAATATATGTAAGTAATATGGTACAGCAGTACTAAGTAGATGGACAATTTAGTACCTTGTCGCTTTGACTCCTTGACGGATTTGTGCAGAAGTCAAACATGAAGTTAAAGTGACAAAGGACTAAAGTGTGCACCTACTTGTAAGACCGACCCTATTAGAGAATTTAAATGCAGATACGGTTGTAATGGTAAATGGCTTAGTGTTAAAAGTTTAATTATTAATTAGGTAGGGAACAAAAAATAAAAAAAAACTTCAGAAAAAAAAAGAACGAAAGTCCATAATAAATGGAAAAATTCAAAGTAAACGGCGAGTTTACTTTATGACTTAGCTGTCTACTCAATTTATAGTTATTATGTTATAATGTTGATAAATGTCGCTAATTATGACATTTCTTTTCCAGACTGTTTATGTTGGCGTTTAATATGTCCGCTATCAACTGTTTTGTAAGCCGGTTAGTTAAGTAAGCAAGAAGATATCGCTCGTTTTATTGCTAAGTAAACAAGGTGGACTAATTTATTAATAACTTAGACTTTCCGTGTGGTTGCCGGGTTAGAATAGTGCCACTCCATGTCTTCCCGTGGATGTCGTAAGAGGAGACTAAGGGAATAAGGGCTTGTAGCACTATTATAGGCTTGCAACGGGTCACTAATACACTAAACTTCTTGGCCTGATTGTGCAAAATGTGGTTACAGAATTATAAACAAGTCTTTTTAGAGTTGTTGGCATTTCTGTAGCTCTGCCTATCCCACTCCAGACATACGCACGACCGGAACCGCTTGACCTTGCTACTTGAAATTTGGAGGAAATACTATTTGGGTAGGTACTCTAAGGGGAAGTAAATGAAAATAAATCAAAATTTCAAACCCTAGAAACCTACACACATCAAAAATGTTGAGTAAAAAATTTATATACAATACTTTAATATTTTATAATTTACTGAATGTTCTTTTTTTCTCTGGACATTCTTAGAGTTTGAACTTATTTAAAAAAAAATAGTTTTGAGGGTTTTAAAACGTAACATATAACTTAGTGAGTAAAATAGAAGGTTACATACATACATAACATCACGCCTTAATTCCCAGAGTGGGGTAGGCAGAGCTACAGAAATACTCTAAAAAGACTTGTTGATAATTCTGTAACCACATTTTGCACAATCAGGCCAAGATGTTTACTAGTGTATTAGTGACAGGTTGCAAGCCTATCGCCTAACAATACTACAAGCCTTTATTCCCTTAGTCGCCTCTTACGACATCCACGGGAAGACATGGAGTGGCACTATTCTAACCCGGCAACCACACGGAAAGTCTAAGTTATTAATAAATAGAAGGTTATTAAAACTAATGTCGTTATATTTTAAAGGAAATAATATCTCTACGCATACAACCACAGGTGTCCAACTAGTAGGTATAGATTGACGTACCTATCGATATGTTTCTCGTAACATCAATGGGTAAGAATCGCGTGTACCATAGTTGATTACTGTGATCGATACGATTCAAGATCTCAGTTTTATATAACGAAGTGTTTGCCAGGAAATACCTTTAAACCTGTATTATAGCCAGTTAATTGGCTGGTCGTGATGATCCCATCTGCCACTCAAGCATCAAGATTTTACTACGCTGGTAATGTCTATACCTATTCAAAGGTAATCATGTTTTATTATTGCATTGATTCTAGACTTAAATACCGTGAGGCAAGACCGTATGTATTGTTCAAACTAAATGAACCGTAGTGTACCTACTGAAAGCAAACGGGGGAAAAAAGTGACGATATTTGCTTACGTTTGCGTTTGCTTCCATTGCGTCGAGCCACGCGGCGCCGCAGCGTCATCACAATTCACAACATTCACATTCATCCCTTAACTTTCTCAACCTCTTATTTGATCTAATAGTTTGATAGAAAAGTAGTCTTTATTTTTCTAGGAATTTGAGCGCTTCTCCTACTAATTAATTAAATACAATACGAGGTTGAGATAGTAAAGTGAAGATTTGCTCGTTAGTTATCATGGCATACGTTACAGTAGTACTTAATGCTTTAGGATAAGATGATAATTTGTCGTCACAACGCTAGTTGTTCCGTGTATTATGATTATGACGTCACTACGAAGTGTGAATCCATCCTTAGGTTGGGTGCCCGTCTAGTGTTTCAACAAAAACAAAAACTGCCTTCTAAAACGCAAATAATACTCAACTTCTTTTCAAATGGTAATAAGACTAATAAGTCAGTCAAACTGAAGTCGACTTTTGGTTAGGTATAAATATTGTGGGACGCCGACTTCAGTTTGACTGGGTGTACCCTTGTTTTGTCGACAACCTTTTCATCGAATATTATTTCATCGACAACGATTCATCGAAACTTTAGTACTAGTAATATTGTTTGGCGTAATTTTATTTCAACTACTATTTATTTAAATTTATCTTACTACGTGGAAATGGGTGATTCTTAAAAATACTCCGGATAACTTAAAAAAATCAAACTTTTTTTTTCACGACATATTGCGATGTACATCGAAAGTATATACCAAAAGCATATTTTCGATGCATATGAGCAAGCTTAATGCCGTCAGGAAAGGTAAAAAAAAATGGTACATAAACACGGATGTGACAGGTTGTGCCTCGGTCGTGACATTACTGATCGTGGCTGTGACACTGTATGACATGGATGTGACAGTTCTATATTTTTCACTCTAAATGTTAATATTAAGTTTATTAAACTAATGTCATCCCAGTTTAAAGTGATTGAAAACAATAAAGGACACTAAATTGGTTTAATCAACAGTTTTTATTTGTTATGACTTCTTTGAGAACATCAAATAATTAAATCACACACAATTGAGATCTTGTCAAAATACCGTCAGGTACATACCTAATCATCTGCTTAATACGATAAATCAGCCTTTTATTCTTAGAACTATTTGATCACAGGCAGCATTGTTTCGATATCACATAGAATCTACCTACACTCGCGAGCAAAAGTATCGAATCACTTTGCATTTTTTCATGTGCATCCAATATCTTTGTAATTTCCCACCCGAATCTGAAAGTTATGGTACCAAATAAAAGCTAATAATTTAACGCATTGGAAAATGTGCTAATTTAATATTCAAGGCCCAAAGGCTGAAAAATATCACGAATAACGGAAGTAGGCGGAATAAAAGGCTCGTTTAACATACAATACGATTTATTATTATTAAATTAGTATTGGGTATTGCCACCCCTAGCCTTGCTGACACAGTTTAAGCGATTTTTCATCGATCTAATTAATTTTCTAACATAGTCTTGAGGAATAGCATCCCATTCCATTCCATTTCTCCAGCAAAGCTATCTTCAACTCGTCAACAGTGGCAGGAGCAGTATCCCGATCCCGAACCTTTCTCTTCAGATAGTCCTACATGTGTTCAATGGGGTTAAGGTCCGGACTCATCGCTAGCCAGTTCATGGACTCGATGCCCACCTCGCGGAGGTAGGCAGCGGTGACCCTTGCGGTATGACAAGGGGCATTATCCTGCATTAGCATGAACCCCTAATCAGAAATACCAGCATAAGGGACGACATGCTCTTCCAGAATTTCCGTTATGTACCTGGCAGCAGTCAATCCACCGCCACGACCACCGCTAGGCACGAAAACCAGCTCGGTCCGCGCGTCGTACGAGATGCCGCCCCAAAACATAACAGAGCCACCTAGGTGACTCTTTCGGAGAAGCAGCACTGAGCATATCGTTCTTCTGATCTCCTGTAGACTCTTCCCCTTCGGTCGCAGCCATTCAGACATATTCTGCACTCGTCCGAGAAGAGAATTGGGGTCCATTGCTCAAGGGTCCAATTCTTATGAATTTCTGCAAATGCTCTTCGGGCTGTACGTTGCCGTGCCAGCAACCTCGGCCCCGTCACAGGCCTCCTGGGTGTTAAATTCGCTGCCTTGAGTCTTCTTCTCACTGTCCACTCGCTGGCAACCACTCCTCGCACCTCACGCAGACGCTGCTGGATGGTAACTCCAGTCTGGTGACGATCTCGGAGAGATATTGAGTACAACGAAGCGGTTGTCGCGCTCTGATGTGCACCTTCTGCGGCCGCTTCTTGGTCTTGAAGTAAAAGACCCAGTTTGGTGGAACCTCTGGTAAAGTTTACAAACTGTAATTGGCTCAGATTCACCTCGGCAGCTACTGAACGTTGACTACGCCCTTCTTGCAGAAGCTGGACGACTACGGCGACTTGAGCTTCAGTGGCTTTGCGGAGATGTGTACCGGTCGACTTCTGATAAGTGACTGATAAGGAACCCCCCTCTACCCCCGTTATATAGGGGTCAAGGATAGTGCAAGTCGTGCACGTCGTAACGAGTAAAGGCTCACAAACCGGGAAATTGCCCATAATCTGAAAAATTCTGGGCCAATTTTTGTGTTTCATAGCTTTTTATAAAGCTAATATTTCAAGAAACGTAATTACATTTAAGTAATTTAGAAAAATAAACCAATTTACAAAGATATTGGGTTCACATGAAAAAATGCAAAGTGATTCGATATTTTTGCTTACGAGTGTATTATTAGTAAATATTAAACATAATAATCGAGTATCAAATCGGGACTCATTCACTCAACAAGCCCTTTCATGTGATACTCACTTGGTATAACCGCTTTACTTTAATTCTTTTAAACCCTCTTTTACACCCATTTCCAATTAATATATAAAAAAAATCGTCTATTATTATTTGTAAATAGATGCGGGCACGCAAATTGTACAACTACGCCAAATTTCGATACGTTTAGTAGTAGCTGAGAAAATCTGCTGTGACAGACAGACAGACGGACAGACAGCCACCGAATTCTTTACCATAAGGGTTAGTTTTTTTACCTTTTTTACCATTAAATTATTGAAATAACATAGAATGTCACGACCACGCGTTGTTATGTCACGACCATGTACTCAAAGAGTGGTGGTGACATTTTTTACATACCATGGCCGTGACAATTTGAAACGTGTTCGGTATAACCTATAAACTAGTCATGATTTAGCAAATCTTAAGTAATTATCTTAAAAAGCACTGTATGAGGTACAAATTATGTTTAAAACAATAGCGTGAAACTGGCACTTGCCTTTAAAAATCGTACACGGCGTTGACGTGTTAAGGTTGTCCCTTTTTTCAAATATGTAAATGAGTTGTTTTTTTTTGTGAGACACACTACATTCAGCCCTTAGCAAAACTGGTATGAAGACTGTGTTGCTGTTCTAAAAAATATTAAAAAGGGTTACTAGCATCAAAGATACTTTTCTACCGAGTCCCACATTTTTAAAGTATCGCACATGGTCGTGACACAAAAATTACTCACAAACTTTATGTTGTTCAAAATCAAAAAAGGATCTTTTTTTATTTCTTAATTTTTTACAGCCACATAGAACATAGATTAGTCTTGCGGGATTGCTGTAATATTACGCGAAAACAAATCAAATTTCTTCAGAAAAAAATATATTATTTCCAAATTTGGCAATCTCACACTACACGGTCCGTGACATTTTGGAGTTGTAATTTTTTTTAAACAACTTTATAATCATTTTATTTTAAAAATTATATTCAGACATGATGTTACAGGTAATTTACTAAGTAAATTGATATAAAATTTATTGATTTCTCTAAAAAAAATATTCAATTCTTACAAATCACACAAAAACACGTAAGAATAAGAATCACCCAAATACTAATCAACGAATACTACTTAATCGCTGATTTGTTACAAATTATCTTAATTGGTACAGCCACAAAACATTGCAATTCATTTCTTCGACGTATTACTTGAATACATTTTTATATGTCCTATGAGGCTTTCAAAGTAGGTTAGGTTAGAACTGCGACCCCCAAGAAAACGAACTGTTGACAGAAGTGGGTTAGGTTAGCTTAGAACTGCGACCCCCAAGAAAACGAACTGTTGACAGAAGTGGGTTAGGTTAGGTTAGAACTGCGACCCCCAAGAAAACGAACTGTTGACAGAAGTGGGTTAGGTTCGGTTAGAACTGCGACCCCCAAGAAAATGAACTGTTGACAGAAGTGGGTTAGGTTAGGTTAGAACTGCGACCCCCAAGAAAATGAACTGTTGACAGATAGCATGACACATTACTATTATTAAATTATATCAATGGTCAATCATAACACACATAGCTATAATCGCACAGAGTGATTGCGTTTAGTTTTGATAGCAAAATATTACCAATTGAAATAATTTTATGCGGAATAAATATTATTACAAGTAAAAAAAAACAAATAAAAAAACCCGAAATGATTAGTCATGACATGAATTTGATTGAAATAAGTCAACTACCAATTAAAAGACCTCGTTTCAAATTACCTAGTATTGAGTCCTCGACGCAATGAGTTGTCGATGAAATGAAAATACTTGAAACGTTGTCTTTAAAAAAAATATTCGATTAAAAGTTTGTCGGCAATTCAATGGTAAACCGTTTGACTGACCTGTTACCATTTGAAAAGAAGGTACTTATAATTTGCATTTAGAAGGCCACTTTATGTTTTTTTTTAATCTTTTTATGGTATTTTATACTTTTTAGTGGTCATAATATTTTATGCTGTTATATTGTAGTCCTACTTCTCTTTTTATAAGAACTAAAGGACATTTTAGGCTCGCCGCAAGCAACGCCACAGAAAAATCATGGTGCATATATTTAAACTATTTAAATGTGCTTCGTCACAGTCGCTCATTTATCTTAATCTAGATATTTTATCGCCAGCCTTGAAATAGGTTGAAATAGGCTTACCTACCGTAGAGGAGTCCCAGTAGGTCTTCTATCTATCTATGGCCTTCGTCATCAGTTCCACTTCACCAAATGATACTTTCTGAATGCGAATGCTTGAATTGTTACTGGTAATACTAAAATCGCTGGGTGTATGCGTATAATGTTTAAGGAGTTTCCTAAATCCCTCACGGATCCCTCTACAGATACCAACTTTATAAACACATCCAGTGGAACATAGAACCTCCTCCTCTTTTGAAGTCGGTTAAAAATAAATAAGGAAGGATAATTCCGTAGGTATGTAGGTATGTTTTGAGTTTTCTAAATTTCAAGTGAAAATAGCCTGTTTGTACTCGTAATTCTTGCACATTTGTATGAATTCCTTGATAGTGGGCTAAGGGCTTGTTACACAATTTTAATTAATATTTGATTTTTCTATGCAAATCTATCCCATGGGGAGCTAAATACTCATTAGCATCGCGATAAAGTATTACGGCTGCATTTTTATTTAGTGCCCAACCAACCTAACCCAACCTTTCTACATCAAGAAGTAAAATAAATAATAAAAAAAAAAACCTCTTTTCTAGTACAGTCAATACAAAGTGTAACTGTGAAAAAGTACATGTATACATGGCTACTTCTTACGAATTTGTTCTGTTCGATAAGCTCCTACCTATTATTGGTACCTAACAGTGCTCTACTGTACATTGCTTTATCTTTTTACCTGACAGCCAAAAAACAAGAGTAATGTTTTTTATGGGTACTGAGGCAACAGTGCTCCAACATACCTAATAAAAATTCCCAACTTTACGCCACTGGCATAGCTTCCTAAAAATTGATTGAACATGAAATTTTAAATGGTTTTCTGCATAATAGTGGTAGTAATTTTCCGAGCAACCGCTCCGTGGTGCCGGCCCTAACCCGTGGCGGCGCGTGAAGGAATTCCAAAACAATGCCCCATCAAAACGTCACCGTTTTGTTGCCCCTGTCAAGTCCGGTAGTGGACGTAGTGGCTGATTAAAGGCTTTGTTTCTAGAGTCGAAGCTAAGGCATACAGTCGGCATTCCTGTGATTCCTATAGGTTCTAGAGAGGTATATTTGACAGGCTTTTAACTCGGCCGCGATTACTATTAAGTGAATAAAAGGTATCATACGGAGTGCTCAAGGTTACAGATTTTGTTTACTTACATACAATATTAATTATGTTTTAGTAAAATTAACCTTCCGTGAAAAAATATCTAACTGATGGTGAAAACCTCATTCTCTAACTCTTTCTAAACTGCTGGAAAATCCGTTGCGTTCACGGAAGGTTAAAATTAAAAGGTAAGTACTCAATAAAAAAATATGTAAGTAAAAAAAAAAACAGTACCTACATTGCAACTAAACTAAATTACACCAAGTCTACTTGCATAGGTACTTACTCATTATTCTAGTTCAATATGCCAACTGACAATCGATTCAATTTAACAATAACCTCAAAAGTACCTGAAGGACCGAGCAATGCTCGGGTTGGAAACGATTTTTCCCGCAGATGACTTGACAAATTCGTCGTCGTTTTTTTTTTTAATTTTATATACCAACTAGCGACCCGCCAGCGGCTTCGCCCGCTTCTATTTTTTTTTTTTCATATTACTTAGGGGTGTGAAAAATAGATGTTGGCCGATTCTCAGACCTACCCGATATACACACAAAATTTTATTAAAATCGATCCAGCCGTTTCAGCGGAGTTCAATAACGTACACCGTGACACGAGAATTTTATTTATTAGATATTGCTCGTTTAATAGAAAAGAGACAGGATAATGTTTATTTTTTCTTGGAGTGTCGTTAGCGCATCATAGTGTTTTATTTTAATTTAACAGACACCGAACAATAGATTTATTAATACAAAAATTTACATCTCTGGCGCCAGTGCACGACCTTTTGATATTTTATAGTAATCGCTTACTAATAAATTACTGACCAATAACAATTAAGTTTTTTATTGATTGTTCGATATCAAGTTACCGCAGAGAAGACTTGTGTAGGTGGAACAGATTGGTATGATATAAATTTAAATCGTTTAACTATAAAAATAAACGATTGAAAACTAATTTAGATAACCCGAAATTTGATCAGAATATAATTGAGATAAACGACATCTTACGGCAATTGTAGGAACCACTAGAACGTTATTGGTGCGATAGACGGCACAACAAAAAGTCAACGCATTTTAGTTTATAGACAACTGCCTAGATGACGCTAAAGTAAATTTATTAACAGCGCCATCTTTTCGATATCTGCTAAACTATTAATGTGCGTGCCGCTGAGCTTGTTGTCCGGCCACCATTTTGCTTGGCCATCTGTGTAACAAAGTAAAAAACATTTCTAGTTTTGTTCACATATCCCATAGATGGCGATAAAAACGGTTTAGTCGTGCATAAAAGTTCGACCCCTGTTAATTGTACGTCAAAAATAAGTGGAAATAACAATAAAATTATAATATAATAATATTAACGGTTTAAAATAATTATTATCACTATAGTATGTTATAATTGTTGCTACATGCGTGATAAAACGTATTCACACGCATCTAATGGCAGGTACCTACCTACAAAAAAATAAAACGATACTTTTCCGTGGTTTTCCACTTTTATTAAAAAAAATTAAAAATGATTTTGCATTTTAATTTTAACTTTAAAATACAAATTGTAATACAATTTAATTGTGATCTATATCAATAAGCTGCAAACATAAAAATAGTGGGTAGTAAAAAAGCTATGCCCCGAGTGAGGATCGAACTCACGACCTTAAGATTATGAGACTTACGCGCTGCCTACTGCGCTATCGAGGCCGATGTCTACGTGGCGAAAATAAGGGAACACCTTCTGAAACCGGTAACTATTTTAGCTTCAACGTTGTAAGGTGATCCTCTTATCTCGAGTTTTGTTATCGTTGTCAGGCAAATTTTTTTAAAATAATACTGTAAGGCCAGTACCTAATCTATCTATACTAATATAATATTATAGAGAGGAAAGATTTGTTTGTTTGTTTGTTTCGAATAGGCTCCGAAACTACAAGACCGATTAATTTTTTTATTTTTTTACCATTAAAAGCCGACATTATCAATGATGAAGATGATTCAAGAGGAAGTGAAGCGAGGGCGGGTCGCTAGTGTTATAATAACTAGATTTAAATTTCTTGATTTTGATAAAGTATTTGGTAGCTAAGGACAAGCGGTATGTGTGTAGTCAGCAGCCGAAGCCGAAACTATTCTCAACTGCGTACAGTAATATGCCGCCGCTTTGACCGAGAGCTCACTTAAGTATTTCTCTAAATTATTTTTGGACTAATGTGTCAGGCTATACTTTTTTATGCTGCCCTTATGATTTAGGTTAAATAATTGTAATAAAAACTGCTTAAACATCACCAAAACAAACTAAAGAACGATGTGTTCCATGGCGTGCGGGCTGACAGCGCCAAGTCACTGCGTCACGAAAAATTACAGGTTGCTGTTAAAGCTAGAAAGTTTTAATATTTATTAAGCTCTGCTTTAATATTATTAATCTTTTGCTTCTCAGCATAATTGTTATTCTTTTACTGTGTTCCTCCTCCGAAACGGCTTGACCTACTTTTATGAAGTTTTATATGCATGTTCAGTAGGTCTGAGAATCGGCTACTATCTATTTTTCATACTTACCCCTAGGTGACATGAAAGACACAAAAAAAATTATTGCAGCGGGCGAAGCCGCTGGCGGGTCGCTAGTAATAAGTAAAAAAACCGGCCAAGTGCATGTCGGACCACGCACAGTGAAGGGTTCCGTAGCTGGGATGAACGTTCATGGTTGATTTTTTTTATTTATTTTTAATAAAATCTCAAAAACTACACAGCGTATAATGTTCAAAACAATTTTGGTTGGAAGTATTTCGTATGTTCTACTACTGTAATTTTTATTAGAATGTTCTATTTAACAGTTCAAAAGCTACCAACCCGGACAGAATTTTTACGACTTTAGAAGCGTATATCTCGCCAACTGTTCACTTACGTAAAAATTCACTTAAAACTTTCTGTATCATTTTGGAAGCCCTTTCTTAAAACACCCCACACGCTGATATAACTGAAAAAAAAAATTTTCATCCCCTAGTTACATGTATGGAGTGCCACCCCTAAATATATATTTTTTTCAATTTTTCTACATCATTGTATAGCGGTTCATAGAATACATCTATCCTCCAAATTTCATTTATATAGTGCCAATAGGCTCTGAGTAAAATGGCTGTGACATACAGACGGACAGACGGACAGACGGACAGACGGACAGACTGACATGACGAAATTATAAGGGTTCCGTTTTTGCCATTCGGCTCCGGAACCCTAAAAATCAGTTTCAGTTTTTTTCTTACTAGAACTGCAAGCAGCTAGCCTTAAGATCGTTACGAGTATATTATGATGATTAAACTTAATCAAAGTGTGACGTTATAGATAATATGTAGTAATTTATAAGAGCCACAAGTAGGTATTCACCATTCATCCATCGGTCTTTCAAAATCTTATCACCAAACTAATGCTATGGTCGTTCTCCGTATTTTAAACTAAGTTGTGTTGAAGAAACTGGGCCTGTGAGAGATAAATTTACAGTAATTAATTATACTAACCTACTACTTTTGAGTCTAAAAATAAATACGTTTAAATAAATGATTTAGATTGATTATCAGCTAGATTAAGAATGACGTCAGATATGTACTTCTAAAATTAAGCTTTTATTTGTTTTCACCTTTATTTCCAAATACACAAAGAAAATAATGGCGGATTAATAGACGAAAAAAACTTTATATAAGGTTTAATAAGGAACACGCGTAACATTTTTTTTCTTATGCTCTCTGGAAAGTGCTATGTAAGAGAGGAATAATTGTATACGCGAAATAATTGTCGTGTATTTTTTTCATAAGATTATGAAGCTTTAAAAAGTCATAGTTCAGACCCCCTGCAAAAACGACAGAAATGACGTCACAGCTGTTGTTCCATGTTAAAAATATAAGGAACTTATGAAGAAATTCGCATTTATTTCGTAAATTACTACCTATGTTTAAGCCACTATCGTTTAAATATAAAATATAAAATAAAATATTACGTAAATAAAATAAGGATGCCATAAAAAACAATCTAAACATTCCAAGAAGTTTTAAAATTTCAACAAGTTTTGACTTAAACGGCCCAAAATTTAGTGTAATACGTTTTTTGATGTATTTTTTACATTTTCTCCTAAATCCAATGAAACTCAAATCTGATTTTCAAACATGTTCTCTTTTGAAGTACCTACCTTACAAATTCAAGTTAGCAATTCTAACAAAATTTGTCAGACGGTTGCCACTGGGGTTGACAATCTAATGAAAATATTACAAGTCGCGTCCACGCGCGTCCCCTGGCCTTTGCGGCAGACGGACCAAATGAGACAGACGTTACTGGATTACTATCTGTCTATGCTATTAATTCTTCGTCGAATCTTTGAGTGGTAGAAGCTGATTTTAGGATTACAAAGTTCGCTCGAAATCCGGTGTTTACGTGAATGCCAGCGTCAGACGATGGCTGAGATTCCACTCGGTAAAAACCAGGCCAGAGCATGTCGTACCATGCTCAGGGCTGAGATTCTACACGGTAATAACGATATCGTATTTGACGTGTTTCCGTAATGTCAACATTTTCATAACTCTTATGTCATTTACAATAATGGCGACTGTGACATAAACGATTCTAAAACACGTCAAACACGATATCGTTATAACGCAGTTGAATAGAGGCCCTGTGTAGGGTTCCGAAGCCGTTAACTACACTACAAACACAAAAAACGACAATTAATAACTAACTTTCTATTTAATGTTACTTAGTTGATTGTAGTACGTATAAATACTTTAATCGCCAGTATCTCAAGAACTAATGATATCTACTTAGTCGCGATAGCTTACACGCGCTTTCATTGAAGATATTTTTCAGATGTTTTCAACATTTTGTCAAGATTTAATTTACAAATTTGTTGGCGTGGCTTATATGTATATTCATGCCAAATTAGAGCTTTTTAGTAAGTACTAAGGGTCTCTGAGCTAGGCTGCGGGCGGACGGACGGACGGACATGGCGAAACTATAAGGGTTCCTAGTTTGACTACGGAACCCTAAAAACAATACTGCCTTTCACGAGTTTGCGATATTGCTTTGCGTTCGATAACTCTTATTTACTTGACGGCCGAGTAATGGCGGCCGAGTTAAATACATACTACAGTGCACGGCCGATATGAAGTAAATCCTGACACCTGCCATTCCAGTACAAATTATAACCTCAAACCCAAGAATAGGTTAAAAAAATTACTGCGATGACAGCTGTCAGGATTTACTTCTTATACGCCGGGCACTATAAAACACATCAAACGCAATATGGTTGTACCCTGGTAGAATAGACGCCATGTACCTAAGGTAATTTACAACTCGCTTTTCAGTCTGATGACTAATTATTACTCTGCAAGTAAATACGTCTTATCAGAGCATTATTTACATTGTCATGTGTGTATTTTTAATTTATAGTGGACATCGAAAGTGTGTATTTTCGGATCATTAATTTTTAAGTGTTTGTTGCGCTTGGTCTGCGGAGATACTTGTAGTATGCAGACTATCATCAGATCCTATTATTATGTACTAGCCTCCGATACTATTGGTATTAAAACGAGTACGCAGTTTGCTGTTGATCAGCGGTTAATTTGCAGCAAAACGTAAGTTTTCACAGCTGGGAAAAGAAGGAAATTTGACACTTTTAGAAAAGTTTGGTCACGGTTCGTTAATCATTATGTATTAATGGAAAAATTGTATAGTATATGTTGTAATCGTTAAACGATGTAAAAGATAAGTTTTTTAACGTAAAATCCCCGTAAAATAAAAACACCGGCGCGTCGCCAGTGACAGGGCTAAGCCTCCCAAACTTTCAACTTTTCCTAATCGACACCTAAATATCATTATTTTCGAATAAATTCTCCCTGGGTGATAAATTTACCTCGTTTGAGTGGCAACCCTTCCGCTGAATATTTAAAAAGTCGTTGGCAACATTTTAATTGGGCAATCCTGTAAGGATTAAATTATCAAGACACCTAGTTACGGGGCTCTTTGAAGTTAATGAATTCAGCGAGTTAACCGCGGTTACGTAATCGCGTATTCGGAGCGGTACAGATTTTGACACTTGTCCGGAAAAATGGTTTGATTATTAACTAAGTATTCCGGAAAGAGGGTTCAGTTTTTAGTCTGTGTTTGACGCTCTTAATGTTTCTGTATGGTTCTGGATTAGTTCTTTAACCAAGAACCATTCCTACTTAAAATGACTTGTTATATAACAAAGTCTTAGACTTGCGATGTGTTATATTCGGCGATTAATTGGGTTATGTTATTTAAATAGAATAAATATAAAGTGTAAACATAATTCATTAATAGCATTTTAGAGGCTTTTTACATGCCTGTAAAGTATTAAGTACCTATTGTAATATCTTGATACGGGGTTTGGGGGAATTCTTATATCTACCTAAGCAGTCATATAAATTTCTTCAAACCAAAATAATAAGTATAATTACTTGATAGTATTTCGGTTAGTTTGGTTATTGAAATCAGTAAATAAAGTAAATGGAATTAAATATATCAAAAATCATTTTCAGTAATTTCACATGTATCGAAACATTGTTGACATTGACAAAAAAAAGAAGAAAATTATTTCTTCTGATTTTTTTAATAAATCTGATCTACTGAATACTGAATAAGGTACTTCAAGTCTGTACGTTCACCGGTTTTTTTAATTCCGACCTGTTCCTAAGCGAACGTAAAATGTTTATTCTTCCAAAAGAGGGGACATTCTAACTTTTTTGTTCCTTAATTTTTTACGGAAAATCTCATGAGACCGATCCGGGATTTTGAAACACGGCGGAACCGGAAAGTTTAAAAAGTTTGTTAAAAAGACACTTTACAATGGGTTACAGGTTGAAAAGCATGAATAATTTGATAGTTCCCTAGGCCATGCCTGGTTAGCGTAGAGTTTTGGTAGGGGCATGAGCTGCTGTGTTTGGTAAATCAGGACCTCGCTGTTTTGTCACCTCGGTGTTCGTTTTACGTCTTATATTGTGAGGGCGGTACTTCATTGAATAGTACTTGAAATATATGGTTTAGTTTGGACATACCGAATCGATTGTTGCAACACGAATGTTTCACAAGTGCAGTGCCGCCATTATGTTATGTTAGTCTGTTAGGCCTACAGGCCTCGTTGCCCGGAATAATACTTTTAGAATCACATGTTTAAGTTTAAAGGTATTTAAAATTTAAGTTATACTCGTACGGTGATGGCCTATGGTACTTTTTTAATCGCTGTACCAGTCTCACTAGGCAGAAGGAACGACGATGACGATGTCTTGAGGTAGGTAATATTGAAATCAAAAATGCAAGAGTTACAACTTTTTTGTAACTCTTTGCGTTGTTAAAATTTCATAAAAGTATCAAAATTTCGTTAACCCGCCGCCGGCCGAGGCAAATTTTCATTATTTCAAACAATCTCATTAAAACCCGTAAAACTATAAAAAAGTACTCTCGCGCATCAAAGCGCCCATTAAACAAACTTCAGACAAACAAATGAATTCACTGTTCAAAAATTTACGTCTTACGACTTGAGCCCCTACTACGCGACAATATTTCGTTCGAGACATTAAAATTTATCTGTTGCGAGCGAGTTTACGCGAAGGTGATAAAATAAAATGACAGTTGTTTAGTACAGACCGGGGAATATTGTAGGTGCAATATGTAGAAATTGAAAGGTATGGGGCGCGCGAGACCTCTTTTATTTATGGTGGTGAATGGGTTTTGGATTGCCACGAGTTTATGTGGTAAAGGTTATGGTAACAACAATAGATTGAATATAGACTTGATACTGTTAAGTGTTGGGGGCCGGCGTGGACGTGAGTGCCACGGTGGTGAGTACGCGCCGGTACCCAGGCACTTGCATCGTTGAAGGAACCGCATAGCTCGTCAGAAAAGAGATTTGGAATAATGAGGGTGCTGCGCTGTACAGAATAGGTCTATGTTTTTATTGGCAACCTTACTTGATGGTTTGGTTGGTGGTTTGTAGATCTTATTTGGGAGAAATGTTTTAGTCTGTTTCTGAATAGCTTACTTTAAATAAAGTAGATTTCGAATTATAATCCTTAAAACCGCAACATTACATTTTAAGGTTGTCACGCACAATCTTCGATCCACAAACGAAATCTAAATAAAACGCATGAAACAACCTGGCTCGCCGTACTTATATAATTATGTTAAGGGAGAGAACATTTTAAAAAGGACACATTAGAATATGATTCAATTATTGCATAGTTTGATGTTCTCTACCTACCTGCCTGTGGCAAAAAAATTGAGAAATGCTCATTCAGTACCTAAGATCCTTGAAGAAACACTCTTTTACAAGATAAGGTAGGTATTGTAGGGGGTGCTTTTCAATTAAATATTTAAAAAAACATGATAATATATATTTATTCAGATGGTTGCTTATTTATATTAAACATACTTATGTACGTCTCGAGGTTCTGTCTAACTGCCATCTCTATAGGAATACACAGTGTTCCTATTATAAACATCGGGCCATAGAGTTGACGTGGAGGTCTTCAACCTTCACAGTATATAGAAGGTAAAATTTACCCTAATTTTGATAGAGAAACATGTCATTCATAATGATAACTAAAATGTCATGCAAACTAACATGTAATGAATATTTGTGCATCTGCCCAATTATGTACTTTCTGGGAGCCTTGGCAAGATGCATAACGCGATTGTAGAAAACTTTGATATATTTAAGCGGCCGACGCGTTGGTTTATTATACGGCAATCCTATAATAGTACCGGTCTATTCTTTTCCCTTCGGCCGCCACCGCAACCATGTTTCGCAACCAGTTGCAAAGGAAGAATTTTCCTCCTTTGTTGGCAACTAGTTGCGTTTGACGAATATTTTGTCTTAATACGCAACCAGTTGCGAAGATGTAATCCATTTTCCATCATGGCAACTAAGTTTCGCAACCAGTTGCTAAACATATTTTTCTTTTCTGGCTACGCAACCAAGAAGTTATATAATAGATAAATTAGATGAGGTATAAAAACTTTATGAACCTTATGGCTCTCGCTACAAGTAAAGCCGTTAATCTGACATTGAAAAAAAAGCAGTCAATGATTATTCCTGTCATGTCATAATCATTTAATATCTTTAGCAGCATAGAGGCAATACTATTCGTTATTTACTATACGTATTAGAGCATAGGTTATCTGTCAAATGCATTACGTGTTCTAGGATTATTATATCCTCGTAGACAACTGGTTGTGAACAAAGAAAATTAACTCTTCTATAGCAACTAGGCTTTTTGAAATTTTCCTTGTTGGCAACTGGTTGCGTAACAGGAATGAATATTCTTCTATCCCAACTGGTTGCCATGAAAGACTAAAAAATCCTCGTAGACAACTGGTTGCGAAACAGAGTTGCGATGGCGGCCGAAGGGATTCTTTTAACACCCAAAATCCTGCACTCCATTCTATTTGGCAAACCCTCAACCTGGACTTCTGAATCTCGGTTAGTGACCACGCTTGGGCACCGCAGGTTAGGATAGGCAGTATACAAGTGTCGACGAGTTTTCGCTTAAGTAACAGAGGAAGGTCGCCCTTCATAAGTGTTTTCATAGACCAGAAGCTCTTCCAGGCATTCTCGCTGCGTCTTTCAATCTCTTTATCCTGCCTATTGTTAGAAGAAACTATATAATGGTAGCTTAAAATTCATAACTAAATACTGGATAGATTTCTACGTAACATAATAAAGGTTATAGTATATTTTATTTAGGTAAAACTATTTTCAATTTTATCACGACACTCGCACTTTAATTTCCTCAAATGCAATAGTTTCTTCAGCTCAATCACCTTTACCCCCTCCTCAATTACCAATTCCATCTACCCTCACCTCCGCCAATCACCACTACGTCCACCGATAAACGTTAACGCTCGCCGCAACGACAGAACTTGCGCGATCACAGGTTTGATGGCGCGTTAAAATCACTCCGCAGCGCGTTAAGCTGGATTGTTACTGGCAGGTGAGGATATAGTTTGGAGTTCTATATTTACAAATTAAAAAGGTATTTGGTTATCTCTGCTATAGGGTGAATTGCAAAAATATTGTACATAGTTAGGGACCTAATTGATGTCAAAGTTTAATTTTCCTTAGTGTAACGAAAATTAGTCATACAATCGTATGTTTAATCTTTGTTACATAAAGGAAAAATAATTTGTTTGAACACTGACATCTATTAGATCCTTAACTATGTACAATATTTTTGCAATTCACCCTATAATAGTGCATCAAGTGTCGGTTGACACTGACAGGATCGATTGGTGTGAGATTGTCCCGTGATATTAATTTACTAATTTATATTATTAGTAAGTTTCCTTTACAAACTTAAAACACTTCTGATTTTTGGAGAGCGAGGTCTTCTGATACTGGACTCAGGCCCGTATTAATAAACCGATCTCGGTTCAAATGCCCGTCTCAAAATACGTCAAAAACTACAGTTTTCTATAGATTGAGGTTTACTTTGACATATCTTGAGATAGGCATTCAAACTGAGACGAGTTTATTAATACGGCCATTAGACCTACTAGGAAATCGAGTAGAGTAATGTAGTAATGTTTCCCTTGCAACTCACTAAAATGTAACAGAGAGCTAGGCGCAGTCTGAAGATCAGCGCTGTGCAGCTGATCCAGCTCGCAGCATATGCTGAGACATGAGTCTGTTGTCGCAGAATAATGTATACCTATTTACCTATACTGTGTGGTAATGCCGTGTATTTTCCTTGTATGTGACAATAAATATATTTTTTTTTATGCTCAACTGTTGTAACCGTAATAATTTATATTGAGTTATCTTTATTATTAAAAACATTTATTTTTCTGAAAATCAGCCAAAATTGGTACTTTCACCTTCACACAACTTCACCATTTCCCACCACCTCCAAACAAACAACATAGGTAACATTTTACAGTCCAACATAACATAAAGGGGTAAGTTTATGTAGCCAGGATTAGCCGGACGGCGGAGGCAGTAAACCGGCCCGGATTACTTTTATATCTCCTAACAAATAATAGCACATAAAACTTGTGTGAAAAACACTAGTTACGGCGTGCTCGCCGACGTACGAGAGGCAAGGAAATAGTTTCATGCTTCAGGATTCTCGCTGCATCGTCGAGCGGATTATAATTCATAGTTTAATCTGTGAAGTATTAAATAACTTGTGAGATTATTGTGATACGAGTTTTATTTAGACTAGCGGACCCGACAGAGGTTTCCTATAGCGGCGCCATCTACCGGGTCGAATTGTGAATCTAAGCAGGTTTCCCAAACACAAACAATTATTTTCTTCCAACCTATTACGAGGAGTTCAGTGGCTACACACATACAGAAGAATTATAATTATATGTATACTAGCGGTTTTTTTTTTTTTTTTTTGAGGGACCTACGTAGTTTGCCTCTGATGGCTTTGACTACTTCGCCGGAGAGAGGGCGGACTCCTGATGGGAGTCCACGCTAAAAATGGGTTTTACACTAGCATGCCTAAGGGCGCCCCTATTGGGCCGACCTCGGACTTAGGACGCTAGGGGAGAATTTCAATCGAATTGGTTTTATGCTACAATACGCTTCGGAAATTTTACGTTAGACCAGACTGAGAAGAAGACCACACTAGCGTAAGTTAGTATGGGGCGAACGCACGTCTTGTAAATTGTCATCTTATTTCTAAGCGACAGCTTACTGCGTTTGTTCAACAACGGATAGAGACGGCCTAGAATGAAGGCCGCCCGATTCCGGACACGCCTAATGTGTTGCCGGAAAAGCAATCGACGATCTGGGGTGACCCCTAGATATTTGACCTCGTTAGCCCACGGAATGGGACTATCGTAGAGTCGAATAGAATTGTAGGAGGGACCTAACCAACTGAGACTGAGTTTCCGGCAAAAAAGCACAGCGGCGCTTTTCTCCGGATTCACTTCGATCCTCCAGAGCCTAAACCAACGACCTAACTCGTTGATGGCGTCCTGGAGGCGACCGTGTAGAACCGAGGGGCGGATAGAAGTCGTATAGATGGCGGTGTCATCAGCAAAAAGTGCATAATGAACATGCGGAACTCTAGGTATATCGTTTGTGAACAACGAAAAGAGAATTGGGGAGAGAACAGAGCCCTGCGGGACTCCGGCTCTGATCGGATGGGGTATACTAGCGGTTGCTCGTTTATCGCGTATAAATAGTAACCTGACTATGCAAAATGTGGTTACAGAATTATCAACAAGTTTAGAGTTGTTGGTATTCTGTGGCTCTGCCTACCCCACTCTGGGAATAAAGGCGTGACGTTATGTATGTATGTGTAAATAGTAACCTATATCCTTCTATGGCTTCTATTCCTTGGGACTCAAGCTACCTCCGTATCAAATTTCATCAAAATCGGTTGAGCGGTTTACCCGTGACAGCGTAACAAACAGACAGTTACTTTCGCATTTATAATATTAGTATGTTTGGCAGCTTAAAATACGAATATGTCCATTATTTTCATTTATTCTATAGTCATATAAGTAAGCTTATCGTTGTCTAGTACCCAATGGTACAAGCCTAAAGCTTAGTTTAGGGTTAGGTCAATTTCTTTGAAAATTTCCCCTAATATTTTATTTGATTGAATAAACACATTTAAGTACCTACTCGACACTTGTCGTCTCTAGTCTAGTAAATTATCTTCCAGGTTGCTCTTCTTTCTCCGATCCTTTCATTATCATAATCATCTTTCATCACCTTTTGTTCGTCTACTGCTGGAAACACGCCTGTTCCTATCAGAACCAGATTGCTCTGTCCGAAGCGCGCTTCATTCAATTTCTGCCAAAAGCAAATCGTCACTCCACCTTTTCACAAGATATCCTGCATCGCGTTGACCGAATAGGTGTAGACTTTTAGAAAACGTCTGCTCCAACAGCTATCAGTTCTTCTGCAGATGTGACCAGCCTACTGCCCTACAACGAGGTAATGCTTTGGGCTTTATCGATAACCCTCGTTTACTTTGATGTACGGAGGCAGTAACGACACTGTAGAAGGATTAAAAAAAAAAACAAACCTTAATGGGACCAGACTTATACCAGTTTTCTTACACTTTAAATTTCGTTAAATTCTATTGCAAAGCAATAAGGAAATTTTAAAAATACCCTAAGTAAAAAAGAATTCACGAATTTTTCCGGTTGTTGCCGACCGTACGTAATTGCTAATTCGGTCTAAGCAATAGGGGTGAAGAAGCTCTTATAAAAATGTCAGGGTAAGATTTAGATGGGTACCACCTCTGTGCATTGGGAGACGAGGAATTGCGTATATTCTTTTGTTTTACGATTTTGTTTCGTAAATAAAGACACATTTAGTAATATTACCTTTAAGAGTATTCACTTTGACGGGTTTGTAAGTGGTAGCTGATAAAGATCTTCCTCAGCATCAAATTAACAAATAAACAGACAGTAAGTGCGGTTAAAGACAAAATTGATAATTGATAGCTGTCGATGAAAGGAATTGACTTTACTGAGGTTTGTCTTAGAATAAAATGCTTCTTTGAAACGTCACTCACTTTCTGACGATGAAATTCGTGCTTATATGGTAAAAAGTTAAAACGAATTCTAGCCTAAGACTAAAATAGCCCAAACTTTATGTAAATCTTGCGAGGGACCAGAAGTATTTTGACAATGATATTACATAATAAAGAGGAAGTATGTTACTGCCGCGCCCAAGTTGAACATTCATAAAAGACCCAATTGACCACTAGCGTGCTCTCTTACGCTATACGACTCGAAGATCACTCACTCACGTGTTTTCCGTATCTGTCGATCATTCATTTGCAGTGATCGGAATAGGTAGTGCAATTTCGCGAGGCTTCGGTGCGTAAGTTTAGTATGGATATAGCTTGTAACCCCGGGATTACATTTGCAAAGTGTTAAAGTTTGTGTTTAATTCAGAAATGTTATTAAAATATGTTTTTAACGATTATTTTGCTAGCATATAATATCGCATTGACGAAATATGTAGACACTTGCAATGACAAAAGTTAAAAAATATTTACAATAACATTATTTTTTTAGATATTTCGCATGTTCCCATTTAACTTCAATTAAGGTCACGTCAAGAAAATATTCTGTGAAATAATACGAGTCCCGGAATCTGGGGTCTTATCCATATTAAGTATAATGTTTAAGGTCATTCACCCGAAATTGCACTACCTATTCCGATCTCTGTTCATTTGTGAAACAATTAAACACATTGTATTTTCTCTAATTTCAAACGCAATTTACCAGAAACGTAAGTAACATATCTATACACTGTAATATCATTGAATTTTGTCGATTTTCCCATAAGCCATCTTGTGATAACTCATCAATCATTAAAGAAATAATCGTTAAACAGCTGTATCGTTCATCATAACCCGCGAAAACTCGCAGTACACTATGAATGTTAAAATCACGCGCGACTGTTCCCGCAGCCTCCCGTCACCTTTATAGACTGCTTTATAGACACTTCCGGGGGAAAGTATATGTTCTTTTATATTGGTGACAGTTCTAGTACTTATAAAAATAAAAGGATTTACACTTAATTGAATTTTGGGTAACAGCGTTGCGCGGTTTGGCGGAAAATCTGTCGATGGCGAGTCATTTATAAGAATATTGAGTGCTTCTACTCAATATTTTATGTTCTACCGGGTAAAATACCAAATTTCCTTTGATGAGTTATCGTATTGTGTTGCCGTAAGTAGGCCAGATTACTTTTATTGAATCAATTATTATAATTTAACAATAAACCTTTTGAATAAAAATGAAAAAGCTTTTTTGTAGGGTGATGGCACCAGTGTTGGAAACTTTAAGTTGACAGGTACCAATAATGCACACTTCACTCTTAATTCAAAGTTGCAAAACAAATGAATAGCATTTATCTTCTGTAAAATAAGTCATGTGTCCCTCATTGGACCTTGTTCATTACTGGTTCGATCACCCTAAGTGTATTCCAATTAAGTAGATAAATCTCGCTCGTATGCCTTCGCTCAGCCGATCGAGAAGCTGTTTTTAGATTCAACGCACCAACAATAACCGGCGAGTTGAAGTTGCCCCGTCAGAACGTAATAACTACATTTAAAGGCGTGCATTCTCATTTTACTCGCTTTACCCGTAGAGTGAGTGAGCTCGCATGACTTTGCTCATTAGATCCACCGTTCGACAAGACGTTTTAAAGAGATAAAACCTCTGGTCACACGCTCTCCAATCACAACAGCGACCAACCCCGCGTCGCCCGCTCGAAACAAATATTATTCAAAATCAAAATATTCAGATTATCATATTCAGCGCCTTACACGCACCATTGAGTCCAATTTATATGGCAACTCGTGCGCCTGGCACAGATATGGTTAATAACATATTTGGAGAAATTCAGAGTCTGTATCATCCTTCAAAACAGTGACCCCTCAGGGTTGTCATCTGGAATATAATATATTGCGTTAGCCGGACCCAGGGCTGTCCCCAAGGAACCCCCGTTAATTACTGAATACAAGTCGCTCGACGGGGGAAGCCTTTTAATGTGGCGTTTATCTTATTCAATATTTTCATATTTTTTAATTTAATCGTTGATGCATCACGTTTGTATATTTACTGTTAAAGCTATGATTTAATATCCATGCGAAAGCCAATAGAGAAAAAAGGGCATGAAGATTCGCACAGAGCACTTCATGAGCAGTCGAAACCTGAAAAGTTCCAGGGAATGAAAGGGACAGATATATACAACAGAACTCCTATAGTTCTATCTTTTTTACTAATTGGAACGTGGCTGGTTGAAACCGCTCATATTATTGCCTATGAACTAACATAAAGTATTAATGAACGGTAAATTTATCTTGAAACTGTGTAAGTACACTTGAAGTTGGAGTAGTTGCTTGACTCCGCCTTTTGTAAACTGCTTTATGAATTCAGTAAGTTAATTCTTATTGTTGAAAAATGTTGCCTCCTTGCCTTGTAGACACAGAAAAAACTTAACATTCTCAAAGGTATTCCCGTGACGCCGACCGTTCGAAATTAAAGTACCTCGCGATTGCGTCGTTGTGTTCCAATTTTAATTTTTACTTCAACTTTTAACGGCGACTTTTACAAGATGTTGTTTAACGACGTTTGAACTTGGAACTCAGCCGCGGGGAATATTTCACGTCGTTCCAGTTCGAAAATTAAATTTAAATCCCCTCGCATTTTTCCCGCCCTCAAAATTATTGCCAGCCAGCTATACGGATTTCCACTCTATTGTTTAAATTGGTCGGGGTCAATCTTGATTCAGTTAAGAAAAAGTTTTCTGACAGAGGTTTGTTCACATTTTGTAGCCAGTAAAAGAACGTTTTTGTTTTTTATGCTTCTTTATTAGTATAATGTGTTTTAACCAGCCAACATTTCATGAAGTCCAGCAATCGCATCTTACAGCCACCGTGTGTCTAATTAATACAAAGGAAGATTAGCGCTCCAAATCTAATCTGCTAAGTTAGGGCAATTTCATAACAGTATTAATTAATTTCTTTGTGGACATATAATAAATCAATGAATGTTTAGATTCAGTTTTTATTTCATGATACTTATTTCTATTTTCCTAATTTATGCCGTCAAAGTATAAACATTTTATGTCTTACTTTTGATGTCACTTTAACATATATTAAACAAATCTTAAATTTAACTCGAAATTACAACGATACCTTGACAAGCATTGTTAGATTAAATAAGGGCTAGATTCGGCATTCGCGGGGAAGGCCGCTGGGGCAGCTCGCGGCACTTGTCAAAGCTCGTAATATTTTATTAGATAACCAAATAAACCTCGCCCGTTTGCATTTTTGCCCCGAGTTTCGAGTATCCTCTTAAGAATTTAGCATAATGTAAGGTCCCGGGAAATGTTTACGTCGCGTGCATAAACATGGTAAGAAAATTTTGGGACGAAATCGACAGCGTAGAATAAACCAGGGGATTAAGTAAGAGATGATAAATAAACTCCACTTACTCATACTTTTCTTTATCTAAAATTGCCACTATACTTTATACTTTACCTCGGTCTAGCCACTTTATAAAAAGCATAAAAATTAAATACATACGTATAACATCACGCCTTAATTCCTAGAGTGGGCTAGACAGAGCTACAGAGATACCAACAACTCTAAAAATACTTGTTGATAAGTCTGTAACCACATTTTGCACAAGTAGGCCAAGATGTTTACCAGTTTATTAGTGACAGGTTGCAAGCCTATGGCCTAAAAGTACTACAACCCTTTATTACCTTAGTCGCCTCTTACGACATCCACGGGAAGACATGGAATGGCACTATTCTAACCCGGCAACCACACAGATAACGCTTAAAAAATCAAACATCTGTTAAAAATTGGGTCCTCGTACAAGCATCTTCTTAATAATTATTACAGTAAGATTACTTACTTACTCAAATATATTATGACATCCACATAAATATCAGGGACTCCCGACCAAAATCTGAGCCATAAAGACACCTAACTCAAGCCATATAATATAATACATTTCGCGCACGCACGCTATTAATATTCATAATACAATTTAACGCAGCGAGGTTAATTTCACCTAAATATGTAAATTATCATGAGCCGACCACCGTTAATTCAGAGATGTCAGTTTGCGAATATCTCTAACACGCTCACTCTAATGTCAATCTATGTAAGGCAAAAAGAGAAAGGCTCAACATGTGTATTATAAATAAGGTGGTAGGGAAAATTTTAACGGCGCCTATGAGGGTTGTGAACGCTGAAATAACTTTCAAATATTGTCGCTAGGTGGACGGAAAGTTTAGTTCCTCGGGGAGGTTGTTTGGCGGGTCGCGCTCGTCTCTCTGTTTATAAATGAAACGCATATCATTTTAAAACACCCTACAGTATACACGCCCTCTTAACGGCCTTACGGCCACAGACTAAATACAACATATGCTACCGAAGGAGATACCGTGTCTACTTTTCTTGTAAATCTAAATAATTTCTTCATCTGTGGCACTTTGCAAATCTTTGTATTGCTGATGTGTACGTTGATTTTTACGCGTATGTTACTTCGGACCGGGAAAGTTGGAGTTATTATTATAATGCTACGTATTCGCTGAATGTCCGTGAGTTTGGACAAGTTGGCCCGTCCTTAATTAGAGACGCGAGCGCATTAGCGAGCTCGTCGGTCTGTCTGCTAATGGACTGGAGTTGTGAGAGGCTGAAACTTGTCGTTAGATGAAAACTTTAAAATTTATTTTTCTTTTTTTAAAACACTGCTGTTAATAAACCCTTTTTAAAGGTATTTTTGCCCATTGGGGATAACAAGATAAATAATTTAAAAATCCAACGGCAACCTAAAAGCAGTTAATCTGCCAAATTGCGAATCGCGAGTCCATAAAACATAATTAAAACCCAATTGGCAAAAACGTGAAAAAACGAGGCGCGAGGAATCGCGTCATCAATCTGAGGAATTATTTCATTTGCGTATTAAAATCCTCGTTTTGTCGGTCCGTGAATTATTCCTGCGCTTTAATTACGCGGGTTGGCTACCCCTGCCGTTTAGATGATTCCGCGGAACACGGATGAGACAAATAGTCGTTCCTTTTTTGAACTTTTGTTTTCGTGATTCTGTGACTTGCTCGAATTTCGAAACAATTAGATTGTAAAAAAAAATGTCGCATTCGTTAATTCCAATACGTAGACAGTCGTACGGGTCGGGTTTATATTTTACTCAACTCACTGATAGTGTTAAAGAGGTAATGAAACAATTATATGTTATAATAATGTGCCAGCGTCATTTTTTGGTAAATCCTTATAATACTCAAAATCATTCATATGGGTAGGGTTGGGAAATAAGGCTAGGTCTACTCGGGTCATACACACGCTTAAAAACAAAAGTTATCTCTCCTGTGGTCAATAGTTAAAAGCTTGTGTGCATATAAGTTATGTTTTTATATGATGGGTCTAAAGCAGTCCTGACGGCGTTTTTGCAGGAATGGGCTTAACCAGAAAATTAGGCCTTAAAAACGCTTCACTTTCGGTGTGTCCACAGGAAAGACGGTAACCTAAATCTGTGTAATTATTATTTAATTTCCATAAGAGCTACTCCTCCGCAAACTTCAAACATTAGCAACTTCTTGAACTCTACTAGGAATCAATTGGTCTTTAGATAAAGTATCAAATAAATGACTTCATTTTAATAGACATGGCATACTCGTAAGAGCCTAAAGACGTCCCCTCAACAACATACCAGTTGGAGCAACAGAAATTATGTAGTCAAAAATTCACCGTACAATTTGCACAATACCACTCACGTATTGTTGTAGAGTCTAGACCCGTAGGCTGAAATAACGCCGCCGCCATTAGTGCTTTCATTGCCTGGGATAACACCCTGGAACAATTAAAACGGGTCACATTGCACGTACATTTCTAAGTATAGTGATCAGTTTTTGTTGCTTCTGGGTTTATTGTGATTTCTATTGTCTATGAAGCAATATACAAGCACATTGTCTATGTATGCCCAACTGACATTGCAGTTGGGCATACATAGACAGTGTGTTTGTATATTGTGGGTCACATTGTAGGTAAGTACATTTCTATGTATAGTGATCAGTTTTTGTTGCTCCTGGGTTTATTGTGATTTCTATTTTCTATGAAGCAATATACAGGCACATTGTCTATGTATGCCCAACTGACATTGCAGTTGGACATAGGTACATAGACAGTGTGTTTGTATATTGTGGGTCACATTGTAGGTAAGTACATTTCTATGTATAGTAATCAGTTTTTGTTGTTCCTGGGTTTATTGTGACTTCTATTGTCTATGAAGCAATATACGGGCACATTGTCTATGTATGTCCAATTGTAATATTTCTTTATGTATGATTGTTAAGGATTCTAAAATCTATGACTTAAAATTATTTAAAACGGCTCTTATTCAATAATGTTTATAGGTTAACTTGTTTTTTGACAATTCACTTACGAACGCGGTATATATACATAAATAATATTCTATTTATACAAAAATGAAATGTATGTACGCGCATAACTTCCGAACGACTGCACCAAATTGGATATTTACTTTTTTGTTGTACTTTTTATTGCCAGGACAAGAGGGCCTAGCCAAGATGCAAACGAGCCTAACGTTTTTCTTTTCTATCGCTCAAAATATATGGGATGACAGTTGACCACGTGGTTTATCGAAACGCACGACAATGTCATCCTATACATTTTGAGTGGTGGAAAAGAAAAACGTTTGTAGCGTTGTCATCTTGGCTAGGGCCCCAGGTTTGCCTGCAAGAAAAACTCCTTCGGAAATGTCGGAATTTTGCAGCGGGGCTAACGGCGCTCGCAGGCCGCTAGGTTTTCATAAGTGCAATTAGATTTATCTAGAAAAAAAAACATATTTTATATTTTCCAGGAATATATTTTGTAATTTATTTCTAATTTCAATTTCTGACGTTCTCAATGTAATAACTTATAATTTGTCATACTGTGAAATTAATACTGTGACTTTATATTGGAAAATAAAATTTGATCTTGAATATAATGCGGTTATGAAACCTCGCAGCTAAAAAACAGTCTCCCCATTCCCCATTTGGTGCTTTAAAAATAGTAAATAATTGAAAATGTCTGACCTTACACAGCACTTTCTCACTTTTACTTGGGCTGCAACTTATATATTCCGTCTTAATATAGTTAACAACTATGTATTTAACTAATTTGCCATTCATCTAGCTAGAATGTAGAATGCGTCCACGTCCGCAGGCTCCCCTATTATTCGCCGACAAACGGACAGATTGACAGCAAACTACATTATGTACCGATGCTCCGCCATGTTTGACCACCCAGACAATTAACAGGGTTTAATACACTTTAAGTTAAAATATGACAAAAATATCAGTGTCCTTTTCACGATCGTAGACGGATATATTTTTGCAGCATAGGTTCAACACCAACAAATTTTCCAATGTACAGGTAAAACTATCTGACAGATGAAGTTATCGCCTTGTTTTTATTTGTCGTATGAGAGAAAAGGACAGGGCAAAAATATATAAGCCCGCGTGAGTGACTTATTTCGTAAAGATAAAGTGTTTTAAGTTTAACGTTTATCTGTGTCTCTGCATCTCTTAAACGGATGAACCGATTCGGATATGTTTTATTTAAAAAGGAATCTAGTTTAATCGGGTTGATTCTTAGCTATGTTTTATGAAAATAAGTGCGGTACTTTAAGAAATATTAGTTCTCAAAGAAGGGATTTCCATGATATCGGGTATTTTATAATTATATAATTACAAGTACAGGGTGTGAGCCTTTCGTTTCCTCAAAAAGTTTTTGCAAAGCTGATTATTTTCCCAAACATATCATTTGATCAAACTGTTTTGTTTTTCCGAAACTGTAAACATTTCAGGATGTACTTCAAGACCATGGTGTAGGTAAGCTTAGGTTAGGTTAGTTTTATAATAATCCCGAAAACTGTACAGTTTCGGAAATAAAGCAATTTGGTCAAATTAATCAGTTTGGCAAAAACAAAATACGGAATGAAGGTAACCCACAGGGTGGGCCATTGCAAAGTGCAATTAAAACAATCAACAATGTTTTGTATTTTCAAATAAACAATATATTTTGATTTTGAGTTAATTAAGTAAATTTTACGTTTTAAAAATTAAATCATCTAGATGTCGCCCATTTGATTGCGGTCACGGCACTCTTCCAGACTTGTTTGTTAATTTTGAAAAACCTTTTTTAAATTTTGCGGGTATATTGTTTGGATTTCTTGAAGAATGTTCTCCTTTAGCTCTGATGTGGTTGAGGGATTATTCGAGTACAATTTTACTCTTCAATACTCCATAAAAAAAGTCTGCTGGAGCTTTGATATCAACTTTTGAGGAAACATTTCTCGCAAAACCAAGATCTTGTTTGCAAAAAAAAACCGGGCAAGAGCATGTCTGACCATGGTCAGTGGATTTGTTCTTGATTAGTCATATTCCAAATTGGTCATCTTCCATACTCGACAATTTCCTAACGGGTCATATTCTTAAATCGTCATTTTCCAGATAAAGAGGAACTTATAAAGAAATTTGCATTTATTTCAGAAATTACCAAGCCAATATCATTGAAATAAAACATTACGTAAAAAATGAGCATCCCGAAAATACAATCAAATAAACAAATAATAAGTTTATATGCGTTTTTTCCATTTTCTCCTAAATCGTATCAATAAAACTCAATTCTGTTTTTAATGCACGTTCCCTATTATAATAATAAATTGAAAAGTGGTGGTTGATTCTGCTGTGAGGAATCTCGAGAGAACTTGTAAGTAGCTGCACACGTTAGTTCTGTGCCACATTAACGTTATGTTTGAACTGCTGCACTTGGCGGCGTCAAAAGGGTCAAACACGTTAAAGCGACCAGGTACAAAAGTATACAGCTACTCATAAGGCCGACTGTACCTATAAGTATTAATAATTACGTCAAGTTTTTTTTTTTAGTAATTCATATAAGTCCAGTCTAGGTCATTAATATACATATACACGTTCCCAAGACGCTAAAAACATCTGCACGCCTTTATGCCACTAACAATAAGGTTCAACTTTACATATTTATGATGCGATGCAACCGTTACAATTACCAGCAAGCAGCAACGCATTTAAAGTATTCATTAAGTATACCAAACACTTCATTCATTTCTTCCTAAATAACCATCAAGTCGACTCTTTTCCTTAGGGTACATAAATGTGTCGTCTAACAGCGTGTAGAAGTGTGAATGCGACAATTATCCGCGCGTGACGTCACGTGACCCGATTAGCAATACGTGACGAACCCCCTTAACAACCATGGCGTCTTACGTAGCGATGACTTTTGTTGGTAGAGAATAGAATAGAATAATAGCATATTACTGCAGAAGCCGTGAAGTAAATGATTGCTGGACGAGTTTGGGGTAGACGGCCGAGTCGTCCCTGTTCCGGCTGAGTATGTATAGTGCTTTTCTCAAGCAATGTAAGGAAATATTCAAATTAAAATAACGACCAATTAATCACGTAAAGATTGTTGAATTTGCCGCTTTTATATTTTTTAAATATGCCATTTGAACAAGCTATTCGAGCACCATGTTTAACCGCGCATTTTAATGTACCATAGAATATTTTTTAATTTTGCAGTATGGTTACAGAGTCTAGTGGTGGTTGGCAGTATGTAATTTTTCCTTTGTCACTTTAATGTTAGTAAGCGAATTTAAAAAGTTAGAGCAGTGGAAAACAATGGTTTTTCTTAGGTTTTTAAGGCCAAGAAGTAATGTAGGGAGTCATACAAGAAACTTCATGTCTTCATTTCGTGAAATAAAATAATATATTGAACGCTATCAGCTACATATTTAAAAACATATTCAACGGTATAGTTGAATATGTTTAGGTAGGTGCCTTTAATTTTAAAAGAAGTTATTTTTTTCGTTTTTGAAGGCGGTTTTTTGTTTTTTATTGTTTTTGTTTAAGTTAGTTTTTAAGTCAGGGTCCCTCTGAATATCTTGGTCTTCATCATCAGTTCCACTTCCCGAAGTTATACTTTCTGAATGCAAATGCTAGACTTGTTACTCAAAATACAAAAGTCGCTATATGTTTGCCTACAATATTTGAGGAGTTCCCTCAATTCTTCACTGATCCATTCATCAAATTCGGATTTGGTAACAATGGGACCACCTCGGAAGTATAATCTATCAAACTATAAAAGAATATCAAAATTGGTCCACAATTGACGGAGTAATCGGTGAATATAGATAAAAAAAATACATACAATGGAACGTATAACCTCCTCCTTTTTTTGAAGTCGGTTAAAAAGGTACTTGGTGGTCCGCTGAGATAATATTGTTGAGCCGTTATGGAAGTCATAACTAATACGCCAACTACTAGAAACAAAGTAGAAGTGTACCAGAACAATAAAAAAAAATACTAGCTGGCACAAAATTATACTCGTACGTAGATCATCATAATTATTTTCTGCATTATGACGAGGCATTTTATATTCCTTCCTCTTATTTCACCACCCTTTTGTGACAGGTGACAGGTGACAATCCATACTTACAATTACTGTTTGTATGTGTGTTATACTTTAACGGCTAAATCACTAAACCGATTTTGATATATTTGGCACGGAGGTAGCTTGAGTGCCGATGAAGAACAAAGATTACTTTAAACTCTAAAAAATGCTACAGTGTCCGTGGGAATAGCGATAAACGACTTCTATGCGAACGGAGTCGCGGGTAACAGCTAGGTTTGGTTTGCAAATTTGATGAGTTCCTATGGGCTTTGTTTAAGCTACGCCATGTACACTTGTACACTGGGCCTATTTTCTACTGCGTTATAACGATATCGTGTATGACGTGTTTTAGAATCGTTTATGTCACTGTGGTCATTATTGTAAATGACATAAGAGTTATCAAAACGTTCACAATACAGGAACACGTCAAAGACGATATCGTTATTACCGTGTAGAATCCCAGCTATTAATTGTCACCTGTCACCTGTCATTATCCGGTTCTTGAAATATGTAAGGGATGATACCTATATAGGAGTATCAAAAATAGTTGTTCCTTTTTTGCATTAAAGTTTTATGATGGTCTAATAAATTAAAGACATGAAGGAGTAATATCGTGGGAAGACGTCGTGTCTGCTTAACATCCGAGAATGGACCGGAATCGAAGTTCCGCGGAGGTATACAACCTGTAACAAGTTTGTTACGTATGTTTTATTCATCTAATTCCTTCAAAATTCGATATGCTTATTCTCTTAGCAACCTTCAAAAAAAACGGACGCGTATCTCGGGTTTCATACTAAAAACTTAGTATTAATTATTTAGTGTATTAACCTAATATTATACATTTTTAAATATATGATCAAATATTTAAAAATGCAATAAAATGGAATAATAGATTTGTTTATTCACAACTACACAACAACAGTTCCCAACATCACCATCCAGCTGCAGCACATGCTGAGCCGAGTCCTTTTTGACCTCACACTACAGCGCAGAGTCTCTAATTTCGCTACTGGTATAGATACAAATCGATATCTTCATGTTCCATTCCATTACCTTTCGATTTTTCTGTTAAACATTATGATTATGATTATTGTGTTGCAGTGTGTTTTTGTCAAATAAATGTTGTGAGTTTAACCTATGATAAATTTTCTTACGTTTGAAAATCGTTAAAAATACAATAATATGAAGATCTGCTTTTGATGCTACAGTCAGAAATGTCTCCACACAACCTGTCTACAGTACTGCAAATCGATCATCACATGATAATGTATGTGGCAATGAATATCGTGAGCTATGTATGTCGGCCATTTAGGCGTGATTAAACACAAAACCCAAACATCGATACAAACTTTCACATTGATCAAATTATAGTACACTAGTTTCCGCCCGCGACTTCATACGCGTATAAATCAGTTGCCGAGGGAATAGCGACATGAAAGGTACCCTATGTGGTAATCCAAGGTATAAGCTGTTTGCATTTCAAATTTCACCAAAATCCGTGCAGTAGTTTGCGTGAAAGAGTAACAAACATCCATTACAATCTTTCGCGTTTATATTATTAGTAGGATAATTATAAACAGGAAGAAGATATGTAACTGCCGAGCCCAAATTAAAGATTTATAAAGGACCCAATTAACCAGTCCCGCTCTGTTTACGCCAAATGAGTCGACGATAGCTATCTCTATTACTTTTGTGTTTTCAGTATATCTGTCCATCATTCAGTACTGAAACAATTGAACGTATTGTAGTGTGTCAATTTTCGAATGCAATTTACTAGGAACGTAACATAATATATACTATGTAATATCACAGCATTGATAATATTGTTAGGATTTTTATTAATCATAGCAGTATTTAGTGAAATGTCAAATTCAGTGCAAACTAAACATTTCGTGGCGCCACAAGCGCACTGACGCAAATTACGCGTTAACGCGTGTCCAATTACGCGCGTGACGCGTGACGCGTGACGCGATTAGGACGTGCCCCGTACCTGCAATACTGTTTTAAATATCATTACTGGGGTGGGATTGATGCGGGCTTGTTCGGGATTGTTTGGCTTGAGTCATGCAAGTTTGATGTGAACGGATTTTTTAATTTCTTATTATGTCAGTTTATAATATTATTCTGTAGAGCAATAACATAATAATATGTAATCTATGTGATATATAAAATAGTTTTTATACAAAAGTTTTTTGGCGTACAGTGTATGTCATCAATACGAAAATTTTAATGCGTTTGGTTAATAGCACGTGTTGACATTAAAATGTTTTTTGTTTTGGGGTTTTCTACCAAATACTGAAAAAGGGAATCTAATGGTAAAAATTACATGAAAAGTCAACACAATTATCTTGATGACGAAACCTACTTTGGGGGTGATCAATTTCAAACACAAATAACTACAGGCAAACTCATTGCTAATGTTCAGAGAATCATAATTTAATCATAAAATATTTTATTACTCTAATAAAAAAGTAAGAAGGCTCTACTTCTACCTGATGGTAGGACTTCGTGCATGTTATCCTTTAACCTACCACCGAGCCGCAGAGTTTGAATGGGATTACTACTGGAGTGCGACCACGAGTGTGCGAAGTACTATTGTGCGACATCTCTAATGAACGACAGTGCAGTTGTGCGAAGAGAAAATGTGCGAAATACTATTGTGCAACACTTCTAATGAACGACTGTGCAGTTGTGCGAATTGATAGTGTGCGACGTATCACTGTGCGACAATACAAATGAACGACAATACATAAGTGCGAAGTAATATTGTGTGACATGTCACTGTGCGACAATAAAATTGTACGACAGTTCGTTTGTTCGACGTTGCAGTGTGTGACATGTCACTATGCGGCAATACTATTGTACGACATTACCTATGTGCGACGTTACAGTGTAGGACAAATAAAAAAAAAAATTAAGACAAAGTAGAAACAAGGCCCACGGCCTCTTTTCTTCTCGGTAAAAGCATATTGTTTTTGTCATAATTTTACTATCGTATCGACAAAGTTATATTATTTACTTGACAGAATAACGGCGGCCGTTTTAAAAATATTACAATAAGATATAAGCAATATTGTTTAACCAAGTAGAAGAGAAGCCGTGATTATGAAATTCGACACTGTCCAAAAATAACCGTGTAGGCAAGAGGATAAATATTTTCAAAACGGTATACGTAGTATCCGATCCCCTATCCGATCTTAAATCTAAATGCTATAAACAGGCACTTCTTTTACAAGTATATTTGTCTAAAGGTACTAATTAGGTGTTTCACATTGGAATATGAAACATTATAGTAGCGTCGCACAATCGTCAAATCTTACGCACATTCAGCACAACTGATACTCCGCATACGTGAAGTGTCGCACAGTTGTACGTCGCATAATCATACTTCACACGAATGATACTTCGCACAAATGAAGTATCGCAAAGTCGTACATCGTATAATCATACTTCGCACAAATGTTACTCCGCACAAATGAAGTGTCGCGTAATCGTACATCGCATAATCGTACTTTGCACTAGTGATACTCCGCACAAATGAAGTGTCGCACAATCGTACATCGCATAATCGTACCTCGCACAAATGATACTTCGCACAAACGTGTGTCGCACTCTAGTAATAATCCCAGTTTGAATTGTTGTAGGATAAGACAATCGGTAAAAATACTGGCATAGAGGCATTCCATCTTTGGCAATGCATTTAGAGTTTTAGGGATGTATTAAACTTAGTAATCTTGACTGAGATACCCGTCAAAAATACTTCAGAAATCACAGTTTTCTTATGAGTTGACATTACTTTGACAATAGAGGAATTATGCTTTGATGTATCTTTAGACGAGCGTTTCACCCAAGATTAGTTTATTACGGCCCTTAGGATTGCAGTCTAAGGATAGTCTTGAGAATTCAATTCTTGGGTCTGAGATTTCACTTACCATCTTTTGGCCTGTGCCTTCTCCTTGCCATAACTAAATCATCTAACCAAATAAAGACACGTGATTACATTTAAAAAGGAAACAAAATTGTTTTACGTTTCAGGTTGTCGAATTATCATTCGGTTCAAATATTCCACACCCATTTTCATCTCGAAGCAAACATTTCTTCGTGTGGATTCAACTATTACATCCAGCCATGGTTAATGCTCCCATGGTCGGCGCGCGCGTCGGAGGCAATTCCCAGCCGTCGTAACGTCTAATTTCCGTCGACTTACACACATCAGCGTTTTCGATACCGTTCTGTACCCCCTTTACGGACAGAGTCTAGAAGAAAACAGAGGGTATTTTAAAATAAAAAAACCGGGCAAGAGACTACAAACACAAAAGTCAACAAGTAATAACAAATTTTCTATTTAAAGTCATTTGATGCCGTCTTAGATGATTTAAGTAGGTATAAGCTCTTCAATCGCCTGTATCTCATAGGTTTCTGTTATAATTACGAGTATGTGCTTTCATTTAACATTTTTTTCTGAATTTTTGTATAAAATTTGTAGTTTTGGATGTAGGGTTACCCTTGACTGTAACAAAAATTAGCGCTTTAAAGTTTAATATTTCATAAGCGAATCGAAAAATTGTTTTCACAAACCCACAATATTGTTCAAAGACCTATTCAACGACACCCCCACACTATGGGGAAAGGAGAGAAAAAAAAACATCCCCACGTTACGTACAACATTTTACAACATTTTTTTTACATTTTGTTGTACGCGTTTTGGCGTGACTAATATGTATATTCATGCCAAATTATAGCTTTCTTGTACTAACAGTCTCTGCGCTAGGCTGCGGACAGACGGACGACGTGGCGAAACTATAAGGATTCCTAGTTTGACTACGGAACCCTAAAATGGTCACTTGCAAGAATAAAATTGTATACCGTTCGATTATTTTCGGTCATCTTACGGTGGCTGAAGGCATAAGTTATTTTGTGTGAAAAGCGGGAAAAAAAAAAGCAAGCAGAAACTCTGCCGTGCTCTACTCAGTAAAAAGATATTGCTTCTGACATGTTATCGTATTGTCAACGTTATGATAGCTTTTATTTACTTGTCAGTAAAGGGAGCCGTCTTGAAACATTATGTTAACAAGTTAAAAGCGGGATCTCCTTGAAACTCATTTCACCGAAATCGTATTTTCGTGTCGTTTCACCGAATTTCATTTCTTCGAAAGCTACTTTCTGCTGAAACCTTATCGATTTTAGGTCATCTTAAACATAGTTTACGTAGGTTAGGTTAGGTTAGACCTGTGACCACCAAAAAATTCTAACATCTGCACGTGGAAATGCCTGTCGATGAAATGAAAATTCGGCGAAGTAAACCATTCGATGAAATGAGTGTCGACATTTCAAGGGTAAACCGTTAAAAGCAATATAGTTTAACCGAGTAGAATAGAGCCCCAGATTGCATGATAGTACGAGTAGATAAGCTCATTCAATCGGCTCTTTTTCGGCTAAAGAATTAAGTAAGATATTTAAGTAAAAGCAAGTAATTATTGGTAACGTTTTCGGGGCGAATTTTCCACACGGTAATAGGGGAAACTTGCTTAATTCGTACCCCCTAAGGGAAAACGAGAAAAAACATAAAATATAACAAAAACAGAAACATGTGACTTATGTTTTAATAAACTTTATTCTATGAGTATTCAACAACAGTACCATATTGCACTTACAATTCGTAAACTTTAGAGTAATAATATTTTTTTTTTTAAGTGGAAAAAGTACAATTTAGGATTATGTACGCCTAATTTGTACCACGGTATTCCTTAATCGTACTTGGTTATCTTATAATTAGTTTCAGTCTCAAAATCACAGCAAATCAACTAAAGATACGTCTTAATATTACTAGATAAATATTTTTTAATTCTGCATAGCAAATCTAATAGTTTTCTGTAATTCTTTACAGTCATCACATATGTAATTACGAGCATTTTTATCAACTCCAGCACAAAGCTCGTGAACCCAGGTCTCACATCAGTGCACTGAATCATATCTTCTTTTCGATTTTCTTCGCACAACTTACAGTACCAGTTTTCTACATTTTCTTTTTTTTTTGTTTTCTTTACATTCTTTTTCTCTTTGGTAACATTTTTCCTTTTCAAGATGTTTAGTTCTTGGAAGTTCTTGCATACAGATTTCTTATTTGACTCAATAAGTTTTTTATTTTTATGTCCACTTGTTTTGCTTTTCAACTCATTCTTATAAGGGCTTTCTGTAAGGACTTGGGCAGTAGCTGCATGTTTTGTGATCCGTTTCGGACGTAAGGTGCACATAGGAGAGAAGCTTTGAATTACTTCCCGGACTTCAGTCTTTTTATGTTCTCGAGCATTCAAAACTTGGGAAGCTTCTGAACTATTACTTGCAGATGATTTTTTTGACGTGCCTATGTTTTGATCGTCAGAAACCTGATGTATATCTGAAGTCACAGATGTAGTTATTTGATCAGGCCCTTGATCAATTTGCTGGCTGTTGGCTGTTTCTATCACTGCAATAGTAGTAACTACAGTTGCTAAGTGAGTCGGTACCTACTTGGCTCTCGGTTACAAATTGCTGTGATGTAGTTGATGAGCCAACTTCTAGTACTTCATAATCCACATCGAGCACTACATATTCGTCATCTCTGATTTTGAAACGATTGCAGGGCCACAATCCCGAGGTCTCAAATCCGTAAATAGCCGTTTCCATACAGACAGCTCGAGGGTATGCCATTCCCAAAATCTCTGATATGTTTGCCTGTTTGATAACAGAGTTAGGATGATTTCTCATCCACGAAGCACTAGCAGAATTGAAATTATTTTTCAGCGGCTTGAAGAATGATCGGTCCAGTGGCTGGAGCTTATGTGTAGTATGAGGTGGTAAGGAGATCATAACGATTCCGTAGTCTCGTGCAAAGTTGATGGCGTCTAAGTTTTTTGTGTGCGTCGAATGTCCATCTAAAATTAGTACAATCTGATTTTTCTTGCCTTTTCTAACCTTGTGCTCTTGGCAAAATGCTGCAACCATTCCAAAAATAATTCGGAAGTTATCCATCCACTGTCCGAGCAACTGTACACGGTATTGGGCGGTCCTCCTCTTTTGATATCGTCCGTCATCCTTTTGCGTTTAAATATTAGCATTGGTAGGATGAATTCACCAGCAGCGTTCATGCAGCAAATCGACGCTTGAAAGGCGAAATGGGATAAGCGACATTTTTTGTGATATCGAGTCACATATATCGTTCAAATCAGCAGATTTTTCTGATTTGAACGATATATGTAACTCAATATCACAAAAATGTCGCTTATCCCATTTCGCCTTTCAAGCGTCGAAATGCATGTTGTGTTCAGCCCCCGTTCTCCACTTGTAACTGCGTCAACCTGACGTTTGCCTTTAAGCGCTAGAACTTTTGAAGGTTTATGCACTGTGCTCAAGCTGGTCTCATCTACATTATAAATTTGCTGGGCAGTAAATTTTCCAGTATCAAGCAGGGTCTCATATTTGTCGAAAAACTCCATAACTACTTTTTTGTTAAATCCCTTGCTACGGGCCATAGACGGCTCTGGAGCTCGTAATGATATTCCAGAATGATTTTTTAAAAACGTGTAGTACCATTTCCAACCTGCTAACTCTTTTTCTTTATTAAATGTGTTGGGAAAATTATATTTTTCTGCCAATTGGTACGCTAAACGACGTAAGTCACGTATAGTAATGCCAAAAAATCTAGACTCTATATCCAAAATGTGTCTGACCAGCTCTTCTTCCATTTCTTGAGACAAACATTTTGGACGTCCAATTTTTTGATGCTTATTCAAACCTTTTAGGTGACGTCGAAACGTTGATTTAGGTACTTCGTATTTTTTACAAAACGCGTTGAATGTACTTATTCCATTCTTATATTCTTCAATCGCTTTTTTCATATTGGCTGGAGCCCAGTAGTTATATTTGCGCTTAGTCATATTAACCTTAAACAAAAATAAAACGTTAATTCCTAATTCGTACCGGTACGAAATAGGCTCATACGTTGAGTACGAATAAGGCGCAACGACCAAAACTAATTCAAATTTACCGCGTAAAAATGCTTGCAAGGTTGGTGACAGTACCTACTAAGAATAAACTCGTAAATAAGTTAAGAATTAAACAAAAAAAAAACAAGTTGAATCGTTCACACTAACTTGACACAAAACCCTTATGGAATAATCAAAAATTTTAGTCAAAATTTGTGAAATTACTTACTTTTTTATAATTTTAAGCAGAGCAGGGGTGCGGTGTTGTCACTTATGTCAGGTAGCATGGTGGACTAGTGGTTTCATTTTATGCCACGAGTGTCGCTACTGTTGCATTACGTTCGGAAATAACGCTAGGGTACGATTTAGGCACAGGTACGAATAAGGCAAGTTTCCACGATATCGTCTTTGACATATTTTCGTATTGTCAACGTTTTGATATCTCTTACTTACTTGACAGTAATGACGGCCGAGTTATAAACGATACTAAAACATATCAAACTCAATCTCGTTTTAACGCAGCAGAATAGAGGCCCTGTACAGATATATTGAAAGAAGACCGCCATTTTAGGGATTTAATTATCCAAATGGTTGCGGTTACTTTAATACATTTCAACATTGTAATGAGTATGTTTGTTAACTCCGACATAATTAAAGAGCTCTGAGCTTTGGTCAGTCTGTATGTCATTAACTAGGACCTGAACAGAAAAACTGAATTCAGCAAGTGTTTTATTCCATTAAGCGAGTTATCAGTGGCAGCTGTGAAATAAGCTCGTGTGGCATTCTGAATTTTACATTATTAAGTTTTTCAAATGTATAATAACTAAGTTACTAATCAAAAACTCTCTGTTTTTTCAAACTCTGTGTTTCTTTTTCCATTTCCACGGCACCACACAAATATTGCAAACTAAACGGCAGCCAGCACTATTTACACTTTGCTCCCTCCGTGTCCGACCTCGTTGGGCCTATCGTTACGTGGCCGATGTTTATATTGCCACCGTTACCGCCTTTATTACGCCGATGCACGGACACCTCGAGAATGTTCCTATTTTGAATTTGATTTTGGTGTTTGAGATGGAAATGGCAAGTTACATTTATTTGAACACAGAAATGGTAATGCTGGTCACTGTATTGAGACAAAACCCGACTTTTTTGTGCCAGTACTAGTTTGGATTTCGGTTTTTAAATTTCAAATTAGTAGTGTTTGTTCTTTATCAGACACTAGCGTTTCATCCTTCCTTCGCTCAGAAACAACAAATAAAATGGTGAAATATTTTTTCTAATAGGTTTCGTGGTTGGATAAATAATTATATAAATAATAAAAACATTTATTCAAAATGATAACAAACAGGCAAAAAAAGGAAATAGACGACATGTTGTGTTAGCGTTGCGAATACGGCCCAATTCAGCATGAGCTGGCTGTGAAGCCAACGCTGGTCATCCGTTGGGATCGCTCTGTGAAAACAAGGAAGGTGACACAAACATTGTAGATTGGCGATTGATTCGCTTCTCAATTCTATTTTGTCGAAAACAAATTGAATAAACTCAACGATTCTATTTTCAAATTCTTATAATATATTTATTGTAGTAGAATTATACAAAACATATTTCGCAAGGGACACATTAATTCCTATAATGCTCGTCTAAACACTCAGTCTGTTAGATTCAACAAACTATTTCAATCTGACTCTACAAACTTTCATTAAACACATTTTAAAATATATTTTTCCTAAAACTTACACCTTGTATGCAAATAGTTACAGTTTCAGACATTTACAGACAGACAGACAGTGCCTGGAGAGTTCACGGTCCATTATCGGTTTGCGATAGGGCGAGTGTCGCCTTTGTTGGCACTTACGACAGGCGGTTATTCTCACTGAAGGAATCGAGATAACGTAGATTTTGTATTGTAAGGGTTTACATTAAAAGCGAAATAGTGGCGATTATTTGGAATCGTCTAAAATTTAAACTGAGGTACGGTTGGCTTTATAAGTAGCTGCACACATTAGTGCTTTGTCACTTTAACGTAATGTTTGAAGAGCTGTACTAATCTGTCGAAGGCATTAAAGTGACAAGGTACAAAAATGTGCAGTTATTTATGAGGCCGACGGTAACTGTGTATTGCGGATAACAAATAGGTTAAAAGCAGGAAAGACTGAGTTTATGTTTTAAATTATTAGTTTCTCTCTTCCTCTTGGGCCTGAATAAAAGACAAAGCTCATTACTGCAAGTGAAATAGATCTTCATAAGATTCTTAATTTTGCTCTTTACTAGAACTTAACTTTTTTTTTGCATAAATAAATGAAATTTATCGTTACATCAGCAAAGTTACGTGTGTGAATCAATACGGTTCTTTCTTAGTTTTGTTTGGCTTTCTTAAATTTTCTGGAATAAAACCCTAATGCACCAAATTTCACGGTGAAATCCTTCATTATGCCGTCAAAACGTGAATGTTATCCTTCAACCTACCGCCAAACAGCAGTGTTAACATTTTTGTGGCCCGGTGTGGGGATAAGATAACCGGTGGAAAAACTAGCATTGAGGCATTCCATCTTAGTCCTCACGTACCTTTGAGAATGCAAATGTGTGGGTTATCACACTTACCGGTGGCCTGTTTTTTTGCTTTTTTTTTTATTTATATAATATTTTTACCTCATGACACCAGGTGTGACATAAGAAATACACAAGCAAGTAAATTTAGTTTAAACTATATTTGAATGGTCATAAAGTTCATTTTTATTTGCTTAAAAATTTAAAATGGCATTTAAGAGCAAAGGTAATTGAACTTTATTCCCTTGATGGAAGATTCAAATTCCCAGTTACGAAAATCCACCTGTTTGTGGTATGGTGGCCGCACGAGGATAAATAAATGTGCACTAATTTGATGTTTAATTTTTATCAATAAAAAGATATCTGAGTAATCCTTTATCGATAAAGAGGTATCTGAGTAGGATCTGAAGAGAGAACAAAGTAACTTTAACGGATTAATTTTGTTTTTTTTCTTACTCGATTTTACTTTCGTTTTTATTTAAAATCTGCTGGAATAGGTCCCCGTTGTTAGTACGTGCAAATGTTGCCGGTTTCGAGTAACAGACAAAAGATGCTTATGCGGTCCGAATTGCAGATTCCTTTGTTTGCACCAAATTGGGAGCTGAATGTTTAAAACGTTTATTTGGTAGCGATTTTGTGTTATAAAAATAGTGTTCTGTAAAAATAGTAAAGTAATTTATACAGCGAAGAGGAGTGTTGCCGTTTTGAATAGTCGTTATTTTAATTAATGTAGGAGATAATTGCGGCAGCATTTTCAAAAGCTATGAAATTAGGGACTTTTAAAAGACTAGCATACTCTTTATTTAATGATCGTCAACGCATCTGCGATTCCTCTTTTAGTGTTGAAATCCATAATTCGAACTTCAAATCAACACGTCACTTTTGCATAGGTATTAGTTACGCATCAAGAGCAAGAGGGATAGCAATAGACGAAGTTCGAATTACGGATTTCAAAGTAGTAGCCCCAGGTGGCCCGCCGCACCGGCTCTTTTGTTTTGTCCCGACGGAAAAAATAGTAATCTATAATTTACTTAATTACTACATTCATGAGTGATTACAAATAGTCAGCATTAATAGAGATTTATGGTTAAAGGAGAAAATGCTTCTTAAAACAAGTATTTGTTAATGATCCTTAGGTCGTATGTGCAAAACGTACTCGGAGGAAATAAAAAAAAATTTGCCCTGTCGGCTACCTTGGTTAATTTGTGGATTTCATAATTTAGCAGAGCAACCTTAAGCGTAGTAATTATTTAAGATGTATTCTAAATATTATACTCGTACAGCAAGTAAAGTTGTAATGCTCAAAACTTGGTACAGCCTATAAATTCCGCAAGTTATGTCCGATATGTAATTAATTAATTTGCTTGCCGCGCCCGTGGCACCTCCGCCGGTTGTCGATTTCCCATGAGCCCGCCTCCAATGTGCCATAGATTATGCACACGCAGTTTAGACAATAGTTGGACAAAGTTAAAATTATGTTTAAAAAATGTTGATATAAAATCAAATATGCTGTCTTTTAATGTTGATAAAGACTTGGTGTCATAAAATTAAAACGTAAAATTCGTGATATCTCGTGTAGGTATATTTCAGCACTGACTTTTATAGACCACTCAGTTATTTAACTGTAAAGTCCTATTTTTGTAGGTTATTTTATAGTAGATTGTAGAATAAGAGAGCAAAGTTCTATATTTCTGGCGAGGACTGTATACTCTATAAAGCAAAGCAAAGCACAGCAAAGAGTTTCCAAAATGGCTCATTTAAAATTGGTATTTTGAATTTTTATAGGTACAAATAACGATTTGTGACTATACTCATCATTTCTCCGAAAAAATTTGCCCATATTTTTTTTGTTTATAATTGATATTCATAATCATCGCAACTTCTAAAGTGAATTTACTGAACCGATTTTAGGACGTTTATAAAACAAACCTTTATTTACTAGTTGGATAATTTTAAAACCCTAAAAACAAACAGGTGTATGATTAATATTGATTATGAAGAGTGATCATTATGATGTGAAATGGTATGAGATACATTTTCGGAGTTCCAATAATCTAATTTGCAATTTAATGTGAACTTTGGCGCACCCTGAAATCCCCTGTTGAAGAAGGCCATTAAATTTTATACTACTTCATGAATATTAGCTATAGCTGGTATAAACACTCTTAACACAGTCACTCTTCTACTAGTTGCTGATTCCTTGCGGGTTTGAAATGAGCGTTTTTACAGAATGTGAGTTACGTTGAGAACAAAAGAGGCGACACCTGGGCAAAGCAGCAGCGCATAGATAAAATCGTAAGTCCCAGTCCAGTCTGTCTTATTTAATCTTTGCGGCGTCGCACCCGCCATGTCATTCCGCCCATTAAGGCACCTGTCATGCGAGTTTACAATAAGTAAATAAGGACGTGTTGCCGAGCGTTTACCCTGTTATTGCCTTACTAACGCGCTTGCCCGGAAAATAAACACGCAAGTTATTGGGATTGGCCGATTATTGGCTGGCTGGGTGACATATAGCGGTGTTAATTGACTTTTTGTGTAAACGAGTCTTTATTGTTTTAAATTTAGTGTCAGCTTTGATAATTTGTATTCAGTTTTTACAGGATTTCGAGCATGATAGTTTTATCTCTTCTTACCACTCTCGTTCAGAATTCTTGATTTTAAGTATCTCACTAGCTCATTCTTCAGCATTCTATGGGACAATGCTGATATAGTGACATCGTCAACGTAATAATCTTAAAAACTGTTTTGTCTTTGTTGCATTAAACAGGGATGAGATAAAATTGTATTGGTACTTATTATTTTTAAGTCTTAAAGGGATTCTTCTGTAGTCTGGATCAAGCGACATTATAGGAGGTATTTGTCGTTTCTTTATCGATAGAAGTCAAGGATTTCCCGTAACTTTCTAGTATGTGAGCCCTTTTAATTATTATTGTGATTTAATTTTAACTGTTTGTGTGGAGCCAATAGGGATACCCACTGCAATTGTCAACTGTCTAACTATTATTCGTTCATGAGACACAACCAGCTGACAGACAGACGCACGGAGGGACAGCGGAGGCTAAGTATTAGGTTCCATTGGCATCCTTTGGGTACGGAACCCTAAAAAATAAGATGAAACGCTATTACAACATGAACAAATGGTATTTAGTTTACAAAGTTGCTGTTTTCAACCACAATCATCTCACTAGTTTGTTCGCGATACGCTAAAACACATTCGAACCAAGTTTCAAATCTAATATTGCCGTATTAATCGCTTCGAATAGCTTCGGCTAAGTTTAACTAAGTACACATCGGAACCCATGTCAAGACTCGACTTAATTAAGTAGTAGAGGTTTCTGACTTGGCTCTGGGGAACTTGCCACTGGCATGATGGCATATTGGTAACTGTTATGGCTTCAACTTATTAAATTTAGAGATCTTTGCGACATAGATGAAGTTTGTGCGGATATACTTTGTTATTTCTTATGTAATGTAACAACCTGTTACTAACAGTGGTAAACATCTAGGCCTGATTGTGCAAAATGCGGTTACAGAATTATCAACAAGCTTTTTTAGAGTTGTTGGTATTTCTGTAGCTCTGCTCACCCCACTCTGGGAATGAAGGCGTGATATTTGATCTTAGTTATTGCCTGAAAATAGAGGCGGGTATAAATTTTTATTTATTAACAAGAGTTATTAAGAGACTATTAATATTATAACAAGTAAAAAATTTTTTTTATCGTTGGCTTTGTAATAGAAATAGAAGAAAGTACGCGATTTATGGATGAGTCATAAAGATGACCGAAACGTAGTGTACAAGTCCATAAATTGCACTTTCTGCCGAGGTAGAAATAGTACTTTTCTCAACTTCTGTGAGGAAATAAAAAATATTTTTTATTTGTTATTTACTTAATTAGAATGAAATAGGCTAGGAGTATTTTTATAAACGTGATGTTTTCTGACCAGGCCGAAATTTTCATGTTTCCGAGTAGTAATGTTGTTGAGAAAGTAATATTCTTCTTCTCGTCATAACAGCACTTATTTTCATGACATGTCATGTTATTCATATTAATCATATTTAATAAAAAAATAACTTGGAGATGGTATTAAGTATTATCGACGCCGGAATCATAATGGTAAAAATGAGGTCGCACATACGTTAATTTGAACTAATATCCCATTTGGACAAGTTGTAACTTCTACTAATTTGCTAAGGTAGAAAGGGACAGCACGTGACTAAAATGTGGTGACATAAAAACAATTAACCTTTATGATCTGGGTAAAAGTGCCTCTAAGATCATCCACTATGGTATAATTTTATACCGAATTTCTTTTTTTTATGTGTTTTTAAGGCAACTATCAATACTTATACAAAACACTAAAGGTCCGATTCAAACATCAAACGAAACAACTCCCATCTTTTCAACAACACATTTCGTTCATAAATCTTGATATTTGCGTACAATTTCAGCAAATATCCGTTTACATCCGAAACGGAATAAAACAAAAACAATAATGCACCTCTCGCGCTCCCTGAAGGCACATTTTTGCCCCAATAATATTTTTATCATATTTATTGACTGATAAATAGCAACGAAGTGTTGAGTGCGTTTTTATGTTTCAATGGGTTACTTTTTATTTTGGGTCGGTAACGGTAAATACAATTTTTATTTTATAATATTTTACCATTAAATACGTACTTCACAACATGTGAAGTTCACATGCTGAGGTTGCACCAGTTTTGGAAAAAAGAAAAATTTTACCCGTTAATAATACAAAACGTAATGTGTTGACTTTCATTCACCCACCCCACCACTTTAGGTACAATATTGTAAAGGAAAACCAAATAAATTTTGTATCGTGAAATGCGAATCATGTTACATGCGTAGATTAACTTGCCCCAACGCGAAATGTACCAAGTACTTTTGTTTCAAAGTTGTTAACTTGAGGTTCTAATATTTCAATAAAAAAAACTTCATAAATTACTTCGTTTTTAGGGTTCCATAGTCAAACTAGGAACCCTTATAGTTTCGCCATTTCCGTCCGTCCGTCCGCAGCCTAGCGCAGAGACCCTTAGTACTAGAAAGCTGTAATTTGGCATGAATATGCATACTAGTCACGTCAACAAAGTGGTACAAAAAAAAATGATTTTTTAGGGTACCTCCCCTACACGTAACGTGGGGATGTATTATGGTCCGACATGCTCTTACCCGGTTTTTTTTATTGGCTCTAATGTTCAATTAATACCGGCTACCAAAAAATATTTTTCTTTACCTTACACAAACATGATTGAAAGTCAAAAATATCAAAGTAAAAACCGCACACCCCTAATAACAAATTCCACGTAACACTATCAATTCGGCAGCGAAAATAGATTCCCTGTACAAAAACAGCCTTTGAGAACTACTGGCATATCCCAAGTGGCATTAGCAGATAACGCACATGGCGTGAGTATCGGGTGAATACAGATTCCGTACACGAGTCGCATTTCAAAGGGTTTTTTAGCGGTGGAAACTCGGTCGAGTAAGGAACCGTGACGAGTATTGTCGGTGACTATGTACGTCTCATCATTCTAGAATGTTCAAGGGTGTTTTGTGTCACAGCGAATAAGTCATGTATCCGTAGGTGTTGGTAGAGAGTGACGTTTTGAAGTGAAATGCTTTTGTGTTCCTAGTTTAAACAAAAAGTCTAAGTCTACTAGTAGCATTCTGTAAAGTGGAGTGAATGGAGATGTAAGTTCTATGTCGTAACAAGTCACTTAATTGAGAATTCACGCCTTAAAATATTATTCTGCGCTCTGACGGAACAACTAAAACGAGCCGGTTAATAATCGGCGCGTCGAGCTGAAAAGTGAATAATTTGAGAGAATAACATGCGGCGTAGCAGGCGTAGCGAACAAGCAAACGTTGCTAACGTTTCTGTTTTCTATAGACTCGAAATGTATAGAGTTGACATAAGTGGTAGTAGATCTGTCCCCAGCTTACGCCAATCCTTATACAAATTGTAGATTTTTGAAATCATTATGCTTCTTGACAAAGGCCTCTATTGTTGTAACGGTTATCAATATAAATAATAATAATAAATCACAGGACAATGTCACACAAATTGACCTAGTCCCAAACTAAGCTCTAGGCTTGTACTATGGGTACTAGACAACGATAAACATACTTAAATAGAGAAATACATACTTAAATAAATAGAAAACATCCAAGACTCAGGAACAAATATTCGCGCTCATCACACAAATATCTGCCCTTACCGGGATTTGAACCCAGGACCGCTGGCTTCGGAGGCAGGGTCACTACCAACTAGGCTAGCGTGTCGTATTTAAAATATTTCTTACTAGCTTACGCATTTAACTCCGTCTGCGTAGGCGTCGTTTTTTTCTTTTCTCTCTGGAATTATCAAATTTTCCGGGAATACTTATCCTAAATGTTAATCCTATTCCATATTCATCTATGAAATGCACACTTTCACATTAATTTAATTATTCTTAGTAGGACTCTTAGGAATATTATTAGTAGGATACGAAACTGGGCCTCTATTCAACTGCGTTATAACGATATCGTTTTTGACCTGTTTCCGTATTGTCAACGTTTTGATAACTCTTATGTCATTTACAATAATGGCGACTGTGACATAAACGATTCTTAAACGTGTCAAACACGATATCGTTTTAACGCACCTGAATAGAGGCCATGTAGTTGTGTCGTGTGGTCCCTGTCATCCGATTTGTTAGCTTAATCGCACATACTTTCTTCATCGACATCGCGTCTGTTTATAATTAAAGAGTCATTTCACGGTTGTCTTATCCCCACACCGGAAATCAACAATGTAAACACTGCTGCGGTAAGTTAAAAGTTCTACCACCACTGAAAAAAAAGATTTCCCCATAAAGTTTGATCTTATTTAAAAAATACAGATATTGTATAATTTAATTGCATTGAAAAATAAATAATACTTACAGAAAAAAACATATACCAAATACCAACCCTAAGGACTAAAATGGAATGCCTCGGAACACCTGAATGCACTGCTGTTTGGCGGTAGGTTAAAGGAAAAGGTGATTGTACCATCACTAGAACTACTACGAGTAATAGAAAATAAATAGCTTCCTTGTGTTTCCCTACCCATATTTAAAAGGCCTTATCGACGCCGTGTCTTATCTCCGCGTTTTATATTCAATTCGTATTTGACACCGCGTCTAATATTTCTTTTAGTAATTGGATGGGATGTGAACGGTAATAAAATTGTAATTAAAAATTAATTATTTTGATACTAGTCGAACCTCCCCGAGGGTGCATAATAAGTAGGAAGACTCGCATTTGTTTACTACTAAACTGTTTGGATTAGTGCTGGTGTTACAAACATTTTGTTGTTTCACTCCGTGTATATATTAAAAAGTTTTCTTAAAAAGGGAAAATTGCTTCTTTTCAGTGGCAACAAAAAAGCAGGTTTGTTTTTAAAAGTAAATATAAAAGCGTCCTTTCCTACGTGTACCACTTCAAACATCCATACTGTTTAAAAGTAGAGCTGGAGGGTAATCTCCAGAACTACCAAAACGTAGTTATTGCACTTACTAAATAGGTTAGTAAATTATTAGTTAATTAAGCATTTAATTTCTTTCTCTTTTTCATTCTCAAGGAAAATATTGTTATTCTTTTGAGACATAAAAATCTCTAAACCAAACTACTGCACCTATTTGAAAAAATCTTTCACCATTTGAAAGGTACATTATTGTGTGGCTTGCCATACGGTGACCGTAAGGTCACCAGATGTTCCCTGCAGAAGAACAGCTCTGGTTTTACTGTTACCAGCATCATGCTGAGCATGACCATTTCATGACATCTGGCATTAGGTTAGCCAAATGTATTTCGTCTTCGTTCATTATTTTTATTTCATACATGGCATAAAGGGGTGGGTATAGATGGTTCACTGCCTTTTTGCCAAAAAACCTTTGAGAAATGCATCGTTTCGCAACCTATTCATTTGCCAACCCGCTTTTTTTCCGTACCTAACTACAAATATTTCATGATTTTTATAAAACTAACCTAACCTAACTTATACGGTTCTATACGATGGTGCCGAAATAAGTCCAGAATTATTTACAGTTTCGGAAATAAACGCGGGTTGTCAAATGATATGTTTGTGAAATGAATCATATAGATACTTTTGACATCTTGGGAACGTATGTATATTTATGCTCTTGACTGTAACTTCGTTATAAATATTGTCCATTATTATACTCTTAGTACGGTCGAACAATAAATAGCTGAACATTTTAGTTATTTTAGTATATTGATATACTAAATTCAAACTACTCTCAGTTTATTACGTTACTGCGATAAGTTCCTAAAATGTAGAGCTACTTATGAGTTCGACTGTACATACAATCGCATATTGCAACTCGTAATATAGAAACAGTAAGTCTAGTCGCATGTCCGAACCAAAAGGGTTAACAGTTCATTTAATCATGTAATTTAAAAGCCATGCTCCCGAAAGACAAATGACTACAAACATTTTAATTTACTAAATTTGCTAATTAAACCCACTTACCCCATTTCCATTAGCCGACCGGGACATAGGCCCTGTGCACATTATAATAACTTATTACAACATAATTTATTATCCTGTCATTACCGTGACACGTTCGCGTGTCGTCCTGTCATAAGTTACAGTCATCCGAGCCACTGTGACTAATTTCATTGGACATAGTGACAAAAATTCTGTTTACTTTAGCCATGGCGTCAGGAACGGGATCTGGTAATGAGCGACGGTAATGATAAGCATGGTAATGAAGTGGATTTAATTATGGTAATTGTGTTATGGGTTTTAGAACGGTTCCCGCTGGCTTTTTGTGTAGCTATTAGATTAGATAAAAGTTACTTTATTAATATGGATTACAGTTAAATCATGCGAAAAACCGAATTTCCAGTTCGTGTCTTTCATATATTATTATAAGGCTCATATTGATAACTATTACAGTGTAAATATTCATAAAGAATAGTTTATTTATCTTAGGTTAGGGTAACCGAGCGGCAACGTCAAAATGAGACACGTCCGTCGTAAAGCGGGTGAGAAACGAGTGGTCGGAACAAATCGGACAAGTCATCAATTGCTCCGTGTTATTGATATTAGAGCGAGCGGGTTTTTCGTTGTGGTCTCCCTAATAGTATCTGTACTGTTTTGAGCATGTTTATTCATTATTTCATTTGCTACTCATAAAACAATCACATTTGAAGTGGTTGTTCTAATGTTCATTTATTATGTCTTTAACATAATAAATGAACTAGTAACTGAGAAGCTTGTAAGCTATTTTAACATGCTCCTTGATATTCAAAGAAAAATCAACAAAACCAAACCAAAAAGCAAACCGAGTTAACCTCCGTCCTCGCAAACCTAAAAATCCGCCAGAGAAACAACACCTGTATTACCATAACAAGATGTAAATTTTGAATGGCCACAAATCGAATAACCCGCCGTCGCAGTCCCGGAATTAAGTTATCCACTTTTTGCAAGAAAAGACGGACACGTTAACATATGAATATGACAAATTGTCCGGCGGCGGTCAGCCCGCGGACTATCCCGTGTCCGCCGGAGTTTTACGGCACCCTAGGGACGGTAGGGGGACCAACTTGAAAATTTTTCATTCCACTCGACTAGTGGCGGAAGAAAAACGGTCAGGTCACTCGTCAAAACTGTAACAATTTCTCAGAAACAATAATGGGATAAAAAACGTGCCCCGTCTCAGACCAGTGAAAAAGCTATTATGGCCACTGTCAATGTTATTTATTCGGACGCCACATGTTGAGAATTTTTATTCTACCATGGGATTTCAACTTTTATTGCCGATGGCAACTGAAGTTGAATTGGACACACCTGCGTTTCTATTGGTTTAAGGGAATCAATTTGTGACTTCGGACTGTCAATTCCAATTTAACTGGATACCTTTATAAAAAAGGATACTTCTAAATAGACCAATAACGATCTCTCAATACGAGTTGTTTTTTTTTGTTTCTTTAATCACAAATTGTCATTATCTTCCTAGATATGGTAATAATGGTTCAAATTCATCTCGAGGCAGCATCCGAGGCCACGTCTCGCTTATAATGAAAGTAGTGATTTGTGTTCGCGGTGTAATTCCCAAATGGAATCAGGAAGAGTGCAACCGTGGGCCGAATTGCAAATACGCATATGTCACGGACTTTATTCTGTCTTCACACGTTGGATATTATATTTTGCCTAGGTTGGTTGGGTTTGGATGTACACTTCTGAATAATAGTATTTGCTGATATGCGAATATTTTTTTATATCTTAATTTATTTTAAATGTTAACATTATTGTCTTCCCGCGGATGTCGTAAGAGGCGACTAAGGGAATAAGGGCTTGTAGTTCTGTTAGGCGATGGGTTTCACTAATACACTAGTAAACTTCTTGGCCTGATTGTGCAAAATGTGGTTACATAATTATAATCTAGTCTTTTTAGAGTTGTTGATATTTCTGTAGCTCTGGCTCCCTCACTCTGGGAATAAAGGTGTGATGTTATGTATTTAGTTACATTTGAACCCGCTTTTATGGAATTTCATATCACTCTTTGGATACCAACTTAATCCTATTACTGTTATTGGGCTTTATAATGTTAATTAATATTCTGGAACTAGTGACTTAAATTAAAAACCATGTAATTAATAAAAATAGAACATATTTACAAGCTATCCAGAAAATTTGTGTTGCTATTATCGAATGAGTCTCATTTAGCTAGGTTCCTCGAATTACAACTAAATTGATACTTTTCTTTTGGGCCCCGTATTTACGTCCTTAAAAAAATTTTGGCCGTGCAGTATTTTTCACTTTTCTCCTACTTAATAACTGTAATTCTTACCGATACAATTCACAATTCAAACCCGCTTGGCACCGACCGATGCGACCCAATATAAATGTAAATATGGCGCGTGAAATATGACAGTTATAATTGCTTTACTGCACTTACGACTCCGAGCCTCGATTGTTGTGCGTATGCTAATTCCTGATGAGTTTGAATATTCGTTGAGGTGTTCTAAATTTAAATGCTCTTTTTTATCACGTGCACATAAGGCAAATTATTGCTTTGCATTAAACCTTTTTGTTCAAAAGATTACAAATTTTCTCATTATAAACACATAAAATATTCAAATGAACACACTTACATTGAAGTGTAGACGGACGATCGCCGCCAAAAAGTTGAAATAAACTTTTAATAGCTGGTACAATTATCTATTGCAAGCAACTTTAAGGTTCAGATACAAAAACCAACACAAAATGAGGATAAACTAAAGTAACTAAACACATTAACTACTGTTTTTACTTGAACAAGCTCATAAATATTCAGAAGTACGCGAGACGGCTCATTTAGGACTTGGCCCTCTTTTTGCCTTATTGGCTTACCCACCAGAGGGTTGTTCGGATCAAGATCGATGCTGATAATGTACCAGTTTTTTATTAATTACAGGGAAAATTTCAAGAACGGGACTTTTTCAAGAGAATACTTAATCTTGTTAATGGTTCTAAATTTGTACGTTCTTAATTCCGTTTTAAATAAAGTTGCAAAGGGAATATAACAATTTTCAAATTTAAGGCGCAGCAATGAGCATTACCATTTTTTATGTTAACAAAATCTAAGAGGGGTAAGAGGTACGTTGTAAAAGCTTAAATATGTGTTCCTGGGAAAATCAGGTTGGTCGATTTTATGTCAGAACTATCCAAATCAATCTATGCAATAAAAAAACGCAGAAAGTAATGTATACTTTATAACACGCTTCTGCTAAAACTGTAATGTCACTCCTAGTGTCTTCATTTAAGACTGGCTAAGAAAGAGTGAATATAATAAAACATTAAATCGTATTTTGTTTTTTTAGAGATGTTCTATTATTTTTGCTTCCTTATTTAACTTATCAAAGGGTCCCGAGACTAACAAAAAAAAAACAAGATAAATACGAACTACCAATTACAATATCGTTTGATGGTTCAATAATCGGTATAATATAGTACCGACAAATAATATATCATCTTTGTACTAATGTACATCTCATACGATTGCCTACAAATACGTATGACTATAAACTATGTGACTATGAAATAAAGTTTAAAAATAGTACATTATAAATTTTTGTACATATCGTAGTTTAAAATAAATAAATCACGTAAATTTAGTATGAACACGTTGGCAATGGTTATTTATATACTTAACTTTTTTGGTTGATTGGTTGTTAATTTTGGTGAGTCTATGTAGGTAATCATATGAGATGTAAGTGCAAAGATGATGGTTCTCTGCCTTGTCGCTGACAAATCTTTAACAAATGCATGGTTACGCAAATTATTAATTTGCCAACCCCCTTTTTTTGTAACTACAAATATTTCAGGACTTTTGTAACACTAACCTACACGGTTCTACACGATAATCCTGAAATAAATCCAGAAATTATTTAAAGGTTCGGAAAAAAGCAGGTTGTCAAATGATATGTTTGTGAAATGATAGGATCCCATTTAAATACTGAACTTTTTTGGTTGATTGGTTGTTAATTTTGGTGTGTCTTTGTGGGTAATCATATGAAATGTAAGTGATATATTACTTGCCAGTGGGGTTAGACAAGTTGCATTCGACAATCGTTAGCGATTATACATTCGATTGAAAATATATGGAATTGACGTTAGTACCACGTGACTATCTCGATGGCTTACGTCAATTCCATACATTTGTCTATCGAAACATAATCGCTAACGATTGTCGAATGCAACTTGTCTAGCCTAGTACTGTTTAGCTGTTGACAGTGACTCCTTGAACGTAGAGGTCATTTATCGGTGTATCGTCCGCAACTGTCCACTTTTCCGAGATAAAAAGTCTCATATGAACTTCTTAGGGAATTGAGGTATGTCCAAATAAATTTTCATTGAAATCGGTATTGCGGTTTAGCAGCTACTTACTTGTGTTACTTTCGGGATCCTATCATTTCATACATAACCTACGTTTCAAAAATGATTCATTTTACAAACATATCATTTGACAACCCGCGTTTTTTTCTGAAACTGTAAATAATTCTGGATTTATTTCGTAGGTTAGAAAAAAGCGGATTAGCAAATGAAGAGGTTGCAAAACAATGCATTTGTCAAAGATTTGTCGGCGAAAAGGCAGAGAACCGTTACTTTCACAAATGTGATGTATGTGTAATGGACGTGAGTTCGTATTTATTTAACCATGATTTTCTGTGACCTTCGAGGTATCGTGTGATTGGTCTTTACGAGTATTTAACGAGTGTTATAAAGCATTATATATTTAAATGTTCGGTCCACAAATTCTAGTACTAGTCCGGTATTCTAGTTTGCTTTTACATCTTTTGCTATAGTAATGTCCACGTTATGATAGCTCTTATAAATCAATAACGCCGCCAGAGACTAAAATAATACAAATGCAATTGGGGAAAAGGCAATGTAGAATAAGGGCCCTGTTGGTGTTACTGCGTACCTGAACCGGAGAGACAATGATTCTTTTTAATTTTAATTCCGCGTTAAAAATAACAGGCAAAGACTTTTCCACTAGTTCCTGATATAGTATTCTAAAAAAGCAGTCGGGTTTTCGATACTTAGTACATACCAATTTCACCATACGATGTTAACCGCTTAACAGACGATTAGAGCGTTAACAGTTGTCAAAATCTATGAAGTAACAGTCGATTTACATTGATTTTTAACGTCGTATTTTGAAATTGGTACTTAGTTATTATTTCACATGTAAAATAAACCAGTTTCTTTTTAGCTGACTACGCAAGCACTGCTACGGTACTGCTACGGCGTCGCGTCGTAGCTTATGTAGCACCGCACTCTTGAAAGTAGTAAACGATAAAAGATGATTTTACTTTATGTAACAATATTTTTAGAAATATTAGCTTAGCATAGCTTTTTATGTTTTTCAGGCATTATCGCATTTACTGGGCTTGCAATCTGTCACTAACCCCACTTTGGGAATGAAGGCGTGATAGTATGTATCGTAATTACTAATAATATCATCGACGTCTTTTTTTAAGCCAACCTTATAAACAAGTAAAAATATTTCTGTCTAAACAACTCCATGTTCGATAGTAGCCTAACATCAAGAGTAGAGTCACGGAGCGACGCCGCCTCCACCGGGATTCATTACCAGGCCTGATTGTCAGGAAATTGTAGTTTAGGATAAAACATATTGAATCTATACCATGCTTGGGCGGATTACATCCCCTGGGCTAAAACAGAAAAGTAATATCAGGATATAAAAAGAATTTGTGATTAAAATCGAGATTTTTGCGAGCAGTCTTATGAATATTTCACTTATAATATCTTTTGTTACTCATTACCTTTATTCGGCATTTATCGTCATTCAGTTTATGGAATGTCCAATTTTCTAGAAAAATAGTTGAGAATCAGACCTCGAATTATTTATTTTTTTACTTTAGTTGATGAGTATTTTTCAAAAAATGTGTAAATAGTTAAGGACTAAAATTAAGAAGCGGTAACTTTTCCCAGGTGTCACTGATTTTTTTTTGCCAAGTTGAAGGCAAATGAGCCCACGCCCCAAATGATAGTGAGCGGAATCTGTACTACAGATATTTCCATTCTTAAGACTGAAGTCCTTATACCGCAAATACGTTGTCAACCTAGAAGCCCAAGATTTCACTCCATATTAGGCTACTTCCTAATTTCACCGGTTGTCTTATCTTCACACCTGAACAATAATGTGATCTTTGGCGGTAGGTTAAAGGTTAAGATGGTGGTAGCGATTCCCACTTACACTGCACAAGGTCCTACTAAAATAACAGCCCTTTTCAAAATAAACACTGCCACTTGACATTTGCACATATAGAAACACTTGCGCGTCCAATTATCATAAAATATCATATCACAAAACATTATAACGGCTAATATTAATCAGGTGCATTGTTGCAGTAATGATTTCTGCAGCGAAGGGGCGTGCAGTTGCATTATTTCTCAGCGGGCGACGTGCAAATTGCACAAATTGTACGACATGTGCGCGTTTTTACGTGAAATCGATAGGTTTGTAGGGAAGCGAGTTATTTTCCTGGTTAATAAATAAAATAAAATAAATCCTTGCTAACTTTCAAGTAATAAGAGCCTAATGAAATGAAATTTTATTATAATAATGATAAATAATAATTACCTAAAGCAAAATATCCATTAAACTTATATACTACTATAATTAACAAATAAAAAAAGACATTGAGAAACGTGAAACTCAATTCTAGTCAAGCAAATTTAAGAATACTCGTAGAGTTTGACGTCTTGAATTTCATTTAAAATGAAAAAGCATTGGCCCGACTATCTGAATTAAAAGACAGCAAAATAAAATTAAACAAATTGTTTATTCATTGTATTGTCAGCGTAAAAAAATATTAAAGCTCATTCTTTCGTCATGGTAAACATTTACACTTTTTTAATTATCTTTATTATAAGTTGGGCTGCCATTTTATTTTTAGATGTTGCTACGTTTAAACTCTCAAAAACTTCAGTTTGTAAACATTCTTCATAAAAGCTTAGATTTTTAGTTCTTTTCATGTTTCTTTCGTCCAATCGACAACTTATTTATAACAATCATGTTAAAAAAATGATGCTCTGTTTTAACTTGAAGAAAGGGTAAAAAGTGCGAATAAAACAACAGTTTCACATCGTTACGATTCGGATTATCAGCGGCTCTATCTAAGTACTACCACATTAACTATTCCTACTCAAAAACAAGCGCTTAGGCAGCATGCATCACTGACACGACATAATGGAATCTATCAGAAATCGAAGGGGTGTTGCGCCATCCCCTAATTTGGTTTTTATTTTATTTCGCCCCCGTCGAAATTAGTCTTACCATATGTGAGCGTACTTGTGTTACACTTAGGCATCGAATGTTCACATTTTTATTGCGTGCAATGTGTTAGCAAGACCCTTAAACTGGATTAAAGTTAGGTAGTTTTTTTGTCACTATTGAGATATAAGAAAGAAGGAATTGTTATTGAAAAAAAAAAATGATGGTTTTGACACTAAAATCAGGCTTAACGCTCCGAGTTGGATATAGCTTTACGATAAAATCCCAATTTTGCTGTTAAATTATCAATAAAAGACATAAGTTTCGGATTCTTCATAAAAATGCAAAGTTTATAACAATGTAATGTGATATTATGAAATTTATTAAAATGGCTGAAACATTAGACATGTAGACATTGAATTCAATGTAGAGTCGCGTTTCTATGATTTATAATAATATCTTTACCATTTTTAAAACAAGTTGAAATGCATAAAATAATCGTTTTTTTTTTAGAATACTTATGTGTTTCATCAAGACTTATCAGTGTTATTAGCTCTGGAACTCACCAATTATCACAAAACTTACTATTTATTACCTTCGTTGGCATTAAGTGAAGAAAATCGGATTATCAACCAATCAAGGCTTTAAACACATAACTCTCCCCTTTTTTAGGCTAAATATTGAAAACCTCGTTCTGGTCTCACCAGCGCGTCGCACACCGTTATTAAGGGTGCTCTCTCGTAATCCGGCGCGTGCGTGCGGCTTTAAAGTCTGATCTAATACCGATTACCGGCGCGGGCCGCGGGAGACTTAATTCGGTTAACCGGGGCGGAAAATACACTTTCAAAGATTTGGTTATAAGGGAAAAAGGTTGTGATGTACAGTTACACGGGAGAAGAGAACGTAAGGGCATCCTTATTAGTGATGTTAGTTAAGTTAAGATTTCGAATCAATCAGCTGTGCGAGTATTTTACTTTGATCTTAGGTTTGGCTGACAAAACGGCTCGGCTAAAAGTGGTAAGTATCTAATTCTGCCTAACTTTCTAAAAACGTGCAAAGTAACAAAATTCTGAAGGTCTTTTTAGGGCTACGTATGTGTAGCACACTGAGGGAACTGTTTAATTATCTCTCTTTGATTAAAACTGTCGAAGTTCGCAGAATGCAACTTATCTAGGTCAAGTGATATACTTGTCATCATGATGATGATGTCAAAATAAAGAATGTATGTATGTTCTACGAAGAATTATTTTGTTTAACAATTGATTTGGTTTACTCGTGATCATTATTACGGGTTATCTCGTTTGCACAAACTTCTAAAATACATTTTATAATTAATAAACAGTAGAAAAGTATCTTTTGTTATTTAAACGTTATCATCAACACAGTCGGGAAAAATTGCGTCCTTTGAAAGTTTAACCATGTGCTCACAGACAATATAACAAAAACTTGCAAGAAATGAAAGCTTTTTTAATGTCCCGCGTAATCTACCCTCACATGTGCTCCATTACCAAACAGCAGTTTGCATAAACAGCGTCTTATCAACCCATTACTTACCGTAACGTCATTGTAACTTCTCCGTCGATATCTGATCATCGAACATCGCATTAAAGCTACGTGTTTAATCTATAATGCGTCTTATCGCAATATTTTCCATTTCCGGGAAACTCCGCGTCGGCGGGCATCGCCAAGGGAAATAAGGCAAGCCTGAGTTTCACTTTGTTTTTTTTCCCGGGGAAAATTTTTCGTACCTTCCTCTTCGTTTACACTTACAACAGTTACCGGTGTTACCTGCATTCCTCTGAATTAAATATGGCACGGAAAGGGTGAAACGTCTGGATTTGCATTTGTTCCCAACAATGGCGTTGTTCAACGGGATCGAGGGGATTGCAGCGTTTGATTGTATTTTTCTGATTTTGTAGAATTGTTTTTTTTTGTTCAGTTTTAAAATTCGTTTATTATTTAACTTGGGGTTTGTTGTGCTTGTGTTGGCTGAATGCCTGTATGTTGAATTGAATTGAAATTAATATGTGGTAAATTCAAATTCACAACAATGAATTATCTAGAATTATTGATGATATACTTAACTTACTGTAGTTGGTAAGGTGTGTCGCGAAACATTCTCAAAAGTCACAAGAATAAATAATAGCAGACATGGTCAAAGAGTAGTCGGTTTTGAGCATTTTTATAAACTCATGTAATACATATCATGTTGACCAGTCAGTGGACTCCTCAAAATAAATTAATTCTTATTCGTACGCTATTTAAATTAATGAAATCACTAAATAATCGACAACTATCAACCAGGTAAACAAAACTGTTTGATACTTTTCACTTAGCTCACCGCATAAATTTGCGGAGTTCCAGACTAATTCTATATTTTCTCGAGCGTCCTCAGGTATCGGTGTCGGTAATTAGTTAATGTTCGCTCATCTCCGATAATTTATTGAGACGGAGCGCCTCCTAACAACCCCCACTCAGGCAACAGGGGAATAGACGCGAAAAACTCAACCAAAATATTAATGCATCAGCTCTATGGTAAGTATTGGCGCGAGTTTGTAGCTGGGTGAAATGTTCTTGATATTTTGTAGGCTGGTTTATTTTTAGTTTTTTTTGGTCGTTGGTTTTTATTATGTGACACGTTTTTATTTATAAAGAAGTTATATTACTGCTATTTACTTAGGAATAGATTAGTCTTTTAATATGTATATCTACATTAGATACTTTTTCACTATAATCATCACAATCATCGTCACCTTTATCATCATCGTCATCATCATTTTTATTATAACAAAACAATGATAATAAGTTAGAAATTGAAAACAATATTTGGATGTCTATATCTTCTGAGATTATTTCGTTGTAAAGGAATTTCGCCCGAACACAAATGTATTCTTATTCTTACTAAACCAAATAAAACAATGCCATTTAAAACATAAATTCAATAAACAAGTGCCAAGCACACAGATTCCAGCTACAACTTCAATACAGTCTCACCGCTCTGGATTAATCAGGGATTGTTTCATTCGCCGTGAAAAATGTCGCCGTCAGCACAATAACCCGATGATGCATCGCCGTTGCTTTATCTACGTTCTTCGCAGGAGCTGTAAGTAGCTCTTTCGTTATGAGTTTTTAGGCCTTTCTCTTCTAAAACATCTCAATTTTAGAATAGAAATTAAAATACGTTCCATTGGTTACAGTATAAATTAATTATTCTCATTGGTTTTCCAAAACATTTTTGTAGAGTAGGTTGTAGGTATCTCTGCCCGGTCTCGTTGTCTTACTGACAAAGGCATGAATTCCCTTTTCTCTCCAATACTTAGTTAACTACCTCTTTTTCCGTTTTTTCAAACTCTCTATAAAGAACGTCTTTCCTTTACTTTTGCATACAGCGTTTCTCAAAAGAAGTATGTTTTGTTCACTACCAGTTCCTTGGGTCCATATTGGCTCATATAAAATTGGTCTTTCGAATTATACGAATAACAATTTGTGGCTACGAGTATACTGATCATTTCTCCGAAAATATTTGCTCATAATTGTTTTGTTCGTAATTGTTATTCATAATCATCGCAACTCCTAAAGTGAATTTTACTAAAACCGTTCTGATTTTAGGACGTTTATAAAACAAACCTAAACTAACCTTATTTACCAGTTGGATATTTTTTAAATCCTGAAAATAAACAGGTGTATTATTAATATTTTTATGAAGAGTGATCATAATGATGTAAAATGGTACGAGATACATTTTGTATAAACTTTGGCGCACCCCAGTTCCTTTGACCGTGTCTTGGTAAACATACCAGAATTTTCAAACTTATACAAGGGCAAGACCAGGCTCTTGTTACTCGGGTTGTTTCTCGTATGCGCCACGTATACGAGGTCCTGGGGGCTTAGGAAACCTAACAACTGTAGCATGAATGGAATGACAGACAAATGCACGACAGCCTCCTACATAAACCCTGTAAAAAATGATTTCTGAAATCGTTTTTCATCTGAGAATGCAAGTTGTCCAGGCCCATAGATCACGCCTTCTATCACAGTCTGTGACCTAACCCATAACGTCCACACCATCGCACATCTCATCTATAAATAACATAGCCCGTCTTATAAATTATGAGCGTGTTAGCTCTCGCTCATTTGCCACGTCCCAGGGGCTTCGGGCCAATCACGGCGCGCCAACTTTATTATGGGAAAAAGTTACGACGTATACGTCATGCGGGATAGAAATAATTATGTACACGGAGAACCATTCCGTATTGGTTGACGACTATCGGTCATATAACAGACTTGATACTTTTCTGAAATAAAATTAAGGGAGTTTCTATTTGAAATTGGAAGTTGATTTCAGCACCCTGATGAAGGTTGTTGAACTAACCAATGGCGCAAAGTGACAACAGTGGTCACATTGAACAGCTGGCCTCCAACGGATGATGTCGAGATGTTTAGAATAATTTTGAAGGGTACTAATGACAGAAGTTGTGTATAGAAGTAGAAGGCTAGCAACGGAAAAATAATACAGGGTGTAAAAATTGTTCATTTTGAACACTTTTTAACGGTATAATTGGTATACAAAGTTACGTGATGTCATTGTGAAATATAAAATAACATAATATTATTTTTAGGGGCAGAGTTCAAAGCATTAAGTAGCCAATTTGACTAAGCGCAAATAAAATATTTTAATGATGAATTTGAATTTTGTTTCATACAATACCTGAACTTCCTCGTCCCAAACAAAAGCATCCCTCAAGCTGCAGAACAGAACGCTCCAGAAATAAATAAGTGCTCGCGTGAAGAAGATATATGGGCCGGCGAGGGAATACAATTCACGGCAGCAAAGGTCTTCCCCGTTAGTACAAATGTAAGTAAATTTGAATAAAACATACACGGGGTTAAAGTCCGTGTTTTCGTTTGTTTTTTGTGTAATGCGATGGTTTTTGAAGGTGATAAATGTTTTTTTCCAAAATACAGCTAAGAGATGACTCGAAACGTGATGACTATTCTAACTGTTTAGCGGTGAAACAGTAGTAAATACATTGACGATCAAATTATTATAAATTTAGATAGCTACTGCGGTATTGTGATCGCTTTTCACTTGATGATTTAATGTTCCTTATTTTTTTGCTAGATTGTTATAAAGTTAGTTAAATATTTCATTTTGTGGTAATCGATTACAACAGAAATTGGGTAGGTATAAGTGCCCAGAAATGGAAAAAGCGAGCTTGCAGTGTTTGTTGTGGAAACTGTATAACATAGAAATATGACATTTACGTAACAAAAATAGTTTTTTAAAAGTTAAGAAATTTTCGCCTTTAAAATTTAATTTGCCTTCGAACTTGTTTACCAGAAGTGATAAATTAAGTTGGTTCAGTAAGTATGTAAAACATTTTGGAACTGTAATATGGAAGGGAGACACGTGACAAACTGTTGTGCTCATGCTGAGTCAAATTAGTCCCAAAGATAAAGAGGGCACGCATGGTTATTCACGAGGTAAAGTCAGAGGATACAGTCTAATCAGAAAAAAAATATTGAAATAAATATAATTATATTGACACATTGACAAAACCACAAATTGAGGTTATCCCTAATTTATACGTATAAAACGAAATTATCCGCGTAGAAGTCGTTTATCGGGTAACTCATTACTTCATCGAATGTATAATTTCATCGAGTTTCATTTCATCGAACGCTATTTTCTGCTGAAACCCTAATGTTTTCTGGGTATCTTAAGCATTAATTACGTAGGTTAGGTTAGGTTAGATATTTGAGAAACTCAGAAAACATTATGGTTTCAGCAGAAAATAGCGTTTGACGAAATTACATTCGATGAAAGGTGTTTTGATGAAATGATAAACTTCCCGTTTATCGCTACTGTCTCAGAACTGTCAATTTTTTCGGGGTAAAAAGTAGCCTTTGTGCTATTTCAGACTATCTCTGTGCCAAAAATCATCCAGATCTGTTTACCCGCTGCGGTATTTAAAACAAAGAAAACAATCAGTAATATGGAGTACATTTTTAGGTCTGAGACAAATACCTAGTAATATTTAAGTGCTTTGATCGAATCTGGGACCGCTGCCTTTGTTAGCAGCGTAACTACCAATAATTGATTCAGTATTCAGTGTTATAAAGTTGTGCTATCGCTGAACACGGATATACTGAATGTTACCCTCAATGTTTTAAGTTTGAAACACGTAACAAAAATCACAATGAAATATCAAAAGCAAAAAGAATTATGACAAGTTAATTTTAACAAGCGGTATACATTATTCCTTTAATTATGTTGCTGACTGTACTACCACGCCCAAATCCATTAAGTTGACAGAGTTATATTTTAAAACAAAAGGGTTACAGGATACTATAATCCACGAGACAACGATCTAACCACGGTTAATTAACTTTTGATACACCACATTCGTTTTGTTCACGCTCGCTTCAAATCGAAGTAGATTCTGATTAAGTAAGTATTTTTTTACTTTAAAAAGACCATTTTCTAAACTTTTTAGATAGTATTGCAAGAAAATAAATACATTTTCATTTGTTGAAAATAATGCAATGCTTAGGTATTTTTATCCAGAACCTCACCCCGATTAATGTGTATTATTAACAGTTAGTGGTAGTAGGACCCTGTGCAGGGTCCGTCCGGATCGCAACCACCATCTTATCTATTAAACACCTGCCAAGCAACAGTGTTCGCATTGTTGTGTTCCGGTGTGGAGATAAGACAACCGGTGAAATTATTAGCATAGAGGCATTCCACCTTAGTCCTCAGGGTTGGTAACGCATTTGAGGTCTTAGGATTATAGTCTTGAAAATTCAAATTGCTATAATATGGGTCTCAGATTTCACTTACCATCAGGTGGCCTAAATGCTCGTGTGCCTTCTCCTTAACATAAAAAAAAGTTTTATACTATTGCTGTAATGCCGTCTGTACATGTATTTTCGCTCTCTTCTATCAACTTACGAACTTCACCAATCCTAATACAAGACTCAATAAACCTACACCTTAAAACGATATTATTTCGCGTACAAGAAAATAATAAAAATCTTTGCTTGCTCATTATGATTTCGCCTGGAGGGGAAACTGACAATCCATCGTCACTTACAGGGTGTTGAAAAATGTCATATGCTTATGGGATTCTCGTGTTATGGTAATGTTCTGCCGGTTGTGGTTGGATGTTTTGTTTGCTGTCAGGGGACCGAGAATAAACAAATTATGAGGAATCGGGGAGAAATGTAACCTTCATTGTGTCTACTCGTCTGAGTCACGAGGTAAGGATCTATCCTGCACCAAACCACATTGACAATGATGATATTATGTAAAGAGTACTTTAATAACCAAAAATAAAATATTTTTTATCTGGAGAAACCTCTTGCATTTTGAGAGTTCAAATCCTGTCATTTAATTATTTTAACAACAAATTTAAATATATCGTGCTAGTTTTCAAACATTTGTCTTTTAAAGGGCTATTTTTAATATTATTTTACACCTTGTAAGAGATTAGTGTTATTTTGGCTGTATAAAAATGTTACCTATATAAATTTACAAGCAGGGGTGTAATTCTCTTAACTCAGCGCTGCGTTGCACGCTAAGGTGAAGTTTTTCCCGGCAAGTTTAAGAAGTCTCGTCGGAGCGTACAAAACACATTTTAGTGCGTGCCTTCAGTAAACGACATATTTGAAATATTATTTTTGTTACAAGAATAATAGCATTGGCGCAGCACAAGAACACTTGTAACAGTTACATTTACCGTCAACCTCAAATCAATCATAACAATCAACCACAATAGTGCGTAATAAACCGAATTACTCCCCCCACGAGCTAAACCAAGCTAAACGCTAACCCGATCAGGCATAATTTGTGACCAATTAGAATAATGGTCGCGCCGTGATGTATGCACGACGTGGACGGGTTGGGAAAGCTGTGGAGTCGCGCTGAAATGTTACTTTAAGTTTTATCTGTCATTAATAGTCACCATCAAACATATCGTGGCCCTAGACAGGATGCATTCGGTGAATGATGTCGTCATCGTAAATTATAGGTTTGACGTTAGCTGCCAGATGATCGCATCGAGCTCTTATCGCTTTTGAATTGTATATACATTTTTTTTAAATTAAGTGTTGCAGAATGTACATATCCAAGTCAAACTCTCCTCACGAATTTAAGCAAAGGTCTAGTCTTAGCTAAAGTAAGAGTGAGATTAGGATTCTGCCGCCCTGAAAACTTTAGGCCATAAATTATATTTGTTAAACTTATAACACACTTTTTAAAATTAAAATAGATATTTATAGCTAAGTTAAAATGGTCTAATGGCTGCATTTTGTCAGCACCCTGATCCACAGCCTTCGCTGTTCGTTAATAAATGTTTGGGGAAGCATTTGTCCGGTCGACGTCAATGTCACCGATTGTCGGGTATAGTGCGTGCAAAGTGCGCCGGTATGAATCTTCCTGCGCAATTACAAATACATGCCCGTGCGCCGGGAAACTGAGGAATTATTCAGTGTGACTAAAATATTTGGAAATAGAGACGGTATCGAGCTGGGTGTGGTAGAATCAGTCTACCATGTTTCAAATGAGACAGTTTTGTTGCTTATTGTTTGTTTTCTATTGTTGTTTAATTAACAATTTTCTCATAAATTATCAATAACTTTAATGTACATTATGTTCTTTAGCAGTGTGCTTTAATGATGAACTGACCGACTGCACGCCTTTTTAAGTGTTTCATAAGGACCGCTGTAAAGAGGATTTAACAAGTGTACTATGTTTTGTAAATATCATCATCATTCCTATCTTGCAAGGTTTTTCGTGATGTTTTAGATTTACTATATTTTTATTTTAATTTTAATTACAGTTAAAAAGTTATAATGATAACTCTCTCCCGAGTTGGCACAGGCTTTAAGTAGAAGCCTTTTAGTTTTTATCTTTAGATACTAAAGGAAACGAGACATGATTTAGCGTAAGTACAGAGATAGTCTATGACAATCTAGTGGGCATACAAATGAGTGAATGTAAATACATACGGGTATATACGAGTGTGTTAGGTACATACATGTTAGAAGATCAAACGTCATGTCCGTTAAGCCGCGACCAGAGTGGCCCGTCGGGACCTTAACTACGACATGTCATGACATGTTAAGATGTACTATGCTTGCAAAATATATATAGATGCAACATGACGGCAATTTGATCTTATTTGAATTGTTTTTCATTAATTACAACGTAGCATAATCAGCATACCTATTTGCGTCACATTCACAATGGCCACAACACGCCTTTTCCTTTTACTTTGAGTCCGGCGTAGCAAAATTCAAATTTATTTTCGATTTTAGAAAACGGTGACCGTTTTATTTAGGTATCTGATGGCTAGATATTATCGCTTATCTAAATATGGTATATATCCCGAAGTGTATTTCGTAGTTTTAGAAAAATATAAGTAAACAAAGAAATAAAAGAAAACCATTTTCACTTAAATCATCAAAAGTACGGATTATCAAGTATCAAGAACTTTCCCTGGGCACACCGGACTCCCAGGTGACAGTTTCATAAGTCACTATGGAAACCGCGATATGAGAGTACAATCACGAATAACATGGTTATATTCAGTTCAATAATGTTCAGTTCAGAGTGGTGGTAGGACCCTGTGCAGGGTCCGTCCGGATCGCTACCACCATCTTATCCATTAACCAACCACCAAGCAACAGCGTTCGCATTGTTGTGTTCCGGTATGGGGATAAGACAACTGGTGAAATTACTAGCTAATAGAGGCATTCCATCTTAGTCCTCAGGGTTGGCATCGCATTTGAGGTCTTAGGATTATAGTCTTGAGAATTCAAATGTCTACGGGTCTCAGATTCCACTTACCATCAGGTGGCCTGAGTGCTCGTGTGCCTTCTCCTTATCATAAGAAAACGGTAGTAAAAAAAATATAATTTACCAGTTTCCTTACTTTCGTTTAATTTATATTATTTACATACATAACGTCACGCCTTTATTCCCAGAGTGGGGTAGGCAGAGCAACAGAATACCAACAACTCTAAACTTGTTGATAATTCTGTAACCACATATTGCATAGTCAGGCTACTGTTTACCAGTTTACCCGTGACAGGATGCAAGCCCATCGCCTAACAGTACTACAAGCCTTTATTCCCTTAGTCGCCTCTCACGACATCCACGGGAAAACATGGAGTGGCACTATTCTAACCCGGCAACCACAAACAGATATAAATGATGAGGCAGAATATAATTCACAAAATGGTAATGTAAACGAACATTTATTATAATTTAGTGCATTATTATGTAAGTGAAAATTCATTTCTAGTTTTACGGAATATTTTCAAAATTCCTTACAAGTCTTACAACTGCTGGTGAGGATATGCTTTTTTTTAACTTTTCTCCTTAACGGTACTGGCTCCTCAGTACTCATGCTCACCTATGTCCACGTGTCAGGGCTACCCTCGTCAATCCTCTGCTAATTTATGCCCACATTTGTTTAACCAAAAACGTTTAAATTCCCCGATTCTGCCCTGTCTCAACTTTTTTTAGACAAATTACCCTTCTTGTTAGGTTCGATGGAAGGGTTGGAAACATATAGGCCACAGGTGTAATGCGTCTTCTTAAAATGTTGTTGTTATTTTGTTTTTTATGTAGAGGTTTTCATGAATGCCCATTGTTCTACTAAAAATATGATGAAATGTTTCGTATCTTTAAAATAACTATGGTTTGAACATTAATCAAAACACATTTTTTGATAAAAAAATAGCTAAGTAAAAGCTCAAGTTCCAGGATGCGAAATTATTAAGCATGTTTAAGCATAAATGTACCTAGACACAATCTAACTTAATTTTCTCAATGAGTCAATCAATCATAGACACAATTTTGATTTACTTGTTTCACCGCCACTCATTCTTAGAACTTACTTATTTCAGAGAAAGTGAGGCTTTTCTAGACTCAGGAGCTTATTTTTTGTGACAGTCACGTCTAACCTAACGCAACCTACGTAATTAAGGTTTAATAAAACCTGAAAACAATAGGGTTTCAGCAGAAAATAGTTTTCGATGAAGTGAAATTCTGTGAAACGATACGTTCTACGAAATTAGTGTCGGTAAAACAAAGAGACAGTCACAATTTTATTTTTAATAATGGTTTAGTTAATTAGTAAATAATTTGACGACACTCAAAATAAATTACCTACGTTGAAATATAAAAACTTCTTAATGTTACCTAGATTTATATCTCGTTACATGGCAAATACTCAACATGTGTTCAAAAATAAAGCAGTTAACATTACAACTATTATTTTGTGCTAAAGCTTTGACGTATTTGGAACATCCTGTACTTCTTGACGTTGACTATATGAACACCCTACGTAGATATACATATTTGAGCAGTAGTTCACGCGAATGTAAATTATCATACACATGGTGCGAACCTTAGCGGAACCATAACATGGCTCCGAAATGAGCTTGCGTTGTTACCATTAACATGATGCGTTTAATTGCGATCGCATAAATTGTATGCAATATTAACTGTTTACGAGCCGACATGGAGAGGCGAAGGGAAAAAGTTTTTTAGCTATCAGTTAAGTATATAAAATTAAATTTAGTTAAAAATGTACGAAAACAGGACTGTTCTTATATTCAAAACTAGCCTTGAATTGCTATGCATCATAAATTCATTTTTTTTGAAGTGAACGTACAAACAATAATTATAAAACTTCGCTGTCCTTCCTTTTTATGCAGTTTTTAATTACGTAATATTATAGATAGTATTTTTCATCTTTTACTGTCTGTAACAATATTTACAAATGTATAAATAATTATTCTACTTAGGTATTACAATTAAGTATAATGTTTACTTAATTGTACATATTTTCCTTTGCGAACGTAAGCTAACAAAAAATATATAAAGTTACATCAAATTATTAAAATATGGCTTCCTTACAGTTCCCCGCTTCGTAACTGAACGACGCGTCATAAATATCGGCGGGAGCCGCGAATCGCGACAATGGCCGCCCATTTGTCCAATCGCGGTAAATAATAAAGAGGCAACTTTATCGCGTTATTTATTGACTCATTATCTACAAATGATGACTATTTAAAACTTAATTATCCTTCAAAATACATCTGCAACGAAATTACCAAAAATATAAGGATAAACGACATTTAGCAAATGTTATAAAGTACCTAGGTACAGTTAGCTTTGTTAATTATCGCATATCTATTGATAATTACGCTACACCCTTTACCATCGATGGCTACTTCTCAATGAGGGTTCATTCTGGTTAACAATTCAAACATAACGTAAGTATGTAACGAACCGAAACTTTGTATCATTAGCGCAAAATATTACCAATAATATTCCCTGGAGTGGTACACTATTCGGGCATTATCAGGAATTTGGGCAATAATGCCCAAAATTGGCTAGCCTCGCTTCGTTTGCGAGTAAATGCGGCAAATTGAAATGTTTCACGGCTCGTTAAAAAGGTCCTTTCAGTTAGTTACTGTTAGTAAAAGGTTCAATCAGTTGCTACAGAATGTCATTGGAAATCAGATTACAACACAATTATATAATGCCCTGTGTGGTTGCCGGGTTAGAATGGTGCCACTCCATGTCTTCCCCCTTGCGTAAGAGGCGATTGAGGAAATAAGGGCTTGTAGTACTGTTAGGCGATGGGCTTGCAACCTGTCACTAATACAGCAGTAAACTTCTTGGCCTGAATGTGCAAAATGTAGTTACAGAATTATAAACAAGTCTTTTTAGAGTTGTTGGTATTTCTGAAGCTCTGCCTACCCCACTCGGGGATGAGAGCGTGATATTACGTTAGTTGAGTTGGTTTCAGTATCAATGATATAGGCACAAACCAATTCTATATCTCATATAAACAGTAACTTTCTGACCAAAAGTTAGCAACTCGATATAATCCGTCTGCCTTCCAGCTTACGTATTTCAAAACCCACAAATTAGACAATAACAGAAGTCGGGATATGATATTAGTTAAGCCTGATTATCATTATCAATTTTTTAATGTCATGGTATCTCTTATTAACTTGGTACATAAGGCAGCTATATGTTTAACGATGCTATAATAATGATTAATAAAAAAAGTGCCATAGAGACCACCTCTCAAAAGGTTACCCTGCTAAGTTATGTAACTGTTTCTAAGGTCGTAAATTCGGATTCTGTTCTTTGTTTTCTGTAATAATTTGTATACTTCCGAGGCAGAAATATAAAAAAATCTCTTTATTTGTTAATGTCATTCATGTACAAGTATGAGAACTGTTCTCTAATAATACTAGCTTCAGCATTGAATTGGATCAATATGTGCAGTTTAAGATAAATTAAATGATGCCCTACTGCTGTCTCCACAGCACTGCAGCTAAGATGAAGTGACCGGAGACAATTTGATATCTGAACGGACGGGCCCCGGGGACGGCCAGCGGGAAGCTGCATCGCATTATAAATTCGCAATCCGCCACAGGAATAATCCTTTTCGAATGTCGAACTAATTTAGTTAATGCATAGGACATGAACATTTATAGTTGCAAATAAATGGCGTACTTACAAGATTTTGTAGTGTGTAAGGATAAAAAAGAACTATGCATAAAACCATCCAAATCGCCCAAAGTTTCGAGACTCTATACTATTATTACACACTTTTGATACTTTTACATATAATTTTAAGCGACTGATCCAGTGTATAGATTGTGTGAGACTACAAAGCTCAAGCTTGTGGGATTGATTCGCATCTGTATCATCTATTTATCTTTGCCTCTTGGAGTCTCAATTGGTCTTGAGTATCTTTCATTTCCTGACGCAAAAGACAGTAAACAAAACCTTTACCTATTAGTTAATAGAATTGAAACCGTGTATTGATTTCCTTTGCATTCAGTTGATTTGTGCTTTCTTGCTACTAGTAAAAAACCTGCGAAATATATAATATAAACTGATTTACAACAACAGAAGTTATTTCAAATTTACAAAGCACTTTGTCGAGTTCATCGAAAACGATGAAAATGAAAAACTCTGATCAAAAATTATGCATGAAACGACGCTATTCAATGACGTGTACAAAATTCCCGTACAACATTGTACTATTGAATATTTAGTACATAAATAAGCGTTGAAAAACTAGAATTTGTTGTAAAGTGGCCTTTGTTGCTTTGCCTTAGGGACTGTGGGGCTTTTGCCATGTGTATGAGAAAGAGCGTCTCGCCTGAAATTCATTACAGCGCGGTATAAAAACACCCCTCTTTGTTTAAACGCAGAATCACAATAAACTTCCTCTTGTAATGGGCTATGCATTTTGAGAAGTAACTTTGCTGCGTTGGTTTATTATTTTTAAGCGTATTCTTGATGTTTTTCCTACGTATACTCTATACTCGTAAGTCGGTGTAAGCATTGGCTTACTACTTAAGCTTAGCTTTTAAAGGCATAACAAAGGTAAATGAGATCGAGACTCATAGACGCCTGCATTTTCAAGACAATTGCAGTCTTGCGTTGCCAACCTGCAAAACAATAGTTTCCATAGACATAGAAATAGATTCCATATACATATTACCTGTCGTACTCTTATAAAAAATTGTATAGATATATGTAACTTTAAAGTTCTTTGGAAGTAGTGGTCAAGCTAATTCAACAATGATTTAGACAAAAAATACGTTGATTATGTGATTTTGAATTCCAAGTGTGATAGTGAATTATTCGAATAGTCAAGGAAATTGATTGCTTTTGAAATTAGCTGTGTTTTTTAATTTCCCGTGTGACACAACTAATGACAAGAGGAAAATGTTAAACTATGCTAAACAACCAAATTCCTCGACTTTACTTGCGAACGCGAATCGAAGTTATCTACACTTCAAATGCTTTGTCCTGGGCCTCTATTCAGGTGCGTTAAAACGATATCGTGTTTGACTCGTTTAAGAATCGTTTATGTCACAGTCGCCATTATTGTAAATGACATAGAGAGTTATCAAAACGTTGACAATACGGAAACAGGTCAAAAACGATATCGTTATTACCTTGTAGAATTCCAGCCCTGAACGACTGACACACTGACAGATAAACGAACAGCCTAAACCGCTGATCGTAGAGACGTGAAACTTGAAACTGAGAAGGGGTTTTTAGAAATTCGTCCCCTAATTGGTTAAAATAGGGGTAGTAGCGGGAAACTTATTCTATACGTTCGAAGTCGCGGGCGTCCTCTAGCTTAGCTATAAAATTGGTAAGATTACCTAACACCGCAGATTTAATACCGATATAACTTTCCCAAACTATCCAACCTAAAACTTTTTGCCCCTTATTAGCGAAGCCAACAAGTATAACTAATCAAATTCGTTGTTAGATCATATCCGGGGGGACCGGGATAGGGATCAAAGTTGTCGCTAACACAATTAGGGAGACGGATTAGTTTTGGTCAGAAGTGGCCCGCCTGCCGTTGGTCTTGCTGGTTACCTGTTCGAGTTATGGTTATAACCATAATTGCTTTTAATTGGTATTAGAACTGGTACGTTCCTTGTTGCGTGGCTATAGGTATATAAATGATTTATATATGCTTACATTTTCATTTTTGGGTTCCAATGCCGTACTCGTACCTATAATGAGTTGTCAAATTCTGACTAGGTTCAGGTAGTAAATTCGACCACATTATTTTGTTGCCACGATGGTAAGTAGAATCTGTGACCCATGGACACAATAATGCATAGTCAAGACTAAATTAATGTTAAGACTGTAAATTCGATGCCAACCCTGAGGATTAAGATGGAATGCCTCTATGTTAGTAATTTCACCGGTTGCCTTATCCTCTCACCGGGACACAGCAATGCGAATACTGCTGCTTGGTGGTAGGTTAAAGGATAAGATAGTGGTAGTGATCCGGACGGACCCTGCACAGGGTCCTACCATCACTAAATAACTCTGGCTCTGTCCTCTTCCTTGACTAAACCTTGGTAGGTTTTCACAATTTAAATATCTTATATATAAAATTCTCGTGTCACAGTTTTCGTTCCCATACTCCTCCGAAACGGCTTGACCGATTCTCATGAAATTTTGTGAGCGTATTGAGTAGGTCTGAGACTCGGCCAACATCCCAAACCCCAAAGTGACATGAAAAAAAAAATGCAGCGGGCGGAGCCGCTGGCGGGTCGCTAGTAACATTATAAATCTTGAAAAAACAAATGATATTTATGCTGACTTCTTTAGGCAAAATATTATCTGAAATGTTTGATAGTAATTCGAGCGGTACCCTTACCGACCCTCTGTAATATTGAAGCAGGGTTTGCAGCGCTCTCCCCATAATTATTCGTATCTGTGGACCACTCGGTAGATGTTCCTTGCGGCTTCCGTGGCTGAGACCGTTATACCGCACAAACGGTTTCTCTCTCAACAGAAAATCTTAGTTTACTTTTTTGATAATTATTAAGCAAAATAAGACCATCTTTTTTTTATAGTTATGATTTATCTTTTACGCCCTGCGCGGGTAGCACAAGTTATATTTTCTCGCTTGTTGCTCAGTGCGTCTCTATCGTTACGGACTAGGTAGAAAGGGAGTTCCGAGCGACAAACAAGTCGCGGACCACTTGTGCAATCCCTCCTGGTTTATTGATCTGTTACGTCTAAATATTAATACTTTCTAAATATCCTGAAGTTTGATAGTACGGAAAATAAATAGGTACATGATATTTGCAACACGATATTTTTGTAATAGTATGATAAAAGCAGATTAGCAGCAACAGAGGTATTAAACGTTTAAATGAAAAATTTCTTCATCTTTCTCTTTGGGTACTCAAAAAATACGATTAATGGATTAACTAATATTTGTACATCTATAATGAATGAATGAATGAATAGTTTATTTGTCAAAAATGGGTGTACAACATGGTGTTAAGGTATAACATAGTCTCTCCACAATTTGCCAATAGACTGGCGTACAAATTTTCATCATATATAAATAAAAATATATGTTTGTATGCTTGTCCTCTATGCGTTCCTACACCATTGATCAGATTGTGATGAAACTATTGTAGGTTGTTCTGAGGACGCCCGCCAGGGTTTCGGGCCCGAAAAAACTATACTTAACTACTTTTTAGGGTTCCGTAATAAAAAAAAAAATAGTTTCACCATGTGGGTCGTTTTCAAAAAAATTGTACTTAGTTAAGGGCTTAATGAAAACAAAATCACGATCGCGTCCTTTGTATAACGAAAGTTAGTCATACATCCTGTATGGGTAACTTTCGTCACACAAAGGAATCAATTAAGTTTTGTTTTAATTAAAGCGCTTAACTATGTACAATTTTTTTGAAAACGACTCATGTCCGTCCGTCCATCGGTCCATCCGCAGCCTAGATCAGAGACTCTTTGTACTAGAAAGCTGTAATTTGGCATGATTATACATATTAGTTACGCCAACATTGAAATGGTAAAATATATTCTTGAAAAACTTTTTTTTTAGTTTTCCTCCCCTACATGTAGCGTGGAGATGTATTTTTTTGTCGTCTTCCCTAGGGTGTCCTTGAATAGGTCTTTCAGAAATATTACGGGTTTGTGAAAACAGGTATTCGGGATCTATTTATGACAAAAGCGCTAATTTTTGTTAGAGTCAAGTTCACCACCCAACCCCCCCCCCCCCCACCCTACAGCCAAAACAGCAAATACAAAAAATCAGAAAAAAAACTTTAATAAAAGCGCATATAACGAATTAAAAAGAAAACTATCACGACTAAGAAGACAATAATGAAATTGAAAATTAATTACCTATTACTAGTTGATTATTATGTTTGTAGTACTTAACTGCTTCGGAACTACACTGAGCATGGTCCGACATGTTCTTGCCCGGTTTTTTACTGTATGTGGCCATTGCAACGCATGTTGGGTAGAGTTAGTTAGAAATACGAATAGGGTTTTGCATTGTATGGCTACCGTCATGCTCTAAAAAAATAAACGAAGTCGGACGGACGTTTGCCTCGAATGGGACTTCAAATTGGATATCCTCCATATTTGTTTAAAAATGGATTGAATTGCTTCCCATATGATTTCTATAACTTTCAGATAGATATTTTACGTGGTCGTGACCATCTTGTTTCATGGTTGAATACCAGTGAAATAATTTGAGAAGAAGTTGGGCAAAATTGAGAATTTGATTCGTTTTATATTTTACGGGAAACCTATTTATAGCTCCAGATAATATCTTCAAAAATTAGTAAACAATTTATTTAGTGAAATTTACATTAAAACTTGAAAGAGATGTGAGACGAGTCTAAACAAAGTGAAGAAAGGCACAGGATGTCCATTAGTTATGAAATTGTTTAAAAATATTAAGCAGGACTATTCTTAATTTTAAAAATTAAGCCTTTATCAACGTCGTCTGCTGTGGTCTTAGGCTTAAGAAAACTGCCTGTGGGAACGATATCACTGTTCCGAAAATTATAACAACAGTTTCACACTCCAGTCCCCTGCATGGAAATAAAACAAAGTAAGGATGTTTTAAAAATAAGTTACTGTTAAGTTCCTTGCGGTGGTTGTGGCTCTGCAGTTTCACCTCAGAAGCGCTGGTAGATAAACGAGAGAACGGGTTGAAGTGCTGGTAGAAAGCCTGCTTACATATCAACATACAACAAATGTATTTCACTTGATTTTGTTTTATGATATTATTATTAACCCTGACAACTCAGCTATACTTTCAAGTTGAACATTGAGTAAATATTTTTGTTTAAAGTTTAACCCAACTTCCATAACTAAACATTAAGTTATCGGGGTCTCGGGAGACGCGCAGTCATCTGCGGTAGCCGCTCCGTAACGTGCTTGTTAACTCGTCTCATACATTATGTACGCGAGTCAAACGTATCATCCGTGCACAGGGTGATGTTGACTGGTACATGGAAAATGATCATTTGAGTTGTGAATTAAGCCTTATTTATAAAACACACGTAAAGGTACACTCCACATAAATTGTATGTCATTTTAATACTGACACGAAAGTTCTACAATACTATAATTTAAAATTTAATACGTATAACCAGGTTTTAGTCGGTTGCAATATGAATTCAATCACGCTGTAGTCATATTTTTAAGATGTATTTGCGGCAATTTTTAGTTATGGCCTATAATATATTGTACAGTACAAAAAGTTAGTACAAATGACGGACTTAATGCCTCAATGATTTCTCTAACAATCAACCGCTTCCCCAAGTAGTGAACAGTTGAGGAGGGTGCGAACATCCAGCAAGGGCCATTAATAGTTTATTTTTATTTTTACAAGGAAATAATTATTTGCTCAGATGTTAAAAGATTGATCTAAAAATGATGTATTTTTGTATTCTTTATATTATTAGAGCAAAAATATTATTTAAACTGTTACAATATCTTAAATTTCTTCTCATGTATAACCCTGATCACCCTGTAGCTAAAGCCCAGCTAGATAGAAGGTAAAATAAAGGCTCGCCAAATGTCGTCTGTCGCGGCCTCTGGGACTCGCTCGCGGCTAACTTATTTAACTTTGAGTTGAACTATCTCGGTCCAATATTTGCATATGTGCCCGCCGTCAACGAACCCTGTCATTATGTCTTATGTTTGAGTACAAAGGAAAAATTTAATGTAGGTTGTTTTGCTAAGAAAATAGAGCACCCTCATGAGAAAATTAAGATGTCATCATTGCCATCACGGCTTTTCAGTTATCATTTAATTAATTAGTTGTTATACCTAATTATGCCTAGAAATACAATTCGGCAATTGTATCTACAATAACCGAAATGACGAGGTCGAGATACATTCCCGTCGTGTAGATGCTTACATATCTGGCGACAACCAACGTGTTTTCGCTCCTTTAGCTATAATGTCAGTTCACTTTTGACATGAAAAGCTGGCTCAGAGACTCTTAGTACTAGAAAGCTGTAATGTGGTATAAGTATACATCATTGTTGCGCGAATAAAGTGATAAAATAAAATATATTGTAGGATACCTCCCCTACACGTAACGTGGGGATTATGGGGTGGCGTGTTGTTGGATAGGTCTTTCAAGAATATTACGGGTTTGTGCAAACAAATTTTTGATGTAGCGATCCGTTTAAAGCGCTAATTTTTGTTAGATTCAAGTGTCGCCTCCCCCCCCCTACAGCCAAAACCACAAATACTAAAAATATGAAAAGACAATGAAATGAAATTGGATATAATGAATTTTAAAGGAACATTATGTCGACATCATTGGTTCTTGAGATACAGGCGATTAAAATACTTATACCTACTAAAATCATCTAAGATGGCACCAATTGACTTTGAAAATAAAATAAGTTATTACTTTTTGACTTTTATGTTTGTAGTTAGTTTTTTAGTACTTAACGGCTTCGGTTTTCTAATTTTGTCCTATCGTCCCATAGATAGTAAGTAATACCTACAAATAAGGCTTCATGGCTTCAAGAGTATGATGAACTGATTTTGAGAAAACCGATTCAAGATAATGCAAGTCGTACAAAACTGACATCTCGTCTCTACGTGTCTTGTAGCGGGCATCGCAGACTAGTGATTAAACCACCCTGAAAAGAAAAAAAACACAAATATGAACAATGAAAAGCTGTATAAATAGGCTCTCCCATCATTGTCACAAATAAAAGATAAATACCGGTTTTCCGCAAACACGTTTTAACAAATAAACCAACCTTGTCCGCCCGAAGATGATTTGTCAAAATAAATTACGCATAAGACAGTCCGCGGTGCGGGTAGTCAAATATTAACGGAGCTGCGGCCCAGTGAAAACCGCCGTACTGCGGGGCTCGCGAGTGGGAGAGCGGAAAGATTTCATTTGTCAAATAATTTTTAAGAGGGACTTTATACCATGGAAAAAAGCATTCGAGTACACAGGCCAGTCCTCTATTTCACCATCCTGACAATGACAGGTGACTGGTGACATTTCAGGGCACATGGCGCAGCTTGTATGAAACCCAGGGATGTATCAGCGTGTTAACTTTTCAATGTTACCCGAATTGTCGCCTGTCACGTGTCATTATAAAGATGGTGAAATAGGGGCTGGTCTGACGGTAACAATTTACAATTTTAATACTGAAAAAACGTTGCCTAGCCCTACCGATGATTTTCTGATTACATCCTGTATAGTTCTGCCATTTAAATATATTTGGACTGTTCTAAGAATTTGATAGCAGCGCCACTCTTGTAACAAGGAAAATATTTAACTACTAACTTCTTTCCAAGACTTGATCCGCGTAGATTATCGTTATTCTCTAGGGAAGTTTCTTTCCGGGATGAAAAGATGTGTTAATCCAGGGTATAGCTATCTCCATTCCAAATTTCATCCTAATCCGTCCAGCCATTGCCGCGAGAAGGAATAACATACAAACTTTCGCATTTGCAATACTAGTTAATTAAGGTTTTTTACTAGAACATAAAAATTTACTACATACGTTCAGATGTAGGGAATAATTTAATGACGTCATATTTGTCATATAAGTTCTTAATTTATCTCGTTTTTATCTAACTGTCGTAAGAAAATAACGATTTTAGTTAACATATCGGTGTGCAGTAAAGCTAATTAATTAAATAAAATCAGCACATTTTGAAAAAAAAAACAATATATTCAATTTTTCACAACACGTGTGCCCTGTCGCAAGGGCAAGCCAAATCTCATGTGACCCTGTGCCCACAATCCATCATCGTCCGCTTCCCTCATAACATACTCGGGTACGGAATAGCCCACAAAGAAGCATTGAGATACCTTTGTGGCGACACAATCGAATTTCACGCTACCGGCCTTTATTTGTAAAACATTGAAAGAAAAATAAATATGTTGATATCTGCGGTTTTATCTTTTGTAAGCTACATGCTATATACCTACTCACTTGTTTGTTTTCGCTATCCTATTAATTATATTTCAAAGTTACGGTAGCTCTTTTTTAGACAGTAATGGCGGCCGAGTTTAAAACAATACAACGACATTTCAGAAGCGATATGATTTTACCGAGTAGAACAGAGTACCAGAGAGAAAACGTGCATTCTCATAAAGGGTGTCCCAAATTTACACAAGATATGCCATAGTAATAGTATGGTAAATTTTGCATAAATTTTGGGACACCCTTTAAATTTTAAATTATGTTCAATCTTGGACACATTCGATGAATTCCAAACTAAGATTCTCTAGTTTCTTATTGTTAGAGAATAGTTATATGGGTAATTTTTAGCTTAAGTTACTGTATTTGCTTTGTTTGGTAACTATTGTTCGTAGTATAATTCATTATGTTTGTTAAGTAGCTAGATTTTATCTAATAAGTTACATTATTTACTAGTATTTTTTTTACATGCGCATTACAAATCTTACTATTCAGAAATTGCCGATTCTTATTCTCCTACTTTCAAAATGGCGGCGTTCATGGGTGGCAGTAATAACAACCCATCAGGAACCCGCAAGCTAAAGTTTTCCTCTCATGCATAAAAAAAATATCAATCTGCAGTTGTATGCAGTTTTAATTGCCATGCAATGCTGGTGCTATATCAATTAATAGAATAAATACATGTAATTATTGCTATACCTTACATCTATTTATTCACGGAAGAGTCCGCGAAGTACCAGGAACGCTCCTCCAGCCTTATAAGTCAAAATTTAATGAATTTATTTACAAAGATACTCGTATTTCTAGTCACCAAAATTGACGTGAAGTAAAACCAGAGTATTTAGTACAGAGTTATTTATCACTTTCACACTCTCTGGCATCATAAATAGGTATATTGAGAGATGCCAAACAGAGTGTGAGAGACAACCAACCAAACCGTATCCTTAAAATCATAAAATAAAAGTTTAAAAAAAACAAAAAACCGCCTTCAAAAGCGCAATAAATAACTTATTTAAAGATTTTCTTCCAACTGAAGTCGGCTTTTTTGGTGAAAATATTGTGATCGGCGACTTTAGTTGGAATAACCTATTAGGTAGGTGCCTACAATTTTAAAAGAAGTTATTTTTTGCGTTTTTGAAGGTGGTTTCTTGTATTTTAAAACTTTTATTTTATTTTATACTTTTAGTGATCATAAAACGCTTTTCCATAGTCCGACTTATTACTTGATATGAAACTTTAAGCTTCAAGCGCGCCGCAAGCAACGCCGCCGGGAAGTCATAGTCATATTCCAACAAGTAAATATTCTTCGTTGTAGTCGCTCAACTATCTTAATTGAGATTATATCGCCATCCTTGAAATAGGTACCGTTGAAGAGTTCCGATGGTCATCTCTGATCTTCATCATCAGTTCAACTTCCCGAAGTTATACATTCTAAATGCAAATGCTAGATTTGTTACTAAAAATACTAAAATCGCTATATGTTTGCCTACGATATTTGAGGAGTTCCCTCAATTCATCACTGATCCCCTCATCAGATTCAGATTTGGTGACGATGAAACCACCTCGGAAGAATACTCTAGATCAAACCAAAAAAATAAATTCTAAAGCGGTTCACAAAATTGACGGAGTAATCGGTGAACATACATTAAAAAAAAACATAATGGATCGTATAACCTCCTCCTTTTTTGAAGTCGGTTAAAAACATAATCACAGTTCAAGTAAATCTTGAACTCAAACAAAACATGAATTATCTAGTATTCCGTTTTGACCTGAAAAATGTCTGAATCAATTCAATACCAAACTGAAAAACAAAGCATTAATCATGTGTGTTTGCAATATTAGTTAAGTCGTGGTGCAATTGACTTCCCTGTTCATTATATAAATCCAAACGTATAAATAACCGAAAACTCAAGTATTCGCTTGTCTCAATTTATTTAAATTCCTAACCCTACTCCCTGAGGAGGCGTGTAGATTGTCGCGCTCTTCACTAGGTGGCGTCACACTCACCAAACGGGTGCGTATACACTTAATATTCATTAATTCTAAATTCAAAATGAGCGCGCACTCTTCCGCTCCGATGCGTAAGCGCCTGATTTGAGTGCGCTTTTGTTTTTCTGCGACTCATGTGAACGAGGAACGAAAGTAGATATTAAATGGGGATCCAAAGAGAGACAAGCCAAATCATTAAAGTTTTATTACCTACCGCCGTACTCAAATACATTTTAGAGATAATTACGAACTAGTTTCTTTTATAACTTGTTCATAAATAAACCTCAGTACTAAGAAACGACTTATTCAATCGTCATTAACTGACTTGACTCTGAGTGCGGTGGATTACTTTTTCTTACTTTTTTAAATTGAATCGTCTGCTTCAATTACTGAAAACTTTATGTTGCAGTTTTAATTAGGTACTAAAAAAAAACAGTTAAGTGTGAGTCGGACTAGCGCATGAAGGGTTCCGTACCATCATGCAAAAATAGTAAATTAACCCGTTTGTTGTATGGGATACAACAAACGGGTTAATTTACTATTTTCATTTAATTCTATTTTTATAGTAGTATTGATTTATTTTTTATTGATTTTTTGTTAAGGAGAAGGCACACGAGCACTCTGGCCACCTGATGGTAAGTGGAATCTAGACCCATAGACATTTGAATTCTCAAGACTATAATCCTAAGACCTCAAATGCGTTGCCAACCCTGAGGACTAAGATGGAATGCCTCTATGCTAGTGATTTCACCGGTTGTCTTATCCCCACACCGGAACGCAACAACGCGAACACTATTGCTTTGCGGGTGGTTAATGGATAAGACGGTGGTAGCGATCTGGACGGAACCTGCACAGGGTCCTACCACCACTAAAATAGCGCTATAATGTTGTTATAGCGGCAACCGAAATACTTCATCTGTGAAAAGTGCACCGTCCAGCTATCACGGTTCATGAGATACAGCCTGGTAATAGACAGACCGACAGACGGAAAGTGGGGTATTAGTAATAGGGTCTCGTTTTTCTCCTTTGGATACGGAATCCTATAAAACGCTAAATCAGACGCCTAAAACCAACACGAACGAATAAAAACCATAACACATTTAAAAATAAGTTTGTCTAATGACCATTGATAACCCCTTCAGCTCCAGCAAGACGATAAAATGTCCGTGGCAAGAAATTAAGAGTTCTGTCGCACTCTTGCCTCATGGGAAATTCGGCCAATCACGGCGGGCGGAATTGCTCATCGGCCGCCCGTGACCGCACTGCGCTGCTACCATTGGCCTGTTTGTCTGATAACATTTACCGCTGAAATTCTAGGTTCTTAATTTGAATTTGAAACAAATGTTTAAAATTATGGTGCATTTTTAGGTAGCAAAAAGTCTAGCACAAGGTAGTGTTTTTACCAGTATCAATACAAATTTAATGTCAACGGGTCTGAGATCCCTCTTACCATCGGATGGCCTGTGTGCTCGTTTGCCTTCTCTTTGCCATATAAAACCTCAACAACTCCTTAACTAATTAACATGTCTGAACCAGTATGAAGGCGTAGAATAAAATAGAACGGAATTAATTTTATTTTAATTGATTCATTTATATTTTATTTCAAGGGCTTTTCTCATGCTGCAATATTTACGTCAAGTTCTAAAACACGCTGTAGGCCTACCTACAGTACACTTTCTTCTTCTTCTTTTATATTAATGGCGGTCCCTCGCGATATTCCGCAGTGATTTCGCCAATGTCAAGTGAAATGAAAGCCGGCCATCTTTCAATCGGCCATCTTCCTTCCCCGAAGGCTACCGGAAGACCGTAGGCACTTGGTAAATTAATAATGTTTTAAAACATACTGGGCTTAGAAAAAATTGGTAGGTACTTAATAAATAAACTTAAATATTTTATGTAATTTAGTTTTTATGTGTTCTTTTTTTTGTTTGTTGTCTTCCATTTCGAACACGCACATTAGCAACGAGATTTATCTCGCACGCTTTCCCCAATTTCGCTCAGAGGTTATGACGTGCGCTTATATTTATACGACTTTTGTAGTCCTTGCCACTCTTATTGCCAAACCTGAGAGTTCAATTTGTCTTGTTGGACACGTTTAGTTAACTTTGCGTTCTAATACGCTCACTTTCCTATCCTGCAGTATCACGTTACAAGATGCTATTTTTGAAACATTGTCGGCGCTTTCTGCGCCTTGCAGCCTTGAAAAGCTGAGCTGTTATATTATTATGTTTTGTGTCAGTTTTAAATTATTTACTAATATAATGTAATATCATGGTAAGTAAGTAAAATATTACCAAAATACACTTTTGTTTTTTTTTTTGCCTAAATTTTTCCATCCATTATCATAATGAATCCGCAACGGATTGTCAAAACATCAATAATCAAAGTAAACATCCCAAAGGAGCGGAGGCAAACGAGAAACCGCGAATGCTTTCAGAAATTACTGGCCATTCAAACCAGTCTTTGTCGCCTCCCTTCACCGGTAACCGCAAAGCGTTCGATTTTTAAAACGCCCGTCACGCCGAAAACCATAAAGAAAAATAAAGATTCGAATCTTGTTCGAAATTGGAATCCCAGGCGATTTGCACGTGACAGCTAGCGCGACGCAGCCGTATTACTGATTGATTATGCATTCGCGTCATGGCTCGGCTGGCTGGAAATGTTGACATGACGAGAAACAATATAATTCCAGCATTTTTGTATTTTGTGACGGCATATCAGTGTTATTTGTTTGATATTTTTGGAGACAAATAGATTGTCTGAAAAAAATCTTCAGTGACAAATTTGCATTTGTACCTAAAGGTCTATTTCTAAAAGTTCTCAATTAGTGGAACCAAATCAAAGAAAAAAATAATTTGTTTTTACTTCAGTAACATTTAAAAAGTGTCCACGCTTCGATTTGAACCAAATGTATATGTTTAAATTACCTACACGTAAATTTAACTTTCATAATAACCCAAACCCATTAATGACCCTCCTCAAAGCTTTTCATCTTGACACTGTCCGAAGACTTGACCAATTTACCCAAGATGGCGGCCGCGATAGCCGCTCCCTGCAACTGGACAGATAAAACGTTACCCTTCTAAATATTAAGAACTTATCTGCAATCTAATTGCTAAAGCCGTTTTAATACAAGTTTGTTCGTAATAAGGTATCAATACTGTTTAGGAGTTTTATTGTAGATACGCCCCTTTGGATCAGGTGATGAAATATTAAAAGCCGCACCGGACCCTTGCAGTGCTTAGGGAGTGTTACGGTATGATTTAGTTAATTAAGGCCAATAAATTATTGTTTTTAAATAAGATTCCAAAATGTTGCGCAACTTGTAAATTTCATATTTGTGATTATGAATTGTTAATTAAGCTGCACGGGTAGCACAAGTTGTATTTACTCGCTTGTCGCTCAGTGCGTCTCTATCGTTAAAGACTAGATAAAAAGCGAGTTCCGAGAGACAAACAAGTCACGGAAAACTTGTGCTAGCTTTAGTTTCGGCAGAGATTCAAGTTGTAAATCCAAAGTTACAGTAAAGTTTGACGAGTAACCTGCTTATTGATTTTTTTATGCGAGGCAAATAAGCCTGCGGGGCACAAGTGATCACCCCCAGCCACGGATACCCGTGAAATCAAAAGAGGGATAGCAGATGGTTGCGAGCTTTTGAGAAAAAGTGAAGCTTGGCTGGTCCTCGAGGTTGTCTTCATCCTTGACGCAGTTAACATGGAAAACTACTTCATCATTTTCATCTTGAGCATCTTTACGTCTTTATTGGACATAAGCCTCCCCTAATTTTATCCAAAGATTTCTAGATATAAACTTCTTAATAAAAGGAAATATTTATGTAATTTTTTATACAATAAAACATAAATTTAGATTAGCGGTGTATAAAATGCAGTATGGTCAAGTTTATAATTATTTTTGCCTCGTATAGTACCAAGTTCAATTCACTAATAGATTTAAAAAAGTACAAATAAAGTAAAAAAAGTTCTTTCCTTTTTAAAGACTAGTAAAAATGAACTTTATTCTAATGACTAGTAGTATACTTTCCTATCCACAGGGTGCTGGTTTTCTGAACCCCATAGTTTTGCATGTGCCCGCTAACGCTACTCAAACTAATTGAGAGCCACTTCTCTCTGGATTTTGGACGCGTGCCCTTAATACAAGCATCAAATAAAACCGGTCGTTCGTGGTTTTTGAACCGTATGTTTAAATTTAATTTAATATGACGCAAGTTGTTTGAAAACTAAACGATAGCATTCTGACAATATACATTTTTGACATAACGGGTCCCGGGTTCAACTTTGGGAAGTGTTTGGAATTTTGTAAGTACCTATTGCGTAAATTGCGTTATGGCTAAAACAAACAAAGTGGTAGTATTGGTAGGACCCTGTGCAGGGTCCGTCCGGATCGCTACCACTATCTTATCCATTAACCAACCGCCAAGCAACAGTGTTCGCATTGTTTTGTTCCGCTGTGGGGATAAGACAACCGGTGAAATTACTAGTAGAGGCATTCCATCTTGGTCCTCAGGGCTGACAACGCGTTTGGGGTCTTAAGATTGCATTCTGATGATTATAGTCTTCACACTTCAAATGTTTATGGGTCTCAGATTCTACTTAGCATCAGGTGGCCTGAGTGATCGTGTGCCTTTTCCTTATCATAAAAATCTTTGCGTAGTTAAGGTATCAAAACTTTGATTACTATTATGGTTTTAGGATCTACTGTATAGAATTAAAAAAATATCTAGATAGGAGCCTAAGTGGGCCTGCTAATTATTTTCATATAAAAATATTATAACCGTGCAATTTACTCCGCATAAGCCCGAAGATCGTCAGCAGTGTGATGATCCTTATGTATTTAGCAAAACAAATTGAGCGGTTGTAAACATCAATGTTAACGAAGGATACATTTTTTATCAAATTTACGAGTATACCTACACAGGATCTGAAAACAACACCGGAACTCTCTAAAATCGTGCGTAACAAAACATTTGTGCACAATAACTATCGTTCTTGCTTTCTTATCGCTTGATATTTTTATGTCCTAACCAAATGTCACCTCATAGTTAACCTATTAAGATCATTATCCACATCCCGGTAGCCAATTAAAACCGGGACCACAACTGTTTGACTTGTCAGCAATATTTTTAATTGAGACAACCGCGTATGTCGTCAAATAATAGTTTCGACGACCAAATTGGAAAGAGCCGTCCACCCTCCTGTTGCCTTTAAAGTTGGCTTAGGAAAAGGGGTTTTGAATTGTGTTGCGTGGGTTATTTTATGTTGGTTGTGTGTGTGGGGTCATTGTTTACCCAAACGGGGCAAATAATTAAGAATGTTCATTGGTTTTGTCAACACAATCTATGGAACCGCCGGTGTGATTGGTAAGGGATTGCTTTGTTTGCTCTCTTTCAAATATGTTTGTTGTACGTCGAAGTTTATTAGTTTTTGTGTTTTATTGATATATAGTTTTGTTTAGGGAGCTCGGGAGTATTTGATTAATAAATTCAGTTCACATTAATTTTATAACCTATTTATACCGGTCACGGGGCCATTTGTCAGTAAATCTAGGAACCCTTATAGTTTGGCTTATGTCTGTCTGTATATCTCTGTCTATGTGTATTTTAAGTTTCTTTAGAAATTTAAAATGCTACAGCAAAAAAAATGTACGCTTAAAGATGTTTGTACTGCGTTAAAAAACCATTAATTAATCAGTGATAAACATAACCCTTTTTATTTCCCATAAGCAAAACACATGCGTAGCAAGAAAAGAATAGACTGAAGAATTAATTACTCATGCACTTATTATCAGTTGATTTTATAACGTTGCTTTAATTTTTGCTTAAAAATACATGAATATAAATTATGTTGAACATATAAGTTTTGTTTAAACACAGATCATCAGGACATCTTTATTTTGTCTTTAACCCCGTTGTTCATTTATTAAAGTTAATAGAAAAGTTCCCCTTGCTGGCGCAGTATAACGTTAACATAAACAAAACTGTTAATATAGGTCAAAAAATTAAGTAAAGGACCTGTTGTTGTGTACAAAGGTAATATGGAACTTACGCCAAATTTTCTAATACAGAATGTCATAACGAAATAACAATTATTTATGTGTAACCTTAATCAGAAACCTTTTTTTAAAAGCACGCGTATTTGAAAATCCTTCATCGTTCTTCGGAGGCTAGGGTATTTGTGCGACAAAAAAGAATTATCAGGCCCTTATATAAAAAAATGTGACTTAGAAACGAAACAAACAATTGAGTTTATCACGCAGAAATACTTTTTAGCGGGATTCGAATTTGTGACCGTCAGCACAGTAGACAGACTAATTATTAAATAAATAAATTACACAACCACCCAAGCAACGGAACAGTAACTCTTTAACATCAACATTCCTCTTGTACCTCCCCTTAGCCTCCTCAAAGTAGAAACTAACATAAAAATCTCATGTAACCTAAATCAATAACCCTTCTTTAATTCTTTCAAAGCACACATTCTTCGAAATCCTTCGGGGTTCTCCGGATCTATTAGAGCTGGGCCCCGGGTCATTACTGGGCACACGTGATGCGTGAAATTATTTCCAACTTTACAGTGCATATGCTCTAGGGCGCGGGAATAATGTGGATTGCGAGGTTGATATTATATTATTTTGGTTATAGGGTTCCGTACCTCAAAAGGATAAAACGGAACTCTTATAGGGTCACTTTGTTGTCCGTCTGTCTGTGCGTTTGTCAAGACCCTTTTTCTCAGGAACGAGTAGAGGAAAAAATTGAAATTGACAGCGAATATTTATGTCTGCGGTCACTTGAAGCTGTAAAAAAATCATTCTTCTTAGTCAACGCAATGAAAAAAGATTTGAGCCTTATTTTCTAACACTTTGCAGGAGAATCAAAACCTTTAAGGTACTTCCATAGACCTAGGATAATAAAATTTGGCAAGAAATAAGGTCTTACAGAAAAAGTAAAGGGAAAAGTTCGAAAACTGTAAATTTATAGTTATATCACAAAAAAAAATCTATTCTAAACCTACAAGTTTGAACGGAACCTGAGGGCACTGAGGTGCACGAGTCCGACTCGCACTTGGCCGGTGCTGACTGCTGCAGATGGGAAGTACTTCGCTGCAATGCTTTATAGATAAAGATAAAGAGACATTAATTCGCAACAATACAAAATTACATTACATAGATACAAAAAGAACAAGACACAGAAATTGATGCGTAACAGTCCCAACTCAGCATATATAATAAGTAGTTTCATAAAAACTAATGTTCTTAAACGGTTTTCAAAAAGAGTGCATTACTTGCTGGTTTTGCTCTAGCATCTTTCTAGCTTTAGTATAAGTAATTTAAATGACTGAATTTTGTAACGTTACCCTGCGTTAACTTGTCGCATTACCGTCACGATACTTACATTTATACTATTTTATTAGTGTGCCTCAAAAAGTACAAAAGCAAACGTCTCATTAATTTAAGAAGCAGTCAATTCTTATCGTCAAATTAATGCATTTTTGTACACCAAACCCCATCCACGCAATGCCCCCTCGCTGGTATAAAACAACACAATACATCTGCTACACTACATTCAACACCCTGCCGCATGGCCGGCAAACTATACGATTTCAATTCGATGCCCTGTTTATAGCTCTACTATTGGTTGAAGAAACTCAATGAGCCGTGCTGGATTGGAATTAGATAGACTTTAGGCGGCTGATTTATTTATGTAACTAGGGTAAGAACAATTGCTGAAAAAGCAATGTAGACGTTGATGTTGGTGAAAAAGAGATTTTACAAGATGCTGCTTTTATGCAAAAGTGCCACAAATCAAAATGAGTCATTGTTGCATTTTAATTTGAAACGCAATTTACTTACTTAAAGTTTTAACTCAAATTGTATTTGTTTTTGATTTGTGGCACTATTGCATAAAAGCAACGTCTTATATTACGGGAATCCGCTGGACGCCAGTTATCGCGGTAGGTATTTGGTGCCTTTTGGCACCATCAATAAAGGAAACTGACGTAAACCTAGATGTCATATCAAAATTGTAGGGAACGTGTTACATGATTGATAGTGACAAGTAGCGATATTTCCGTCTTCTGTATCGCTTGGCTTATGTTGAATTGAACCTTTGATTGTGTATCTTCTTTATTGTTTCAATATAAAGAAGCTTCATTAAGAAACATAACTTCAGTATAGAGAAGCAGGCGTACGAATAAGTGAATAAATCTGTCTTATTTATCCAATTCATCACCACCAAAAAAGTGCTCTTATTCCGTCTGACAAGAAGATAAGCAAGAGCTCACACGGGCGCAAAGAGAAAATCTAGTTAGATTAAAATCTAAGTTAATAAAAGCTAAACTGGGGGAGCAAATCTGATAAGCGTGTGTTTATGCGAAAGAATTTCAATTTGGATCCGAGGCACCTGTCCCGGCGCGTTACGGCCGCGCGATATTAATGATGCTAACGCGTGGGGGATGCGTATACGCGGCTTTTGAGCAGGTATGTTGGCTACAGGAATTGATGGGGTGGCACTACGCAAACGCTAACTTAATAACATAACACAGGTATTCTACAAATGCCTAGTCAATTTAGTGCATCTACAATTTACGGGTTAAATTTAATTTCGAGTGTTTAATCGGTGAAAAATCAAATTTTATAATCAAATTTCTATAGGCAGTAACTTTTATAAACGTAACATATTATTATCTAATATTTTAGAGATATTGGGTAGGAATTGCTGATAAATGAAGTAAACTTCAGCAAACTATTTTTTTAGAAGTTATGACATATACGTTATGCCTTTTGTGTTGTTTGCGTTGTTATTTCATATCCGCCTTTTAAATGCCATATCACTGCAAACGTCTCGGTTTTGCTAGTTTTTTTATGGCGTAATAGAGCATATCAACTTGTTAATATTTAATTATGCTACATTAGTTGATTATGATTTCGTGTAATTAAAACCAAACTATTTAAAGTAACTCAGTCTTAACACCTCCAAAAATATCTCGTTTATAAATTTGAGTATACTTGAATCTACTCCAATACCTTCGGAAGCGTTCTTTTTTGAACGCATCTCTTATGAATATAACCTTACCACATTTAGGTACTTGTTCCATCCAACCTTTTACAAACAACCGCCCTAACCCTACCACGTTAGCGACTATTTCACCGTACATTGAACAGCAATAGAAACAAGTCTAAATTAAATTTATTGCTTGTCAAAATGCGCACTTGTTGGTAATGTTGGACCTCGGCCGGCGGTGGTAATTGTACCAACACATGGTATTACGGCAGCAAAGGGGTAAAGTGACAGATTAAATTATGTGCCCCAAATACTAACAATGGCAGAAACACTGTTTTAAATGGGACAATACTATTCTCGTTGAATAGCGCGGCGGTAAATGAAAATGTATTTTTCTTAATTATTCTGTAATTTGTTCGTGTCAGGCAGGGGTTTGATTCTGCAAAGAAATTAAACATCCATTTTGTTTTAGAACTTCATGTTACTAATATAATAAATGTCGAAGTGTGTTATTCTTTTTTTCCCAAATACTCAAATTTTTACTTACCTACAGCATTTTATATACTTAATCAATACTGTGTTCTAATTTTAATTCGTATATGATCACGCTTTTAACAGTTTGCATTGTTGTCTGCCTGGTTATTTGACTCCGCGATGAGCTTGCTCACTTTAAATATAATTAAGATCTCGATGACAATGCAATAATATCTCACTTATATGTATAAATTTAAATATTTTTTAGTTTTAACGTGGTTTATCTTAATTTATTAAGAAGATGAAGAAGAAAGACATATTATTAACTAATTGTAAGACACACAAATATATACAATGAATATGAAATGGATGTACTGGCTCAGCAATATGCTGAGGTGTCAGGCACCTCTAACAACACACGTCAAAGACGATAAAGTTATTACCGTGTAAAATCCCAGCCCTGGGCCTCTATTCTATTGCGTTATAACGTTATGACATTTGTCGTGTTTTAGAATCGTTTATGTCACAATCACTATTATTGTAAATGACATAAGAGTTATCAAAACGTTGTCAATACGGAAACACGTCAAAGACGATATTGTTTTTACCGTGTAGAATCCCAGCCCTGGTCCTTTACGTTGATTTTCAGCCAGTACTGATAGTGACTCTCAAAACACTGTACAAATATAACATATTATAGGTGAGCGTTAACAACTTTATATTTTACTACACTACGACATTTTCGAGAAACTCAAGTGCATCATTTTAAAATCCAAAACAGCTATAATTTTTAAATTATCATCTACGGCGAATACCTACATAAAAACGACTCCCACGGTGACTTATTCACAAAAAATTCTACCATTTTTAAATTTAAAATACCCCGTAAACCTACAAAAAGATTTCCAGTGTCTATTGGCTAGTCATTATCATTTCAATAATACTTAGGTAAACGAAAACCGTCAGCCTATAAACGAACGCGTTACAATGTACATTACCTACTTACCTATTTTAACGTAGGTATACACTGTTCGACGCTAAATTCAACCCTACCTACACTACAAAACCACGGAACCCACAACTACTAGCTGTACCTCTAAAAAGCACTCTGCATCTACTTTACAAACTCATGTTACCCTTAAAAGTGCTAAGCCGTGTCGAGACCGCGCTATTCCCCGGACCAAGGATCCATCAATATCTATGCATACAGCCGCTATTTATACGGTTGGCTAAACTGCTTTAAACTTTATTTTAGCCATTGACGCATTTTATTACAGGATACAGCGTTACGTGTAGACGTAGCTTAAAAACTTTGAGACGTTTTGTTAACGAAATTTGTTACGGGAATTGAAATCTTTGCTAAAAGAGTCTTAATGGGAGCTTTACCACGTGGAGTTTTGTAGAAAAATATAGTACCTATACAATATTATTATATTTATTTGTGCAGTTTGTGTTTACGATTAGATACACTTTTAAATGGTTTGTCAGAAACGGTGTTTTTTTGCTTTCAAATTTGGTAAGTGGTAACGTCTTTAAACCTATTCGTATTTTTCCTTTTTATAAAACGTTGCTTATGTTAGTAAGGTATAAGCAGTATATCAATTAGCTACAATAACTAAAGTTTCTCAAAGTCTGGACAATGATTGTTCTTCTTGAGAACTAGAGAATGATCTTTTTTCAGATGCTTTAACTTTATTTAAAACTTTCGTTACTAACGACATATTGGAACATTAAATTTTACGAGCTCCTGAACAAAAGCCCGTCCTAAATTACAAAGCACTTTCGATCATAAATTTCCAATTACGTCACCTAAAAACGACATTCAAAATTACCTATGGCCAACATTTTTCCTTCCAACTCCCAGTAGGCATCAAGAACCAGGTGGGAGTGGTCCTACGAGGCAGGACACTCCTATTGGCCGTCTTGGACACACCTACATCGGCAACAAAAAGGAAACAGTTGAACGCAACCCGCTAGTCCCAAAGCACAACGGCGAAACAGAGCCTTGAGAATTCACCTCTCTCTTTCTCAAATTGCCCTGTTGTGTTTCAAGACGGTGCTCATAGAATTGAGTTCAAATCGAAGTAACGCGCCGCCAAAAGCGCCATCTGTGAGATTTTGTCTGAACTACGTGCATAGACTTGCTGTAAGATGGCGTAACGAACGCCTGAGAAGCTGGAAATTTGGATGGGTTTCACGAAGTTAGTTATTAAAGTTGAGAAGTTTTAAAGTAGTTAATAGTGGACTGTTGAACTCCCGAATAGAACTATTGACTTAAAACTATCATTTTAATGATTTCCAATGGGGTTTTAGCTTGTAAAAAATCTTCTGTTCGTATGTACATATATTACTTTACTAAGCCTAAAGTTTTAAATACAGAATATCTGTCAAAGTAACTGACTTACAAATTTTGACGTACACGCGTACAGTACGTAGAAACAAAAAGGCTAAACCTATGAATGTTTAGTTTATTATACACAGATACGATATTTGAAGCATTTATCGATCGATAGGTAATGTCTTAAAGATTAAAAAAAAATACAAGACAATGTCACACAACTTGACCTTGTCCCAAACTAAGCTCTAGGAATGTACTACTCGATAAATATAGTTATATAGAGAAATATATACCTACTTAAATACATAGAAAATATTCAAGACTCGGGAACAAATACTCGTACTCATCACACAAATATCTGCCCTTACCGGGATTTGAACCCAGGACCCCAGCTTCGAAGGCGGGGTCACTACCAACGAGGCTAGCGTGTCGTCACCTACATATTAAACTTGAAATAAAACGTAAAATATGCAAACGACTTGGAAAGGTAGGTATTTAAAATTATATCGCAATGGTACAGAAATAATTCCCAGTCAATTTTAATGTAGGTAAATATTTTTAATAGAAAGTATAAAATAAACAGGTTCTACATTTTCAGGGCTGTCACTTGCCGGCATGGAGCGGTATGAAATAAGGCCGAGTGAAATCGATCAGTGTAAGCAGCTTACCAATTTATAAGGGCTTAGCGCTAGGTCGCTAGTGCTTATCCCGAATTACTTTTGCAACCTTCACTTTTAATGTAGCAATAGAGTTCAAAATCACCAACAAAATTAAATTTGTCTTAGATCATTAAGCGCTATTAGGTTACCTACATAACAGTAGTATTGCACATCTACGAAGTTCCTGAATATTGATGATGTTGATAACAGTAAAACAATACTATAATTACTATTGCTTTACTCGCAACAAATAAGTTTAGCATTGTTTTACTACTGTTAACATTAACAATATTAAAAAACTTCATGGCGGTGGTGCAATGAACTGCAATATCCCAGAATTGACCTCTTATGTGATAGTATCACGTTGGCATCATTGTGAGAAATGGATTTCATTCTGTTATTTTTAATTTTAATCTACTATAGTCCATTCTCTCGTATCAGTACCCAGTAGATATACTGAAAGCAACAGCAAAATATTTATATTTAATACATTTGCTCGAAAAGTGGTACTTTTTGTAGTTGTTAATCGAGTGGAAAGTCGAATTTTCACACTAGTGTTTTTTACTTTTCCATTTTGTTTCCCCTTAATTGTTCAAATTGCACTTTGATTTTGTATTTTACTAAGAACTATGCAAAATTCAAATTCAATTTTGTTTATTACAATATTTATCCATTATAAATGAAATTTGCAATAAATACAATTCGTTGAGTACTAAAAATGAGAAACTTTCCGCACTTCTTTTATTTCTGGTATTTGTTTTATCAAACAGTAAAAACATTCCATTCTTTCATTATCATTAACAGGCACAGTTGTAAAGCTTTGGTATTTTTATGAGAATTTCAAAATCGATCGTTTTTGTTGAATGAAAGCGACAGCGTTCAGAAGCTCGCAGCAAGTTTTAAGAAAACTCTTGCTCTCTTTCTCTGCGGGGTATTATAATTCCTATGACACGGTGGTTGAATCAGCTTACCTTTTTATACTTTTCACTTCCCTCTATCCTTGGTCAGCACAAGTTGTCCCTTTCGCCGTTCTGTCGGCCTGGACAAGACAAGACGCATTCTGCGACCGATGTCGTTATCGATAATGTATCTTTGACGTAAGTATCAGACTTTCTCGACGAGCGCCTATGTCAATTCACTACATTTTGTCAGTTTTCAATGTCGTTTGCTCAGGGTTAGCAACGCATTTGCGATCTTAAGATGCAGTTTTAAGATTGAAGTCTTGAGAATGCAAATGTCTATGGATCACAGATTCTACTTACCATCAGGTGGCCTGTGTGCTCGTTAGCCTTCATATGCTATAAAAAGATGTAAGATAAATATTTGGCAAACATGACCAAGTGACGTGCTACCAAAACCATAACTTGTCGGTATCATTGATAGAAGTATTGAGTGATAAACGTGGAAATACAAGATCTGCTAGCTGCTTTGACACTTATCCACAACATTTTTATAATAACTCTCTTGACTTGACGTCTGATCGTACAGAGATGAGAGTACCAAGTTTTCTAATTTGTCATGAAGCCAAAAAAAATAATACTTCGAGTACTTACACCAAATTTCCAAACCTGATGTCCGCTCAAAAACACCCATTACGCACGGCATAAAATCGCACGCATCGATATATCGCTAATAGCTAATTAGTGGAATCCCATAATCGGCCAGGTTAGGAAATGAGCCACGGGGGCCCAATTGGCGGCCACCACGATTAGACCCATAAAACGCGATGCGATCTTGATAACGTGCCGCGGACGCCGACTATCTATGTTTCTATGTTCGCCTCGTACTCGTTGCGCTTGTTCCGAATTTACTGGGGCTTCTGGCTTTAAATTAGGTTGAGAGGAAGTAAATTAAACATGTAATACATGTTTGTTTTGCTTGTAGGATTTTTGCTAAAGGTTGCTAGGACCATTTTGCTGGTTTGGTTTCCGATGAGTGATGTGATGACAATAAAATTACGTCAATGGAAATGATCGTTCATCATCATCATTAAATTTATGTGCCAGGCTAAAGAGTATCGGTGGAGTAATTGCCACTTTTCTCTGTAAGTATTAGGTTAGAATAAAAAAGATTTAGAAGGTTATTTTTCTTCAATTAATCTGCATAAAGTAATTACATTAAAATGACACATTTGATAATTCGCTTTATTATATATAATTATATAAAATACTAGCGGCCTGCCAGCGGCTTCGCCCGCTGCAATTTTTTTTTACATCACTTAGGGGTATGAAAAATAGATGTTGGCCGATTCTCAGACATACCCGATATGCACACAAAATTTCATAAGAATCAGTCGAGCCGTTTCAGAGGAGTTCAATAACGTACACCGTGACACAAGAATTTTATATATTAGAATATATATTATAATTGTTCTTGACGTCGTTACGACACAATAATTAACATCATATCACCATATCTGTTATTTGAAAACCCCTTGCAAATCGGTAAGTACTAAACACGTACTAAAATGTATATTTTTTTTAATTAATGAACAGATGGAGAAACGATTAATTTTACAACTATAAAGTGCAGTTTTCAATAAAATTGACAAAAAAGTGGCATTTAACAACAACGACCAAGTAATAGTATATATATAATATTATCTAGAAATGCATCACACATTTAAAAGCCGAGACATGATGTATTTGAGCAAATTAATTGTAGAAATCTATTACAAATTAAATATCATTTGGATTTAACATACGCGAGCGCAAGACAGCCTACGTCACTCCTAGTCCAATATATATAATTTCTAGCTCCACCGATGCTTACCTCACCCGAGTACCATACATTATACGATACATGTTCAGATCTCTATCCTAAATGTAAATATACCTACTTGCACAGACGAACAGTGGTGCCGCTCAGCATAAATTTCAGACATCCATCTGAATTTAAAATGTTCCAGGCGCATGATTTTTGAAACAAACTTTTGTCTGCTAGTTACCGTCCCGTCGAGGTTCAGAAAATTCTACGATAAACCGAGTTTTAATAATGTTGCATATTCAAATAGTTTGTTTTGTTAGGAGTTATATTCGGATACAATTCGAGCTCGCGAGTGTCGTGTGAATTTTGGCTGGATTGTTTTTGGATTTTCAGAAATTTACTCTTTTGAAAATGTACCTAATGAGCTCATTTTTCACTGCTTTGTTTCACATCTACGTTATTAAAAGTTGAACTTCTCTGAACAATCACAATAATATTCAGATAGGGTTCAATTTTCAGAAGAGTGCCCAACCAAAAATGGGTTTTTGAAAGTTTTGTTTGATTGATGTTTAGTTTCAACCTCTAAGTGAGTAGTTTACCAAAGTTTTATTTTAGATCCACTGTTTATAGGGGCATTTTGTGAACCGTTACCTTTCTTTTACGCTTGAAGGTATATTTAATTATATCCGCACTTAAACTGAGGTAGGTCTTAAGGATAGTGCATAAATTTTAACCCAAATACTCCTTCTAGTCTGTAACCAGTATTGAGACATAAAGGAAGATCAGATTTTTATGGTTGTATCATACATAAAACTTAAAAAATACAGTCTTTTGGAACATTACATAAGATTATCAAAACTTTACTTACTTGTTTACCTTAAAAAGTTGTGCATTCTCCTTTAACTTTTAACCAACTTCAAAAAAAGTAGGGTCCTAATTCAAATGCATTAAAAAAAAGAACAAAATGCATCTGTTTGGCACACCAGTCTCATACAGTCTCTTTCGTAACTAAACCTCGCGGGCGCTTTTATAAGTGAGTTTTTATCTAAGAGGAGACACTCCTGTGGGTAAGAAGAGCGGCAAGAATCTCAAATGAAATATCTCAAGTTCTTTAACGTCTACTACACTTGATAACGTGTTTACATCTGTATGTGTACGTCCGCGAGCGAGACAGGCAAAACAAAGTGCCACAATTAAGTCGCAGGCCGCTCCGGCAGAGTTCAACAGTTTTTCCCTCGTAATTCTATTACATTATTAACTTACACCGTGTAAAGGAAGTAGGGTTGGAATGTCGATGCTCGGTTGTCGATAGTTTCAAGATACACGAAACTTTCTGTTGGCCGATGATATCTATCAGTATTGTTGTTTAAATGGGTCAATTTTTGGCGCAAAAAAAATAAGTTTGAATATTGTTTTTAATTATTATCTATTAAGCAAAATAAATGCTGGTCAATTGAGTTTAGTTGAAATTTGAATTTTCTTACTCTATTTTCTATGCATTAAAGTTAATTTTTACTTGCCTACACTTCTCAAAACAATCTTATACATACAGTTTTTTGTAAATTTCTAAAAAAATATATTTTTGTTTGATATTTTCTCCTGTAAAATAAAACCTAAGATTAAATAGCGTTTTAAATTTTGAAGATAAAGGGGGAGGAGTGGTTCTTTTTTGTGTTTTCTGGTTATAACGCAATAAGTTAACATTGCGTGTTTAAAATAGATGTTTTACAACGTGCGATTTGAACCTTTTTTGCCACCCTATTTGCTGTCAATAACCCTAATATATATGTATTTTAGAACCGCTTCCAATAACTTCTTTTCTTTTTCAACAATAAATTTAGTTCCATATTTTTGCCATAAAAAAGAAGATCCGGATAAGCATGTTATACAACCATGACAAATTTACAAACCAGTACAGAATCATAAAATTGATTTATACAAATTCTGCGTGACATCTGATGCATCTATGTTGTCTCAACTGAAGTAGTGTTTAATATATTTTTGCCATGAAACATTTTCTAGATTTACAAAGCTTTCTCAGTTTTATAATATTATTTGATTTACTCTTAGGACTTTTTTCATATTTTTTATTACTCATCGGCAAACATAATGGTTAGTGTACACTAAAGCGGTATTCAGAAAGAAAGAAGGAAAATAAACTAAAAAGTGCATACTTCCCCAATTAAGGCTCATTCTTACTACAGCTCTAAGAAGTGAACTGGCTTAACTGAGATACACTCTCCAACTTTAAAAATGAACATCGAATTTTTACTCATTTTCCAAATTAAAAAGTGACCAGTCTATGTTTGCCTATCCGCTGGAGCGACATTTGGCTATAATTTGACCTGGGCCCCAGGCCTCGTTTGTCCCAAAGGTAAGCCTACCTCCTCTATCTCCACGTTTCTGCCAGGATTGAGGTAACCTCCTCCCTCACCACCTACAGAACATCCGGTTGTTAGTATCCGCTGTCACTCATCGGATGCCCTCTAAAGCTCGTTCCTCAGGCGACGCCTGTGTGCTAACTTTATAGTTTCGAATGTCCCTCGTGTTGCACCTCGTCTCATCTACAGTTCCTTCTTCAGCTCCACTTCACTTTTATTTCTTCACAACCGACCTACGCCCTTTATCTCAATGCCTTATTACCATCTTTTATATATTATCATACTTTTATAAAACATTCGTCAATACATACTATTTTATCTCCTGTTAATAAACTTTACTTATTATTATTATTATTAAATGGTCAGTACACGACCACATTTAACATTTTTTATTCACAGCTTATCTTTCTTACCGTCCTTGCCATCGTAGATACTCTATTGACTAATGTATCGACATAAAACATCGACAGTGTCCCCGCTCTACTCTGCGGCGGGCGCCGTCGCCGGCTCACAAAGATCGCTAGCTGAAAACTTTTAATACTTTAACTCGACTCTCACTCAATTTCGCCAACGCTTCGTTGACACGGCTCAATGCGATATCGCTTTATACTCACTTTGTTATAGTTCTGATAATGTACTTGGGAAAGTAAGAGGCTTTGTTTTAATTGATGAAGGTGTCATCAGTATTCTTGTTTTGGAGAACCTATTTTTTATTGTGTATAAATTAAATAAATCACACATCTTAGGGCGAATTGTTTGATCAGTTGTGAAACTAATTGTTAAAATTTGAAAAAAGAATCGAAAATTTGACACATTTGAGATTTAACCATTAGTTACGATTTTTAACAATTAGTTAGTTTAACTACTGATCAAACAACATTCCATTAGTCAGTTAGATCTCTTCCTTAAATTCGTGGTTTATGTATACTATACTATAGATACCAAAGGAAGGCAAACCAATTTGCGGGTAACCTACATTGAATAGTTTTGACCAAAATGTTGTACTCGTGTGCATTTCTCGTACACTAAAAGTACTTACATTAAATTTTGTTACTCTCTTTAAAATACATATGATAAAAAAAAAATTCATGAACTTTGGATGTAGCCCTAGAAACTATCCAGCGCCAACCCCAAAAAAATTGCACATGTAGAAACAAAATAAACCCCCATCACGAGACGACAAATTGATGTCATCCATCCCTCTCTCGCTAACAGTCGCAACATATCACACGCGCACGTCCTCGGCATTTTTCCTCTATATATTATTAATACATAAGTACATTCCGACGTGCTCTTCGCACTTGTGAATGCAGATAACGCTGTCCTTTTCCATATTGTTGGGTCTAGTTTTCCCAAGCGACCGGGCCCCGAGGGTAAAACTCCCAAGGGTCGGTATTGACTCTACTATGGAAGGAAAGTTATCTGTAGCTACACCTATTGTCGGCCACCCCAGTCCCCCTAGTCGCCCCTTCGAAGGACTTTCTTGCGCGTTTTACGTTCTGCGTTACGTTTGCGAGAGCTCATGTTAAATTAGAAGTGTCTGGTGTCTTGTGTTGTGTTGAACACTTGTTGAGCTCTCTTGAAGTTGTTCAATTATGAATGATGTTACTTAAGATTCAAATTTAAATAAGCAAGAGCAATAAAAACGTTTCGTTATACGTACATCGTGATCCTTTTTCGGTGTCTAGACAAACGATTTATCGCAACAAAACCAAGTTTGACGACGATTTCTATATTGTATTGATTTAGCTAATGAACAGCGTCGCTATGCAAGTAAGGTTAACACGCCGTAGATTGGATTGGTGAATTTAGTGTTTACAATGGAAAGTAACAAAACAAGCATTTTAGATTTATTATATCCTCGTCACGCCCACCAATACTACAAATAGGGAGATTTTTTGAGAATTTGAAGATAATAAAGGAAGGCAAGTTCAATTACCTTTGCACTTAAATGCTGTTTTCAACTTTGAAACAAATAAAAATGACCTTTATACTTACTAAGTAAAGTTTAAATTAAATTAGCTTGATTATGTACTTCCTATATACTCGTAGCACACCGGGTGTCACGACGGTATAAAAAAGATAATAAACCTTTTGGTATTGCTAAATCCTAATGTCCCACAAACACATCAAGAATGATTCAAATGAATCCTACTTTTCTTCAAATAAATTCTGCTAACCACTGTCATATTGTAAAGCTAGTTGCACACCGGACGCTAATTTGGTAATGCGCGACATCGCCACGCGCCAGACGCGTGTCGCGGCCGCCACGCGACAGATTGACGCGGTGAGGCGATTTGTTCACTTAACTTGTTTATCATAAAAGACAAATATGAACGCAGGAAAATATAATCCCGCCCTCGTGAAATATGATATCTGGACATGTTTTTGTTTGCTGAACTTATTATTATTGTGCTAAGAAGATAAAACTGGAATGTGTCGAAATCGGAGTTATCTTAACAACTAAACACAAATTGAACTAATTTTACTAATACAGTAGTCCACCCGTGTGAAACCATGAACAACATTAAAAAAATTAAGTTAAGCTGTTTTCATTAAAATGCAAAAGCATAAAACAGATTAACTCAGAAAAAAAATATTATATCTTTATTCTCTAATAAACTGGCTATTTTACTAGCTTTAAAGAACAAATTATCAATTCAATTACAAAAAGATCACTCCCACCAAATACGTAACGCAACATCCGCAGCGCGCGCGCACGCACGTGCCACACACGGCGACAAACTGCCGCCGCTAGCGCATTAAAATTATTGTCGCGTAATCTAGTTAGACTGATTGGCGAGTGTGTGCATGGCCTTATCAAATTTCAATTAGGTAAAGGTTAAATTTATGTGATTTGGTTACTCGTAAGATTGGAATTTCTTTTCTAAAAGTACCTAAAGTGTCATTCTATGGAACTTGCTAACTATGTAAACAAGCCGCCATACTAAAATTGTTTGTTTACATAGTTAGCAAGTTCCATAGAATTACAGTATAGACCAGAAGGCATACCATTTTTTTTATCGTATGTGTATTTTCTTGGCTGATTTACAGAATCAGTATCTCTCGAATCGGTATAATTCATAATATTTTGATCACGATCGGCCTCAATAACTACGACTATAAACGAAATTAATAAAATATTTACCATTTCATTTTTTAACCATATCAATTTCAAAACTGAAATCCCCCAACTTCTTCATTTACTTGTCACACCCTTAATTCAGTGCAAAATTATCATAATTTTATTTATTAACAAAGAGAATTCGATCCATTTTAATGCTAATACAACTGTAATACGATCCCCATCCTTTAGTAGCACAATTAGAGGAAAAGATAAACCTATGCATTATCTAGTTAGAGACACAATAGGCCCTTCGCAATGGACAAAAATTGTTAGTATAATATTTCAAGGGGTCCCAATGTGCCATATGGGAGACATGTTTTAAAGCGACGCTGGCGGTGATGGATGGGTTGATACTTATGAAATATGGCTCATTAAATACTTCTTTTAAAATTGTTGCTAAAATATTTGTAGAGATTTTATTATATGTACATTGTTTCCTCCTAAAGAGGTTTTCCTCGTGATGATAGTTATAAAAAAAGGTTTTATGGTTGTTTTACCATAAATTTGCGATTTTCTAGTATCTCATCAAATGTTAAAATCCAAAAAAAATACAGAAAGAAATATTACAATAAAATGTTTTCAATAGAAAATGTGACAATTGGATGTAAGATGTATCAATTAGTGTACATTTTTCTCAGTACCTTCTGAATAAGAATACCATATTTTTTAAATGTTTGGTATATTGTAAAAATATGATAAATCCCTAAAATGTTAATGATATGTGCATAAAATCATCTGACTGTGTTTAATGTCTACAAGACCTGTTAACTTGAGAATAAAACAAAATTCTAAGTATAGATAACTTTAATTTTGTGTTTCTTGATTTGTTTCATGAACGATTACAATGTACAAGTCTTATGATACAGTGCAACTGCATCAACCAGTCCGTGTCTACTTAATTCTTATTTAGAAAGGAAATCCACAAGACACTCCTCAATGGATACAGAATGGATTTGGAGAAATTTATATTTTTTCGTATACATTGTCCTCAAGTTAGACGTTTTTTCGTTGTATTTTACCGCCTCGAAGTTTCCATTACGTAGTTACATTAGCAAACAGGATATGTATTGTTTCAATTTATAGATATGATCAATACTCGTGCAGATTTATTTTGCAGTCAATTTCTTTCTTACTTCATATTTCTTTAGGTCAATAAGTAATAATAACTTTTTTTGTACAATAAAATAACTACAGGTAATTTGTAACGTATCAAATGCTGCAAAATAAATCTACCGATATAAATTTATATTACACTCGAATTCACATTCACAAAACCTAAAGCCGTGAGTTTAAATTAGATCTAAGAATAGGAAAATTTATACATGTAAATGTTTATCATAGTAAAATTTACATCGTTTCTTACAATAAATATATCACAGATTTTACAAACAAAAACTGACATACATACAAACTGTTAAATGAAATGTGGATGCGTTGCACAAACATTGAGCAGACTTAATGAAACTTTGGGAGACAAGTGTCATTATATAAAATCTACATGAATCGCTTGATATAGCAAACAAACCTATTTAATTTATCATTTAACTAATTAACTACATATTTACATTCAATTTACAATAATATGTACAATCCCCACGTTAACAAAACTTAAGCCATCCCAATTTAATAGTTAATAGAAAACTGTTAAGTTATGTCTTTCAGTGTTATTAATGGTCTTCTTTATCTTATGGATAGATTTAGAAACCCTGCAACTAACCAAGAGCGTTGCGCGTTGTACAATGTAACACAAAACGTTAGAGCGAGTGTTGCAGGTGTTACTTGGAAGCGAGTTGGGCCTGTTGCGCGTACTGTTGCGCGCTACACGTTGGAAGAGAGAACGGATTAACGCTAAAAGGTGACGATACCAGGCCCCCCATTCCTGTGAACAAACAAAATTAACTTAGAAACAATATTATTTGACAAACAAATACTGTTAAACGGAAACATTTACACATTAAACGAACATTATCCAGTCTAACTTTTATCCGTATATACGAAAAACATATAGATATTTCTTAACAAACTTTAAGTTCTCATTAACAGAAAAGAAGGAATTCTGGCATATATCGTGCAACACATGAACCAAAGCAACACAAAAAGCAAGCGAGATAAAACAAGGCGAATAAAAATAAAACAAAAGAACTACTAACACTGAACGGCGAGATGTTGCCAATTCTGGTGATGTTGGAAATTGGCAACACGCGGCGGACTCTGCCTGACGACAGCAAAGGCGCTTCTTAGCTTAGTCTCTTTACTCTCCTGCCCTTTCATATCGCTCGCGGTGCATTTTGTATGAGTGTTTGCCGGACAGTCAGCCGAGCTTTTTGAATTCGCGTTTCTTTCACTGTAATGCCCGCTATCTTTCGTGTTATACGCGTTATAGTGGTGATGGTCAGATGATAAATGCCCATTCAGGTTCGCCGGATGATACGGGCCCAGGGACACTGGACGGAACAAAAACAGGGGTTAACACAAAGCGACGTAAACGAAGGCGTGCAGAAGCGTGGCAAATGCGAACTTAAAGCTTGTGTTGATTTAGTAAGCCCTGGATAACAAACACTTTGGCAAAGATTACTTTTAACAGACGAAATGATTATTGTTAATAAATGTTGAAAATCTTATGGCTTCTTATGTTTTTATACAGACAGAGAAAAGTACATTTGAAAATAAAGTATTAAATTATTACCTGGTGTTGAACACATAGATGTGAGACGCGGGCGAGTTATAGAGTAAGATCCGACAGGGCTAGACAAATTACATTCTACTAAAGAAATTGCCTACAAATAAGCCTACATTAGAAATTGCAGAGCGACGGCAAAGTCAATCCTGCGCATATTATTAGATTTTTGCGGAATATAACTTGTCTAGGGATGCTGTGTATCGCAATTTTTAAAATCTTATTTTACCAGGTGTAAACCGATGTCGACCGTCTGCCGATACCTAAGAAAGAGTTCAGAAACCTGTGCAGTGGAAGATTTTTGACTACACTCAGAGCCAGTTGCTGACGGTTTTTCATACTCAAGGTTGAAAAAGGAACGAGTTAATTGTCTCTCAAATGACTCTGATTATAGCGGTTTGCTGAACACGTACAAAACTGCATCCTGCGTCTTTTAACTTACTTATGTCAAAGTGTTGGGGCTGGCCTTGAAATATTCTCTAAAGTCAGAAGAAGAAGAAGTTATCAGAAGTTTAATATTTTTTTCAGCTGCCCGTATCTGCTTGTAACTTCGCAGCACACTGACCACAGCCTTCCACAGTGACTACTTCATTCATCATCGCACAGTATACTCACTCGAAGTGGTGTTGAACAGCGAGGTGGGGGGCGCGGGGTAGTGCTGAGGGTGGGGGTACGAGGCGTGGGGGGTGGACGCCGAGGAGCAGTACCGGGGCGACACGGACCCGCCGCTTCGCGCGTACTCCTCTAAAAGAAAAAGCCTGGGGTCAACACAAAATTACCGTTAGGCAGGTTATGAGCGCCTATGACGTAAAAAATTAGATATTAGAACAAAGATTCAGATTCAGATTCAATTTGTTTCCGCCGTCGGTGACAGCATGCAAAACTTGATTACTTATTAGATACTAAATTTAATAATTCAGAGGAGAAAATTTTTTGTTTAAAGGAAAATGGAGTGTATTAAAAGTAATTATAGTCAAGTTACAAAATAAATAACAAATGAAAATTTTAAGGTTCACAAGCAACAATTCATCAAGTAGTTAGTGTCTTTAGGTATTAATAGTTATGTTTGTTGTTTGCACTTTGCTTTGTAATTGTATAGACACTAAATAAATGTTTTACACTATTCCATTCTTATTAACATACTAGAACACGCCCGCGATGCCCCTACGTGTATGTAGACGACACTATTAAATCACAATTTCATAGTGTCATCTATAGCCTCGTAAGGCCCAAGCTATTTTTAGGACGTTTGTAATAATGACCCAGTGGCCTAATTAAAGGCACATATGCTTGAAGCCCAGAACTTTGAGTTGCTATAAAATATTAAAAAAACAAATCCCAAACAAAAGTCAAAGGTAAAATTCCGTTTCACGCATTTTTTTTAAGAATGGTTTTGTTCTAAGTGAATGTCCATATTTTAGGACTCTGAGCCGCTAATTGACAAATTTAAACATTAAATTGGGCCGTAAGAACTACAATTCTCAGTCCTAGAAATAGGACGTTGGGCCTTGCGAGGATAATATGTCAAATACCTCGTTAATCGCTATTCCCTCGAGAACTGTTCAATTTTCCGGAATAAAAATTATCATATGTCCTTCCCAAGGACCTTAGTTATCTCCATACCAAATTTCATTCCGGTTCAGTAGTTCTTGAGAATAGCACGTTCAAGCAAACAAACAAACTCTTTATATTTAGTATAGATTTGAGTTTGTTGAGAATTCAAATTTACGCGATACTAATACAGAATTTTAAAAAGTTACATCGATGGTATTTTATTCCAAACTTTTCAAAGGAAAAAACATAAATAATTAAGCACTTAAAATACTCCGCACAAAAACTTCATAACATAAGGGATCCTTCCCAGTAATTGTATCCATTCAATAATATAGAACAAACGTTGAGTAACGTTAAACTTTCCCATATTTTAGTGAGACACCTTATCTCTCCTCAATTAAATGAATCAAGTTACGTTAAAGCAGATCGCGAACAATAGGCGCGGGCGTCGACCCGCAAACCCTACAGGTAACGACACACCAACCGGAGTCTACAATGAAAACAATTAACGAGAGTTTTTAATCAAAAGTTTAACATGCTAAAATTAATTGTGGTTACGGAACGATTTGTTAAAAGAAATATTGGAAACGTTATTAAAAACCACATTACGTCACACGTAAATATGAAAAAAAAATGTATCGTGTTCGCACTACCAATTACCGAGATACTTTTCAATAATTAAGCTCAAACAAAAGAGAAATGGGTGTATTTGGGTAAGCTTAGCAAATTCATTTATAAAATTCCATCTCACCTTCAGTCCACTGCGAGGCTGCGGTGTCTTGGACGCTCACCGCCAGCTGACCCGAGTAAGAGTTGAAGGGCATGCTGGAGGGAGGCGACCGTGGCGCCCCCAGCCCCAGCTGGTTGTTCCGAGGCATGGAGTACAGGGCTTCCGCGAGGTCTGCTGCTCTTTTGAGGATTATTTCCTGGAGGAGTAAGTTGAATGAGGGTAGGTTTGAGGTTGGGTTGTGATTAATTCAATGGAAAGTTACATCATTAAGATTTCATGTAAGTGTAAGGTGAAATGGAACGCAAGTGTATGAAAGTGACAGAATGCGTGATATACTGATGAGTGAATGAGAAGAAAGAGTATCGAAAGAAATTGTTTATGAAAGAGATGGATATATAGTATTTTAGTATGTAAGAAAAGTACAAGAAATATACAATATGGTGATAACCGTTGTTTGATTCTTACATAAGTATTTACTAAATAGTTAATGACTTATATTTGTTATTAATGTAATAGGTATCCATAACTTAGGGATTAGTACTGACAGGGATAATAAAAAGCTCGCCGTACTTTAGACAGGTAGTATAAACACAGTTAATCAAGTCAGAGTCATTGTCATTAGATAAGGTACGTAAGGATGGGAAGTATTTTTGTGTATAGCAGTAACATTAAATTTAACCATTGTTATTAATCAGTACTTATATCCCTACTCGTAATAAAGCTGATTCTACAATTTTAGTGAGCACAGCAACCTTCCGAGTTGGAACATCGATGTAAGAAAGTCTTCGCCACAAGGTTCCACTCACCTTTGGTAACTTCTCAGGATCCCCAGGATGCCTTGGTATCAGCTTCTGCAACCTCTGGAACCCATAATCTATCGTAGGCTCGTTGAGCGCTGCTATGCGAAACAAGAAAAACAAAATCAATCATTAGTTTGCCCCACTAGCAAATAAAAGCCTAATTGATGGATCGAGCAAGATTGCGGATTCGAGTTGCCAAATTACTGTTTTTTCTAAAGAAAGAATTCGGGTGGAGATGGGAAAAGTTGTTATTATAATTACCGATGTCTGACAACTGACTAAGTAAAGCCGAGCAAAGAGTTTTGTATAAGGGAATCAATTAAAATAGTGAGAAAAGTTACAACTTAAATCACCTACTTATAACTGTATAAGTAAAACAATGCAAAAAATAATCATGTGTCGATTTTCAAAATGAGCCCCTTAGCAAGCTTGGTCAAAAAAACAAAGCTACTGTACGCAATGTTAGTACGACGAATCTTTATTTTTTTAAGAATTTGAACAGATTTATTAGAAAATAAGTTTATGATAATAATGCTTTACTAGATCAAAAATATGAACTCAATTACTCACAAACATAGACGAATCGGCCGGGCGCGCCTTTGCAGAACTGCTTACTTTTGTATGATAACGTGACTTCCACCACGCCAGGAATATGCCGCGGAGGCGTCTGCACTCTTATCGCGTGAGATGTTATTAACTGACAACAACAGTAAAATCATTAATACAACTACAGCAAATCTTTAACTGGACTATGTAGTCAAAGAATGCGGGCTGTTAGGCAAATGTATCATTTCACAAACTTTAATTTGAAAAAAATTAACGTATTTGTGCTTAACTGTTATAGAACAGGGCCTCTATTCAGGTGCGTTAAAACGATATCGTGTTTGACACGTTTCAGAATCGTTTATGTCACAGTCGCCATTATTATAAATGACATAAGAGTTATGACAACGTTGACAATACGGAAACACGTCAATTACGATATCGTTATTACCGTGTAGAATCTCAGCCCTGAAGTTGCACAGACTAATTAAATATTTTTTCTTCAATTAAACTTTTGACTCTAAAAATAGCTACACCAGGAGGCTACTTACTTTGTTTGCGGAATTAAATTTGTAAATTGTAAAATGATACTAAATATTTGCCATTCTAAACAAAAAGATGAGACTGCATTAACTGCACATTGTCATGTGAAAGTAAAAGAAATATAAATAAATACAACTGGCAGTAAACACTTGAATTTGACACTCGCAACTTTACCAACGACATCAAAATTGATATTAAAGAAAAAAGTTACCACCCAGTCATTCGAGGTTATCTGGACGAGATCTCTTAATGGGATAAATTTGGCTTTGTACATGCTTTATTTTCATTGTGTTTTTAGTGGAACAATTTATTTCTGTGAAATAAAGAATTTACTTACTTAAAGTTACTAAAGTACCTACCTCACTCCAAACTAGCATAGTCCCAAAGACGACTTGGAGCCCGTCGAAGAAGTTGTCTCCCACAATGATGACCGTCGAGCCCCCTGACGTCCATCCTTCACTAGGTGAGATCGCTTTAATGCACGGCGTCGCTACCGGCAGAGGAGGGTAAAGACCCGCTGTAACATACCAAACTATAAATACAGTTGTAGATTTTTCGATAACAGTCGGGAGATTAGGTCTAGACTTTTTATTGAAGGAAAATCAAATGTCAAACAAAATAATAGGCAAAATTAAAATTGTGATGACGTAAAGTTTAGTCAAAAGCTTCCGTTTCATCAATAAACAAACTTAAAAACGTCAAGAAAATCGTTCCACAAGCCCCTCAAACTAAGCAAAGCAAAGGCCGTTGTACAACTTACAACTTAAAAAGTTGAATAAACGCCAGACCACTAAAACTCATTCTGTCCTATTTGAACGTTTATCTTTGACTGTTTCAGAAAAAGGACAATTGCAGACCGTAAAAGTTCGACTTTCCATTGCACAAGGAATCAAATGACAGCCAGTGTTAATTGGAAATGAATTGTAATAGGAAGTGTTAAAGTTGAAGATAAGATCGTATTTAATGGTCGTTATGACGTTATTGAAGTTGTAGTTGCGATGCAAGAAGGTTGTTGCGAGGGGGACACGCGTCGTAAGACAACAGGGGGAGGGAGCTGAAATCTCGCGAACAAAACGGCGCGGTAATAAAGACAAGAAGAGAAAGTGAATTTAAGGGGACGAAAGAAGATTAAGTTCGAGGTTCTTTTTAATTTGACTAATAATAAAATCTCGTTCATTAGATTTATTTTATACTGCCCAATTTTTGGTTTCTACGTTGACGATATATTGATATGAATTCCTATTACTCGTACGAATGTTTAGCTACTAACAATATATTTTTTTTCCTATAGGTAGTCACATGAAAGAACAGTTTTAAACGTTATTTATACAGTCATAAGTTCAAAATACTTAAACACTGGTAACAGTGAAAAATTGTGTTAGGAATTAACGTTTCAGCAAATAGGACTTCAAACTAAATTTCAACAAGGATCAAATTAGACAGAAAACTGGCAAGTCTTTACTGAATACATTAAAAGGGGGAAACAAAGCGAGAAATTCCGAAGGTTCCGTAGTAAAGCTAACAGAAAGTACTTGTGCAAATTTTCTCGTTCGCACCGTGTAATCCCTTCGAGTCGGTTTCACGCCGTCTGGCCTCTTGTAAACTTTGCAGGCGGACACAATGTGGATAAGGACCCTTATTTAATTTGAATGTAATTCTTAGGTACTAACATATTTTACAATCACTAGGAACTTTTATTTTGAGTAATACGGCTTAATAATAACTTGTTAAAAAACAAGTTTTAAAACAATTCACTTACTTATAATATTTAAAAAAAAAACTTATTCATACCATTTATCTAACTGTTACTCTTCATTATTTTAGAAACACAATACTTCTTCCTTTCCTTTTCTTTTCTGACCTAACCAGCCTATTCAATTTATTACTACAAAACGTCAAATAAAACATCTCTAACAATGATCTGAAAATATTATTTTCCAAGGCATAATTCCTCACTAAATTATCCCTATTCGCTTCATGCTCGCTTCAACACCCCCTACCCCAAACCACCCGCTGGCGAAGTTCTTTGCGAAATGTCTACTGTGATTCCTTGCATACAAATGACATTTCCTAACGTTATATTATGATTTTACACCATTTGATTCGATTGACTATGAATTTGTTTAAAGAACAATTTTTTAATTCCGAAGTAATCGTCGCGTAGAAATTTTAACCGGAACATAAAAACTCATCATGTTTGAAAAATGTAACTGGCCAGTGTTTTGATTTTATGAATGAAACGTTTATGAAAAAAAAACCCCGATGCATGTAAATTATTAGTGTAACGAAACTGGCAGTTAAGAAACTTAAATAAAAAAAAGTAAAAACTAAAACGTACAAGTGTTTTCAGTCGCGGCGTCAATACCTTCAGTCGGGTCGAGCCGCTTGGCGCGGCGGCCGTGCTTGCTGTTGTTGTGGACGAACATGTTGTCTGATATCGCTAGCAAGGGACCGTCGACCATCACTTGCGTGGATATTACCACCTGCAACAATTCAATGAATCATAAACCACGACAAGACATCTATCCTAGAGATCGGATGACTCGATAGATTCACAATCCGTTCGTTATTATATGAAACAGGCAAAACATGATTATCAAAAAAGTTTCTCAAGTTAACAGAGTTTATAATACTACAATCACTAGGTGCCAATGACTAATATTTTGGATGGTAATAATTACTTGTTTAGCCTAGCTGAGCTTTTCATAGGATAGTAGGTAAATAAAGGTGTTGCTGCTTAAACGAAATATGATAAAAATACAAATTAGTTTCTTTTTACATAAGGGGTATTTATGTGCTCGAGCAAGTATTACAAACGTCAAATCATAGATATATAGCTACTGTAATAACCTAAACAGAGAACTCTCTTCCTATTTACACGAATTTACGTAACAACCGTTTCATTCCACATTCATACCTCCGAAGTTCAAGATCACAAAAACTACATTCAACCAAAAATAAAACCCTCGATTGAGTGCGACCGTCGACTATTTATCACACACCCACACACACAGATGCAGGTCGAAAGGGAGAGTCCCTTGGGAGGAGGAGCCAATGTCTCGGAGCCAAAATGGACGAAACTCTTCCAATAGATATGCACTTCCTTGCACCGCGGGCATGTGTGCGTGTGCGTTTTGATGGACGGCCAATCGATATGTTTATGTAGTCGATTGTGTAGGGGTGCGGTAGGCTTTTAGGGTTCTAAAAAGTTTATATAGACCTTTTACGATTGGGAGTCGTAATGCAAGAGAAATATGCTTGTTGCTGGTAAAATAAGAAAGTCGGTCGTTATTGTTTAGTGATATTTTTTGTGTAAGAGATGTATATTTATTTTGTATCGGAATTTTACTTTTCAAGTAATGTTAAAATATAAGTAAGACTTGGTTTACAGTGCAGTTTTTACAGTCACCATTGTTTTTGAATTGGTTCCGAATATTTCATTTTATATCGTTTTTAAACAATTTAAATTCTGTGACGTCATTTCATTGGTTGATGCGTAGGTTTTCTTTAATCAAATAGGACTGGGTGTCAATTCGTGCACTAGTGATGGTATACTCGTACTTACATGTATATACCCACACATTCTTACCCTTGAATCGCGGGGGCACGACCACTGAATAATTCAATGACACACAGAAACCCCATACATACCTATAACTACATGAAACTAACTACCTATGTGTGTATAACACTAAGTTCTGTATTTGATTAAAGTCGGGAGGGCACGTAAGACAAATATGTCTTTGCCAACTAAAGCAAATTTGTTCTCATAAGTAACAGAATGCACCTTAAACATTAGGGCTGTCGCTAATTAGTTTGTGCAACTTGGTAACCATAGTAACCATGAGATATTGAGATTTGTTCTTCGTCTCTCCAGTTTAATTAAAAGTTAGGGGTTAACCTTAGTTCTCAACAAAGAGCCATAAATAAGCAGTGGCGCAGAAAACAAATAACCAATTATAAAAAATAAGCGCGGTTCGGTTGTAAGTAAATAAATAAAGTCGTATAAATAAATTTAATTTCATCCCTCCCCTAAATTGGAGGCGCTTCAAATATTCAAGAGTCGTGAACGCAACCCTTCCTACAGTTAAGGGCGATGCGATTGTGTGGGCCAAGTCACAGGCTGGCGAGGCACGGTACTCAACGACTCAGTTTCAAGTAAACTGTGCTTTTCGGCAGAAGTATGTCGTGTTTGGTTCCAGGGTGGCCTGTTAGCGACCATGACTATAAAATTAGTTATATCGGTTTTTTATAAGCATGTCAAACACGACATGTCTGTAAAGCAGTTATTTGTTTATAGGCTATAAACTTTATTATAAGTAATAATAATTTTACTGTATTTATAAGTACTAACGAAAAGTAAAAAATATAACATTTTTTTTTAAACTTGAATAGCAATGCCTTGATGCGTGATTATTTAAGTAAAACAAACTTATAATAACATTTACAATCATGATAAGTTTAAGTAGATTTTGGTTTTTGGCTACTATGATTCTAGGATCGTTACTAAGTTTAGCCACGTAGCTAAGGATATATTGTTACAATGCAAAACAAGCTACCGTCAAACTAAACTATCCATGTGAATCAGTCGTTTAATCTAGAAAACGATGAATCATTGTGGTTGATTTTGACTTATCAGCGCAAAAAAATAACCTAATACCACATCATACAAATGATGTAGCAAATCTATCCGCTTTTGCTTCCAATTTGAACCACAGCAGACTTAGTCGTGTAGAGAGCTCGGCATTTTTCCTGACGTCTGGTAAACAAGCGACCATTTATTCGTCGACGGCACGAATAATTATTGTTCCAGACCTTGAGGAAGGCCTATGCGTGATAGGTACGCATCTTTCGTATTAATATATGTATAGAGTGACCATAATAGACTATTTATTAAACGTGGCCCGAGCTACTAACAATTCATTTTGGGGTGACCTTTGTTTGTTTTTATTCAGAAGCTTTCGTCCTTTGAACAAACAAAATATGGTGTAAAAAATAAGGAAGTTAGTAGAATCAACATGCAATTTATTTTCAAATCATACTAATGAGAAATATTTAGACAAATCTACGAGTATAATACTCGTTTCTAAACTAGAGCAGGCGCACAAAATATAAACACCATGTATATTCTGCTGAAACCAGGATGTTTTCAGGATATCTTAAACATTCATTACGTAATCACCTACGGCAAGGTTAGAATTGTGACTAACAAAAAAAAATAACTCACGCGGCGAGAAATGTCCTTTGATGAAATTAAAATCCTGCCTAATGAGACGTGCTTTGAAAGGTGTTTCGATAAAATAATAGGTATTTACCGGAAGATTATATCTGTGAATAGGTGCTCGATAGCAAACGGTACGTCGATAGTGTGAAATTATACGAGAAGTTTATTTTACTTACTTGAAATCTTCTCATGTCTCGCGGGTTACCGGCATTCTTTAAACAGTTCTGATTGCACTTCAAAAAGAATTTCAGGAAAAATCTGAAACAAAACAGACATAGTTATAAGCACAAATTTCAAACACCCTGTTTGCTCTCATTTCAATGCCCAAAACTTCACATTCGAGAAAACTTATATTGAAATCAGACAGCTTGGCATTAAATGCGTTTACACATTTCAGTGACCAATGACACGATACTGGGCTATTTTTAATGGAAATAAGAAGGTCTGGTATTGAACGTGTTCAAACCGTCAATGTTTTAGTTCTCAGAACACCGGAGGTCCTGAACGATAAAACTGTGTCACCTAATAGTCCCGCAGCTGTTTCCACTTCAAACCATAAACCCATATTAGGCAATAATTTGTTTCTCGTGTTCACTAATTTGTTGACTGCCTCCTTCCGGCGACTTTTTGCATTTGGTGGCAATTAAACCCAATCGGTGTTAACTTTATCACCTTTTCAACCCCCGACTAAAAAAGTGGGGTGTTATAACCAGTGATCGGGGAAAACGGTGCAAATTTTTAACGAAACTTGTAACGCTGACAAGGAGAAATTAAACCATGAAAAAAAAATGTTATTGGAATATTACAATATTATTGGCAGATTGTTGGTATTATTCTTGGATGTTTTCTATGTAATTAAGTACTTAGTTTGTGTGAGCATGTCCTATGATATTTATTTATTTATTTAGATTAGTGTTAAATTTAACTCCACATCAGAGTATCGGATTTGGTAGAAGGATAATATTTCCATGGCTGTAATGTAAGTTTTGTTAAAGTTTTGCGCCGTTTTCCCCGATCACTGGTTATAAGTGTGAAGCATGTATCTCTGTATATGTGTATCTGTATGTCTATGTGTGGCATCATAGCTCCCAAATAAGTGGATCAATTCTGACGCGAATTTTTAAGCGAGCATGTTTAATCGGAATAGTTCTAAGGTTTCATGAAAAACCGTTTAAGATATTGCCATTATTATCCAAAACAAAAGGTTGCCGCTATTTTTTTTTTCATGGCATTGAAAAGGCAAACTAGCACACAGGCCACCTGATGGTAAGTGGAAACTGTGACCTATAGACATTCGCATTCACAAGCAATTCTAAGACTGCAAATGCGTTGCCAACCCTGAGGACTAAGATGGAATGCCTCTATATTAGTTGTTTTACCGGCTGTCTTATTCCCAAACCGGAACACAACAATGCGAACACTGCTGTTTGGCGGTAGGTTAATAAATAAATAAATAAATAAAATAAATATCAGGGGACAATCCCACACAAATTGACCTAGTCCCAAACTAAGCTCTAGGCTTGTAATATGGGTACTAGACAACGATAAACACACTTAGATAGAGAAACACATACCCAAATATATATAGAAAACATCCAAGACTCAGGAACAAATATTCGCGCTCATCACACAAATATCCGCCCTCACCGGGACTCGAACCCAGGACCGCCGGCTTCGGAGGCAGAGTCACTCCCAACTAGGCCAACGTGTCGTCAAAATAAATAATGGATAAGAATGGTGGTAGTGATCCGGACCGAACCTGCACAAGGTCCTACCACCCGTAAATATGTATTATTCTAGGTGTTTATTAACTTTTATTGTTTCGAGGATGCAGCAAAACAAAGGAAACAAACCGCATTACTCTCGTCAGTCAAAACTCTGAAACGAAATCAAACAATTTCGGTACGAAAGTCGATTGGGCCAACTATCGGCGTATCGGATTACACACAATAGCGAAACTTTGCAAGTTTGCTCGTACCGTTTAGCTGTTGGAATGTGGTCTTTATTTATAGCAGTTACAGGGTTGTTGGAAGGTGTGTTGTTAAGTTTGGCGGTGTGAACGTTGAGCGTACGATCAGGCAGGCGATCGCGATGAATGCTTCACCAGAAATATTTTACATAGCCGCGGGCGCCGGCGGTGGCGCGCGAATATTGTTGTGCCAACAGATATGGATACGTACAGAGAGGATGCTACACCTTAATGGAGAGATAAAAGGAGTTTTATCTATTAGGAATCATAAATGCGATGACAGAAAATATAGGTGACAATAGAAAAAGCTGTTTCTTTTTTTTCAAAATTTTAAAATTTAATTGTAGTATAATTTCTCCTCGTCAAAACCAGTCGCTAATTTACTTTTCCTTTTTATTCTCCTTACGCTTATCTAAATAAAGGTTAAGATGTATTTAAAAAATAATCGCGTCCAAATCGGCTTACCCATTTGGGAGCTACGATGCCTCATACAGACACACATTATACACAAATACACGCATACTCAAATACACACGTTAAACTTACAATACCCTCTTTTTTCGGAGGTTAATAAAGCGGTTTCAGCACCTCTCAACGTTCCCCGAAGCGCCAGATATGAACCGTGTATTTGCCGAGCCCGCGGCGTCGCATCTGCTCGGCATTATTTATGTTAAACACCTTATGTCACAATATCGCGAGTTAGACTTGCTCCGCCAAACGACACCTGAATCAAAGGAGATTTTATTTAGACGAAATCTGAGAACGGGATTCACGTGTTTCAAGGGAGCTCACGTTTGGGTTTTAAAAAAGAGGCTAGTGATCGTTCTTTTAGCGTGTCGTTTTTAGGATTCCGTAGTCAAAAAAGAACCCTATAGTTTCGCCATGTTCGTCTGTCCGAAGGTAATCTCGGAGAGCGCATAACGGGCTTAAAAGTAAAACTATCACGACTAAGTAGACTTGATGGGTTCCTGAGATACTGGCGGCTAAAGTGTCTAAACGTAATATCTAAGACAGCCCCAATTAGTCTTAAACAGAAAATTAGTTTGTACTTGTGGTTTTTATGGTCATTGTTTTCTGTATTAGTAGTAGGTAACAGCTTTGGAACCCTACACTTAACATGGTCTGACATGCTTTTAGTCGGGTTTTGTCGTTTTACAAACAATGTTTTTTTGAATTTACATAAAAGTGTAAGTAATTTTTAGACTTGGCCTTGACTTGACTTCACCTGGGCCTCTATTCTACTGCGTTAAAACGATATCTTGTTTGACGTGTTTTAGCATCGTTTTTAACTCAACCGCCATTATTATCAATGACTTAAGAGTTATCAAAACGTTGACGATACGGAAACAGTCAAAGACGATATCGTTATTACCGTGTAGAATCCCAGCCCTGTAAGTACTTACAAGTAGCGTGAATTTGTTGTAGAGACCAAGTTACATTGCGTCGTGTCACCAAAAATTTAAAGCAAACTTCTTTTTTTAAGTGAAAATTACCAGTTCATTATTTTAATTGTTTAATGCCTACTATATATTTTCTTTTTTACTCGTATTATTATTATAAATATAATAGCAAACTTCTTTTTTAAGTGACAACGAAATACCCTTCGTTATTTTAACCATTTAATTCTTACTTTACATATACTTTTTATACTTTTATGTACTATGCAACATGATACGACTCTTATTTTAAATACTGGGTGATTTTGGGGTCATGATCCGGAATTCCCAAAGTGAATAAGATGGTCATACTGAACAACTTTTCCAATGGAACCACGAAACCACAAAATCGCCAAAAAAGACTAGCTGTTCCAGACATTAACTCCGGATCATGACCCCAAAATCTCCCAGTATAACATTTCTACACTAACACGTTAACGGTTTTGTAATAAGCTACAAAGCGTTTCGAAAAACTACGAAAATATACATTCGAAAATAGTTGAGGTTGCATCTTGCACCAACCACGAAAAACCAAGTTAAGTCCGCCATTACTATAGGAGGGTCAGGTGACAGAGGCGATCCCTCAGAACCGCTCGCGGTGACCACTCTCTAAGTCCAAGAGTTATTGCTGGGGGGCTAAGTGGAATCTATGGCGAGCCTTGATTTTAATAAGAAGGTCGTGAGTATGGTAAGGGGACATTGAGATATCCGCAGAAGGGTTGGCTTTGACATTTCTTTTATAAATTGAAAAAAAGTAGTAGGAAAGTTCCGGGTTTACTATCGATTATTATTTATTAAAACTTTTTACAGTGCTGCCATCTTATTATCATGACTTTAAAATGCAATCCATTTATTTCAATAAAATAACACTTTAACATTATTATATCAGCAACAGGCATTAAACATTTATAAGTCAACTTACTCATAACTTGTGCACATCAGTTTTACTTTAATTTAACTATCTTTAAGTTATAAGTAAAGCAGTGTTAAGTGAAACTGTAACGGCCACACTTCGGTCATTTCATGACAATTAAGTCGTTAACGACGATTTTTCATACGTAAGTTTTAAAACAAAAGGAAAGTGTTCATTGTTTCTAAGTACAGTGGTAAGACATTAACAGCTAAATGAAAACAGTACAAACAAAGCAAAACAAAATATGAGCTTAGAACAAAATGCGTCCACCATACATCATAGTTAATGTGTCACGTAGCGTGTTTTCAATCAAACTTATTACAAAAAGGTCGTAAACGAAGATAAAAACGCGCCTCCATACATCTAATTATAATTCAACATCTGTTTACTTGGAGTAATGAATCTGTAGAGGCGCTTCCACACGAGCGCGAGACGCGACAGGCGCTAATTTATACGAGTCGACTCGCAATTTACGGTCTGTACCCCCCCTAATAAACTGTTCACTTGTGTCGTCATAATAGTCCACTTTAAAAGAAGCCTATCTTTATTTAATTCAATATAAAGTAAACTGAGACTAAGACGAACTACGACTTAGCCCCGATTCGACCAAACTTTTTACACGGGGGTAAAGCTTACTCTGAGATTAGTAATGTCAAAATGCCATAGAAAACTGTCATTTTTTGACATTACTAATCTTAGAGTAAGCGTTTACCCCGGTATAAAAGTTTGGTCGAATCGGGCCTTAATAAAGAAAAACCTGAAGACACACAACTTGCATACAAGAGTAATAACAGATCAGCTACAAAAAGAAATTTGTTTTTTTTTCACTGTCCAAACTTAAGTAGGTCCTCTTTTAAACAAGTGCCATGCACTTGATGTCAAACTGCGTTTTAAAAGACAATGGGATATTCTTGACGTTTAGCTAGTTTATACGTTTAGCGTTGAATGCCAAAAAAAAAATCGTGTAACAAACATTGTCACAGTAACTTTTTACATCTCTTATCACAGTCATAAGTGATTTCTCAAAAAATATCTTCAAGTCAAGTTATAAGTGGCGGCGACACAAAATGCATAGAAATGTCCTTATGACCGCCGCGGTGAATCGTGGCATGCTTCATACATGTATTTGCATTTGTTTATTGCCGCTCGCCGCTCGTAGCTCGCCGCTCGCGCTCGTCGCCGCCACGCACACGTACACGCCGTGAGTGTAACGGTGCCAACACATCAATGATTCAAAACAAAATTGACGCATTTACGAATACGACACTGCGCTTGTGTAAGATTGAATGTAAGTTGCGATTACTGCTAAAAGGACGCCTGTAACTTGGTACGCATAGAATCAGTTTCCCGCTGCCACCCATTTCTTGCTGTTGGGTATACGCAAGGTATATTCCCTAGCCCCTAGGTCCAGCAGTTTAGGCTGTGCGTCGTCTCAGTCAGTTAAGGAAGAATCAAAATCAGAATAATCTTTATTCAAGTAGGTTTATATAATAATTAACTCTTTTGAAAGGTCATAGTAGCGACTTAGCCTAAGTTTACTGCAGGTTCAAATCGCGACCGATTAGAGAAGAAACTGTTAGAAACTCTGTCAGATATCAAATTCTTTGGACGTTCGCAAACATTTGTCGAAGAATGTTATGTGTAAGTATTACAGTAGAGATATATACTTACAGTCAGCCAAGTAAATGGTCTTTCAATTTAGACATCTTTCTATTTAACTTATCGACGTGCAAACTGAATTCAACCTTAGGGTAGCAAACCGCATTAAGCCTACTTACTTGGACACACATAACTTAATATAACATCTAACTTACTTACGCTTTACTATCAAAATAATCTGAACACATCGGGTTACTTTTTCCAATGTTTTTATATAAACTAAAGCCTGCCCCATGGCCGTGCCAGCGAGAACGGAATCAAACCACCCCCAATAAAAGTACGCGAATATTTACCTATCGCATCAAGAACAGAAAGGGAACTCTATTCTCGTCGTAAAAACTATCCCCACTTTTCATCCCTCGCACAGCTATGTGTGTGTACGTGAAAGCGTTATAATAAAGAAAAGGCTTGGTATAAAATTAAAGAAAATCCATACCATTATTGTAAAGCGGTTTTTGAAAGTTTGTTTATGTAGCAGGTAACACCCGGAACCCCTGCTACTATAAAAAAAAAACCTTTTACCATTTTAGGTACATGGTTCCAGATGTCTATTAAAAAGAAACATGCTATAAAGTTCAACCCGAGTGAATACGGGACGGGCGACTAGTGGAGCATAAAGTTATTAAAAAATAATAATAAGGAAGCTTCCAAAACGTCCGTTATGTTGTTTTTTCCGATATCTTAAACCAGTGAGTTAAAACGTCGTAAAAAACCCTTTTTTCAGACCGCTTTCTGTAAGGTACAGACTAGGCTTTATTTTTTTTAACACGGCTCAAAAATGACTTTAGTAGTAGTTTTTATACAGCAAATTACCTTATTAATTTATTTATGAAAGCCTTTATGATTCTGCTAACGTATTTTAGGTTACTTTTACCCATTCTTAAAGCTTTTTAGCGTCAAAACTCCTTAAGATAATGTTTCTCAACATAAACATCTTGCAACGATCCGCACTATTCGATGGAAAAAATCCACTAAGGCTGAATAGTGGCGGGGGGTGGGGGCCTCCTTCTACCGCGGCACTTGAGCGGGTGCCTCCCCGGCGACATTCTATGTTTATTTGCATGATTTGCATCGGGCATTCCTTGAGAGAATCTAAAAAGGTGACTTATTTTGCTTTGAGGCGGTGCTGTTTTAAATGATAATATGTATACCACTACTCACTATTAATTAAGAGAGGAGACTTTTGTTAGTTTTAATTTCAGTTTCATGAGTCACAGATTGGGATAGCATGTGGATCATGCAACATAAAATAAAAACCATTAAGTAGAACAAAAAAAAAACATGCAAATAATTTGTGTCGTTTTATAACTGATATCACTTTATTTTCATGATACATGGACGCATATCAAAAACACCTGTTTTTTTTTTGAAAAAAAACGTATATTCGCCCACTGACAACGGTCTCTTATAACTTTTCCCTTTTAACCTTTCCCCTCTAGTCCCCAGGGAGGCGGGCCCCGGGGACGCCCTCCCCTGCCACCACTCAATACCGACACGGCATGCTCGCGGCAAAGAATGAACAGGTGGCCAGACGGGAAACTCTTAAAAGTCTTTTAAGATCTGTGGGGCTAACACGCCGTACCAGGAACTAGTGTCAAATACGTCAAAGAGGAACAAGTGTCAAAGAAAGAGTAGCTGTTATGATGAAATTAATAAAATTACGGCCACCCGGTCGTTGCTTATTTATAAAAGGACTCAAATTACACAAATCACACTTTTAGTTTAAACCTTAACACTTTATTCTTACGTTGGAGAATGCCGTGGACATGAAACTAAAACAAAATCACAAAAATACAAATATATACACACCTTAAAATATAAAACAACGTGGAATCAAATTGTGCAACATCTTAATCAATATAAATTATATAATTATATTTAATTAAAGTGTTAATTAATTGAATTAACACTCCTGCACTAAATCTTAGGACGCTTCCTAACTTGTCAGTATGCTTGCAGTAAAGCTCAGAATCGCAAGGGTTGCTAGGCAACCAGTGGCATCTACCAATCAATGCGCAGCGTTTACCCCGCTTGTACGTTTTACTGCACCCATACTGACAAGTCAGGAAGCGGCCTAACTTCCATTTACTGGGTTAGTACGCTTTTGTACCTTCAAAGATTTGTCGATACCAATGAGCAAGCTTAAAAATTGCCTTAAGGCATTAAGTCCGCCATTTGTACCTACTTTGTGTACTATGCAATAATTCTTTAAAACTACTAAAGACATTTTTGTTCGGTTTATCCACACCTATTAATATTTTGTTTGTTTGTCGCGCTTTCACATCGGGAGATATCCTCCATAGCAAAATTTATTTAAAGTGGTTTAGCGGTTTAATGAATTAATTAATTTTGAAATATGAGAATACTGAAGGTCAAAATCAAAGTGGCATGTGTATAACAATTAGGAAATAGCGACCCCATGGATTCTTGAACCATGATTTGCCACCAAAGGTGCTTACCCTAGTTATAAATTATAATAAAACCTACAGAAACAAGGTCGCTTCAAGAGCCAGAAGCCAGAAATATCTTGCCTATCTGTAGCCGCTAGTCTGTGAGCGCATGCGACGGGCCTATAACGGACCCGTTTTTCGACTTTGTTTTTCCACGAGCGTCCATAGCCAAACGTTAATATTTCAGAGTGTACCAAATTCGAGGGTTAACTGTTTCAGGCCCAACTGTACGTCGAGCACTTGTTTTGTCGTTTGTCGCTCAGTGCATCTCTTTTCAAATAGAAAAGGCAAAAGCGATTACCGAGCGACGAATATGTCGCGGTTAACTAGTGCTATCTGCCCTGTCGTTGACCTAGATAGTCGATGCTAAAAGATCAAAGAGTAATAGAGTAGTTATGTAATATACCGCAGTACGCCAAAGTTGCAGGTTTCTGTAAAGAAACTGCTAAAAATAGCTAGGAGACATGTAGCAACGTTAGGTCACGTAGAAAAACGAACTAAGGCTAGCATAATTTTTTTGTATCCCTCATATTGAGATTAAATTGAACTGTTGAAATAATTGCAACCTAATTTAAGTTTTCTTGAAATTATTTGTTTAACAAAGACTTTTACGCAATAGTATTTTTGTTGTTTAAAAGTCTATGCATAGACCCAGTAACTTAATTATGTAAACATTACAATATGTAGGAAAGAAATCAAGAAAAAATACTCTTATTGTAATACAGTACATACATTGTAAATATATAGCACAATAGTCGGACGTGTGGAGGTCGGTATCGCGGGACGCAGCACTCGTCGCCATGGCAACGCGATAAAACCTCGCCTTTTCATAGCCCCGCAGTACACGCGAAGATATCAAAGGCTTTCTTTTATTTTATCTACACTAATATATAAAGCTGAAGAGTTTGTTTGCTTGAACGCGCTAATCTCAGGAACTACTGAACCGATTTAAATGAAATTTGGTTTGGATATAACTTAGGTCCCGGGAAAGGACATAGGATACTTTTTATCCCGGAAAATTGGACAGTTCCCGAGGGAATAGCGATAAACGAGGTATTTGACATAATTATAGATGACACTATGAAATTGTGATTTAATAGTGTCGTCTACATACACATAGGGGGAGGAGCGGAAAACTAATTCCACGCGGACGAAGTCGCGGGCGTCTTCTAGTTTTGATATAAAGCGATACTGGCATAGATGACAATCTATGAAAGAAAGAAGAAAGGTTTTTTTTGAGGGTGGATGTGAATACATGACAAAACCGAAGCGACGTGTACAAAAGTATCTAAGTACCTACCCACTAAAATGTAAATGCGGTGCTTTTAATTGTGAATAAAGCCGTCAATGTGATCTCTTTAAAACGTTATAGTATCTATTATGCCATTTCCGCGGTAAGTGTAATACGTTATTTTTTCTTCAAGAATTAACTAAGTATTATTAAAGTATAATGTAGATTAGAGTGTCATGCTTATTTAACACTCACCTGAAAAGTAAAAGATTTGACAATGAGGTTTTTATAAATTACTGGGACATACTAATACTATTGTGCAAAATGTGGTTACAGAATTATCAAGTCTTTTTAGAGTTGTTGGTATTTCTGTAGCTCTGCCTACCCACTCTGGGAATGAAGGCGTGATGTTATGTATGTTATGTACTAATACTATTAATGCACAACCTTTCACTTTTCTCAATCTCTCAAGGGTTAGCTGGAAGAGATCCCTTAAAGGGATAAGTTCGCCTTTGTACATCTTTTTATTTTTATTAATTGTATTGTTTTGGTTTTTCTTTTGTACAATAAAGTGATTACATACATACATACTATTCCAATACTCAAGTCATTATCATACCTTACTCATAACGGCTAGTCAAAAATCTTCATAAGATTCATCTGAAATTCTATTCTATTCGTCAAAGATACTCTTTCAAATCTCAAAGCGCCCGCTCGAGTAGGGAGTAGTTTCCAATTGACAATATACCTACCGACAGCGGGCGATCGCTCGCAGGCCGTAAGCCCTCCCGCCGCGGAATTTAGATAAAATGCCAGTGTTATGTGTCGAAGTTTAGTTCACTGTATGTGGTATATCAATGGTTGTGATTCACTTTTTTTGGTTTATGATTGGTTGTGGTTCACTGTATTTGATATATGAGGGAAAAAAATGTATAAGGTGATGACACCAGTGTTCGACACTTCTATCTGACATGCACCAATCATCGACAGAAGCTTTTAAATTGATTGTTGCAAAACAAATGAATAACTCTTATCTTCTTTGAATAAGAGTCAGTGTCGAACATTGGTCCTTTGTCGAGTACTGGTGCTGTTACCTTATGCCAATCTAAAACTAGTCTCGTTAGATTTCAGCTGTTCATGTAAAAATGTAAAGCTGGAATCATATAGATATCGTTAAAATACTAAACGGTTATCTCTGTGAACATTCTTCAAGGATGCCGAATAACGGTTAACTAATGTGTATTGTGTCAAATATTTGTACAAGAAAAAAACACTGTAAATTTCGTTACTCAAACTTTTTTTAAAACAAATACTGGCTTATACGGCTGTCTGCCGCCTTAGCAATGTATAGCAACGCATTACATTACAAAACATCAAAATGATGTTACAAAATTTTTGATCCTTAGAATCTTTAGGCTGCATAAGCTACATTAAGCAGGCATCATTTCAATGTGGGCACCAAAACTAAAAACAGCGCTTAAGTCGCCCATTTGCATTTAAGACAGCTACCAAAACTATCCCGACCTCTTTCCAGCGCAATCAACATACAAAGACGAGGGGCTACATAAGCTACATTACGCGGGCATCACTTCATTGTGGGCACTGTTCTAATTGTAACTACACTCGGGGGTACCATCAGGCGCTCAGCGCTCCGGCGGGTAGGCGTGTGCCACTAATCTTCGACCCCTCCATACCAATACTCGAACAAAAATCCCTACCCCATCTCCAACCCTAACACCACAACACAAAGACCACTTTCAAGTAAACCCCCCCCGTATTATTTGCGAACGTAGCGAGGGGTTAACACACACTATCAACTCATTAAATTGCATCGCCTTTTTAATGAGTCTGAAAGTGAACAAAGGATATTGTACGCGATTACATTAAGTACGTAGTTGTAGCTAGGTGATGCTTTCGAGAGCTAGACTGGTATCGTTTTGTTTTAGCACGTTGAGTTGTTAAGAACTGATAGCCTAAGTATCTATTGACTGTGGGAAGAAATATATTTTATTTAGATTAAAAAGAGCTTGACGCTGTGATAGGCGTAGGCGTAACTATGATAACTTTCAAATTGCGATCACGTAATTAATATGTGTATAGTCCATTCGCTTACATAGTGTTGTCGCCTTTGTATTGCCCCGCCTTGGCACGTTCTGCTTTTGGTCAAAGACTGCCGCCGCGTAAACAAAGAATGTAACCGCAAGTAAATTTGGCAGTTTACATTGAATCAAAATCGCATTTTATTACAATAACCACAAGTGCGTGCGGGTTTAGCGACACTATCGAAGTGAATGGACTTTAACTGATAATTTCACAGGGAACATTGATTTTTGGGGTAAGTGGAATCCGAGACCCATAGATCATTGTAATCTTGCTAAGACTGCTAATGCGTTCCCAATCCTGAAGACGATGATGGAAGGACGAGGAATACCTCTATGCGAGTAATTTATTTATTTCATAAACTGTCTTATCCCCATACCGCAACAAAACAGTGCAAACATGCTGCTTGGTGGTAGAAGGACCCGGCATAAGGTCGCCCCACCATTATCATAACTTCAATGTTCACAATTTCATTTCAAAACTACAAATACTTTGCTCACAAAACTGAAATATAAATGGCACGATCATTTATATAATTTGCACACACGTGACATTATTTTACGTTCCCATTGGCGTCACATAGTTAAAGTATACGCATAAACCAGGACACAATTTACGTATCACCTAAGTAACTAGTAACGTATTGCAGACTACCCTCATATTTACGCGCTGAATATGCTATAAAGTGATATCACGTGATCGTTTCCCGGGTAATAGTTATAAATTACCGGGGTAGTTTATAAAAGCCGGTTAACCCGAGGTAAGCGGACAAGGAGTATAATTTATTATTGGGAAATTCGCGGGTATGAAAATACGCAGTTTGGTATGACTATGTAGATGATATCGTTCTGAGTAGGTATATCCATTACTATATGAGTGTTAGGTGCCGTGACAAGGATTTACTTATATGTAATATTTTTTTAATTTATAAACAAATTGAGTGGTATATAATGAACACTTTAAATGCTAAGAATTTAGAACATTTACAATATAGGCGTTTTATTGAGAAATTACTTATTCTCAATAAAACGCCTAAAATAATGATTAATAAAAGCATGATTAATTCGTCATTATATTTTTATGTTTGTCAATTAGTTACGCACATTGTAAGGCCTTTACAGAAAAAGAGATTAAAAATATACGTTAATTAGAAAGTATAAGATGTTTAAATGATACAGTTGTTGCAAAAAAAAAGAGTTCTACTCTGAGGAAGTCGTAGACACAAGTAAGTAAAGAATAAAGCAAACTTATATAAATAGCATCATATCAATAATAAAAAAATCAACTTAATAAAGTAGAACATAATAACAAGAAGTACTAGGAATACATAAACCATAGCATTTACCAATGTCGGATAAAGTAATGGGCATTTTGTCATACATATTGGCGTTTCGAATAAGAAATATGCCGGCTGCAGCACTGTATCATCTCTGCAGGCTCGCTTCCCTAAATTATTATATTCTGTACAGTCTGCTAAGAAACTGAATCAAAATAATAAATCAACATGTAATCAAATACAATAATTATCTTGAACATGACATTTGTGAAATAATACAAACAAACATGCCATTTTGTTTTTAAGAGAACTTAATGTAAAACACAACGCAATGTGTTGACAGAATACGTATAAAGCTTACAACTATTTTTAACTGAGTGGCAAATATAATAAGTTTCTTAGTAGCAACAGTTCTATTTCAAAACCATTGTAAATATATGTCCATATTCCAATGAAAATTGTAATAGGTTCTGTACGCGATTGTACTTGGTTTTATATTCGCGAACCCGGCAGTATATTTATCGCTGAAACTTTCAAGGTGACCGTATAATGTTTTGCCCGCGCTATCCCGAAATTATTTGAGGAGTCAACTTTCTTTAACCTAAATTAAAATAAAGAGATCCGTATTTTTTGGAAAAATAAAAATAGTTAAAAGCATTGCAAGGGAAATATGTGTAAAGAAACAACAATAACCTTTACGACCGAGCAATCTACATCCGACATAGCTTGTTACACACACGCGTATAAACAAACACAATAACTGGCGAAATGTTGGAACAAAACCAGCGTGAGCAACGCGCCGAAACCAAAACATAAACGTTATATCGGCGATCCAGCCAAACTGCTCTATCAAAATATAACGACTGCGATAAACCCGATGGAAAAGAAAGCAAACGTTTCCATCGAATTTTCCAAAGATCGTACAACTGCATCCTCTTCTTACCATTATAAAATGCCTATTTCTATCTTTCTCGCGCTAGTGTTTTCTGTTTTATGGGAGAGTCGATAATATTCGGACCGCGCTGCGAGATATGAGTGCTAAATATTTTATGATGTCCAAAGTGTCGATGTAAGGCTTGTTGTTGAGTAGGCTGCAGATCAACAGCTAAATGGTTTCTGGCGAGAACATCGAATATAACTATTGACGCAAGTTAAATTGGACCTCCAATGTTTTTTTTTATCGCATTAATCTATGAATCTATCTTTTCTTGAAGTAGTGATTAAATAAAGTTTACCATTAAATTCAATTTACATAATTACAACTCAGTTTTTTGTCACGTTTGTCTCTTACAAACTGTCTTGTCGTAATGCCATTAATCTTAGGAGGCTGGCAGCGCAGCAAACGACCTCCCGTTAAGACCCTCCATGGGCTGGGTGCCCTGTAATATGCTTGTGTACCCGAACGACGAATAACTAAACACCGCAAACGTACAAGCCAAACACGACCTTCCACTAATTGCTATTAGTGTCATTAACGCGTAAACCTTGCTCTGCATTTCAACCTTTGGTTCCGGAAATAAATAGAAAATAAGAAAATAAAGGAATTCCAGTGCGAGAAAAAAAATACGTAAGATGTATTTTCTCGAAGAGAAGCGTGTCGGTGGCATTGTTAAATATATCGTCCAATCAGTATCTCTTGGAACGAGGAGGAATTAGCGTTTGGAAGTGAACGGCGGAGCGACGAATCCTGGTCCACCCTTTTATGCGGTGTAATAAAAAAGGTTATTTGAATTTGGAAGAAGAATTAAAAAAAGAAAATGAATTCCGCACTAATTTAAGCGAAGCTTCCTCGACGATTTTAGGGGGGATCGAGACGGTTTAATGAATCATGCATTTAAGTTGAAAGTCTGCCCCTACGCTTTTAGATTTTTGCCATTACACAGTTAAACCTCTGAAGAGGGCTTATTTTAGAAATCCGTGATTTGGGAGGTAAGTATTCTTATCTACGTATTAGTTATACGTCAGTATACTACTGTTTACGAACAATGCGGTTCACTTTTTAAATATAAATAGGAAACATAATCATATAACTCATGCCAAGCCAAATATATAATCACACCCCAGAACCTCCAAAATGACTTCCTTGCAGCTAAAATTCTTATAACAGTTCCCTAAAAAAACTAATCACAGATAAGCGACCTCTCGTCCCTCATTGATCCTCCATCGAAAAGGTTACTGAGGCACTTCGTCTTCATTCGGTAGTCCCTTTAAGGAACGTATCACTAGTAATGAAGGCTAATTCTTTCATTAGGTGCCGTGACAACGGGAGATTGTAAGGCAAACGAGGACAAACGCCGGGTGATATTGTGCGTTAGATTTCTAGTGTGAACAAGTTTATTTATGTTGGAACTCATTTTTAGTTTATTAGTTTAATTTTAGGAAGTAAAAAATAATCATTGTCAAGTAATAAAATGAAATCTATTTTTTACAAATACGAAAACATTGGGATTTCTGTATAGGTACTTCCATAACACTCCACTTTTTGAACAAGAATACTGGAATAGCTTTATTACTAATAAAAGCTATGGCAGAAACATTATTGCTGAAATTTAAGACTCGGTTACAAAAACAGTGGAATGGTACCCCTAAACGAGCTGCCAATTTATAAGCACAATAACGTGCTTTCATTTCATACATTTTCTACTGCCTACGCATCCAATAGATCCCATTTATCAATAATATAAATCGAAATCCGATCTGACAAGGCGTTAATGGGAGCTCAATGCAATTTAAGATCCCTAGTCTGTATTAAACGAATTTCTTTTACGGCCCCGTATTGGTATTGGAATAAATCGATAACTTATAGTGACAGTAGCTCCGGGTTTAAATAGGGGAAAACTGAAATATAACTGCTGTATATTATTACTAATAAGAAATATAATGTTATGTTTTTGGTCTTTGCATCCTTTTGTAACGTTTTTTACCTGGTCAACCGCATTCGCTGGTCGATTAGTTACACCGCAAAGTTAAAAAAAAAAAAACAAAATAACAAGAAAATATCTAAAATTGGGTGAGAATTTTTTTCTAATTGTTAGTGAGCAATATTATTTTGTTAATTAATCGGTTTAACCGTTTGTACATCATCGCAAAACGCAACTTTTAGTAATATAAATACTAAACTACATTTTTTAGTTACGTAACATTTCAATTTCCCAACATGAAACTTGTATGAATGACGTTAGACGATATCCGAGTTTCAACACTCCACATGACGCGAGCATTTTAAAGTGAAAATTGAATTCGCAAGTGACAATCGAAGAAGGTGCTATCAAAGGGTCGCCTTGCTGTATACATGTACCCATTTAAGATTGACGAAAGCACACATATTATTCTGCCACTCTTAAATGAAACGAAGTGCAAATACTGGCCATTGATAACAAACTAGCTTTTTCAGAGAGGCCAGATTCCTAATTTGAACTATGCTTAGTACAATGGCCAGCACAAGTGGTGTATAAATAAACGGGAACACAAGCGGACCACGCTAATGCAATTTACAAAGCAGGCAATCACGAGCGCTACCCACATTGTTGTACAGTCTCCGTCAAAGAGCAAAGGAAGGAGCTCTGTCCCTTAATAATTAATTGGCGTTTAAACGCGCTGACGTCTTGAGCTCCGCCGGGGCACATGCACCCTCTAGTGTGGGTACTAGAACGTGTGTTCAGGAGCATCTGCTAAATTCCTATTACGCTGCTGTTTGGTCGGGAAATGCTTTGGTAATGGTTGTGCACATTATAGAATTCTAGACAACAGTTAAATGGATGCTAAACTCACAGACTTTGAAATGAAAAATTGATCATAATACTCCTTTCTACAACCTTTAAAGGCTGTTGAAAAAAAAGGTAAAGTGCTAGCAAAGTTAATGAAAAAAAATGGAATCCAAATGCGAGTTCGTTCATAAACTACAATTAGTGGACATAATTTGAAGAAGATTGCAGGCCATTAATCAAGTAAAAAGGCATGATTACATCCAAATCTAGATAACTAAGTGAATGAACCACTCGTTCAAATTGAATTTAAGTGATGTTTTGCTTTTTGCGGTAAGATAACGGTCGTATGATTGTCATCAAGCTAATGAATTTAAAATGATTTCTATGAGTGACGTTTGAGCTTTTAAGCTTTTGGTAACTAAGTCTTGTTTAATACGATAGGTATAAACATAACAATAACTGTGGCAGTGGCTTGGAACTTTATAAGATTTGGATTTTATAAGTCGATCATAAGTCATAAGTCGGTTTTACAAGTTTTATTGGTAACGAATTTAATGTATTGGATTTGTTTATTGTATCCGTTTTATTTTATGTTCTTTTAACCGGTTTAAATAAAGGGTTTTACATTTAGCACCCGCAGCAACCAGTCCTCCCAACCTTCGGGTTCAGGGCGTTCAAGATAAGTACCTACTCCGGAATCTCGAGAACATAAACGAAAAAAAAAATCAATTCCGATTAAGATGTTTTCAAGTCTTGCAGTATAAATCACTGACCGATGCAAAAATACACTTTCTATTTTAATAAATATATAAATACATTGTCTAACAATTATCTTTAAAGCTTGAACACCATAATTATAAGGGTTTAACTTCGCCGGAGTGATAACAATTCGTTTGCTGTCCGACTCACGCAAAGCCTTTATAAAAATAATAATGAACCTTAGTTTGTTTTGTTACGAACGGCCGGGTATGTTTGTCTTCAAAGATGTCACGCATGAATTACATTCAATTTAAATAACCATTCTAATGTACTTGAACAATCATAAAGACCAAGATGATATTCTGTTCTATTTCCTCATTTCGAAAAAGATTTTTTTATTATAAATTGGAGAGAATAGAAATTTTGTCATTACATCCAATTTAAGCTTCGCCAATATGGCGGTATTAGAGTTGAAATTTTCAACGAACAGAAGCAAAGAGGGCGGATGATAAAACCCGTCACTAATTAAATGGCCCGGAGACGTCCTCTTCTTAATAGATAGGTATGTCGCTAATTTGGACTCATTTTGTCGAGGTTTACGCAATATCAGAATTCAAATGGAATTTAATTATTTTTAAGAATATTATACTTTAAGCTGCACTGTAGAATCAAATTAACTGTATAATTTTATTGCAATAAAAATATTGGACGTACGAACGTAAGTACGTAGCCGGACCGATTATATTTTATTTTGAATTAAATGATCATTAACTTAAACTAAAAATACAGCATACCTTGACATTTAGACTTGATTTGACTAAACAGAAGCGTGAGTTGGATAGAAAATCTCATAGAGAATAATTTTATAACGCCTTGAGGTCGCTTCCTTTTGATTGTTTTCTTTTTGTCGTATTCCTGATTCGACATAGTTTGATTGGACACATTCCTGTTTCGGGGTTTTTGGACACACTTTAACTACCAAGTTATACTATATCATGCTTATGACTTTGCTTGCATAATAAAAATAAAAGACTTACTTATTAGCTCCCATCATATTACGTTCTGCAATCCAAAAGTTTTTATGTTATTGGCGTTTGGGAAATATATTTTTATTTTAAATACTATATGTTTTAACTATTTACCCGATACAAATATATATTAGTGATAAACTGACTTTATTATGTGTAATCATTTATCTTGAAACAAGAAGTGTAGACATCAGGAATACAACCCTCCTTCTCGGTAAAGTCGGACGTGAATGTGCAAATCTTCAAAATCGCGATAAAATTTCTTTCTAAACCAAAAATATAAGGGGCAGTAGAATCGCTCCATAGATTCGAATCAACATCAGGATCGGGCTAGTTGCAATTCATCATTATTATTCCAGACAATTTATCAAGCGGTTGGCTCGCTTCGCCCGACCGGATCGCACATTCTAACGAGATGGTGAATTTTCACCGAATAATTTGCGAACCGACGAATCACGTATTGGAATCGGGAATGAGATGGGAATTGAGATAGAAGAGCTGAACATGGTAATGCTATAAAAGGAACTTAGATGGAAAGGTCACTTAGGAAAAGATGAAATGCCATCTGCACATAGCAGACAGAAAGGACTGGAATTCATCTTTTTAAAATAAGTAGTATTTTGTAAAATAAATAAAACGATATGTACCTACTGTACAACGCTTGAACCATTGGGTTAACAAATCTGTACGGAAAGTATTACAGAAATAGCAAAATTAAATAAATATTGTTGGAAATTCCGCTTTGTCGATGTAGCGTCTCGTGCAACGAGGGTCGATACGATTACCGCGGCTTATTACTGCGACTTTATCATATTTCAATTTATTGACGATCGTCACCCGGACTTATCGAGTAGAAAAATCAGAGGGCTAGAGTACCGCCACTGATATAAATCAGAAATGAGACGTCTCATTACTGCGCCACTTTGATTTATTGATCTAAACCCAGCTTCCTCACGTACCCTTAAATATGCAGCGCAGCTCCTTTAAAATAACATCCATAAACACCGAAAGTTAGAGAAATGTAAGAATTTTAAGTTAAGCATTAGATAAGTCGGCGGCAAGAAAATGCTTGGTTGGAGGGAATAAGAAAACGGTCATAGTTGTTAAGTCTTACACAGTTTCTGTCGCTATCTCGTGGATAAGAAGCCTAATCACCGCCGTCGTGTCTGTATCGGGGCGGCGAGCGCGCGGGCGTTCCCCAGGGTAAGCTTTTGGGACCAGTATTCTTTTTTTGGTTTACATTACGTTGTAAGTGTGCCGAATTACTTTGCGTCCCGCTTTTTATACAGAATTTCGTGATTTGTCTGCGTATTTTTGGATAGTGTGTTTTTGTTGTCATATTCTTAAGCATAGCGGATATTAACATTTATTAAATATGTGGGAAATGCTTAATAATAGTTATATTTTAATCTGTAAACAATTGAGCTTAAATGAAACATGAAACATAAAAGGGCACAATTTACAAATCTTTCCTACAGGTAGATGAAACTACAAAGCTATTAATAAAGTGACTATGAACTTATCGAAACTTCGCCGGTGTAACTGCAGCCCGCAGAGGTCGCGCACCAACTAACTTGCCGCAAACTATTTGTAATACGAATTTATTGTTCTTGTTATACGTTAACACTGGGAATTTATCGCTGCATGAAAATCGAATTTAATTCCTTGATTGTAAAAGTTTTAGTTAAGTTTTAGGGAAGCAAAATGTTTTGTATGATAATTCTAGATAAAAAATGTAATGTAGAAATCAGACCCTTAGAAAAGAATTTATTTGGCGAGGCGGCGGCGCGGCGGCGCGGCGTATCTAATGAGATAATATAATAGCCGTGATTCCCTCGTACCGCCGTTCACGGAACCGAAAATTACCGGAAAACTGCAGGCAAAGAAGCGCCGCTTTCGCAAAATAGCAACCCTTTTATTTGAAATAAGAGTTTCAGTATCAACGTCTCATTTTTATACCAATGCAAATTGCCGCTTAGAAGTTGTAGTGTATTGTTTATTATATTATACCTATTGTATTGTGGCTTGGTACGTTGGACGTACGTCAGTATGCTTTAATGATCAACTAGTAAAAATTACATGGAAAATTTACTCCATGACCTTGTTTTTATTAAAGTAAAAAGAACATTTTTTTTACCTCACGAGAGTCCATGTGCTTTTCGCCCACATAATTATTCAAATCATTCAGATTAACATTTTAAACAGCTACATTTATCTAAAATGCATGGCACCAAGTCTATCAAATAACAAGCACAGGAGGGTCATATCGAATTGGGAATTGATTTTGTCGCACCCGAAATAGGGTGTAAAGATCCCATTGTAATATAGATGTCAGCCATATGTCGCGAGAGCTTGCCCCTTTGCTACGTCCGCTGGTATATTTCGGTATTTCTCTTTTAATGAATCCACCATTTCACAACAATCTTTTGAAAATATTTCGTTTTTTTATTTGGCTCTTTTCTTTTGTGCAACCGAAAGTTTTATGTGCAAAGTTCCCACCAACCCTTCTCGATTGGTTCTACAAAACACTTTTAATCCTTTAATAGCCATTCCAGTCACAATATGTTTAACACAACAATTCGGTTTAGTGGCGGTCCCCTCGCCTATCGTTTTACATTCGAACAGAAACATCTTAATCATTACGCTTCATAAATTTCTTAAGTGATTGCCTAGGGGGCGATTGCGTGGCGACGAATTGATTTCGAAAGTCCATCTTTTAAAGTACCCGGACCCTTTGCACGCTACCTTTGTTTTAGACTATTAACAATTTTCAACATGTTTAAAAGTCAAAACGAGTGTAAATATAAAGTTTAATTGCGATCAATTTAAATAACTGCAAAAATACATTGTGTATGCTCAACATAGCTTGTTAGGTCTACGTTGTATTTTCTCAATGCCGTAGTCACCGTCACTCTTGTTATTAAAAAAACGGCCATCACGCACTTAATACTGGTATAAATTGTAAAAAATGGAATAGCTGAATACAGCATCGCATAAGTTAATAGTAGTCGGCCGCGGGCAGGCGGGTACAGATAATGAAATTGTGTACAGAAGCGCAGCGCGCGTGTCTCGGGCAAAAATCCACTTAACAAATTGCTGCTGATTCGAAGGGCTCTGGATTGTTGGCCGCTTTTACCGTTACGTCAATTATACCCGGTGTTATCGATACTCGAACGCTTCTGTTAAACTGTTTTGTTTCACGTCCGAGTATCAAATTTTTGAATTCATGACGAGCGGTCCCGAAGGGACGGTCGTGGGCTCCGGAATGTTAACGAGTAAGATTGTTTTTTTGCAATTGTTTTTGTTTAATTACGTTGAATTCAAAAAAAGAAGTACGACTATGCTATTAAATAGTAATTTAATAACGAATAGTTAGTTGAAGTACCTAAACTGGCATACTCGCCTTTTAGTGTACCTTAATTTTCATTAAAAAAACATGATTACTGTTATTTTAATTAATTTAATAACCATGTCAACTACACCACTTAATTTGCTAAAACCATTATCTTATGACGCATGCATAAAATGATTAAACCATCAAAAAAGTATCATGTCGCCGGTGGCGGCGTATAAAAAAAGAGAATGATAGGAGCAAATTGCGAAAAACACGACTGTAATGAATTCGGCGCCGGCCCGCACGCAATTGCACAATTTCAATTAGCACATTAGTTCGCGAGCGTACAGGGCGAGGCCTGATGTATTATTGCGGGGTACATTAGCGACTTGTGACCGTGATAGTACCCTGCAATTGCCATTCAATTAATGCAAACTGGAGAATTAACAGTTACGTGAACTTCTACGACTATTACTGGAATGAAACGGTACGGGCGTGGAAAAAAGAACCAGTGAGCTATCACACATTTTTGACGATTGAAATACCTAGCATAAAAAAAACTACCGATAAACGTGAAGATGAATAATAATTTATAGAAAGTCATCTACGTAATGCATGGTCTGAGGTGGTGTACTTGTGCGTGACATAGATAGTGTAAGCACTATCAGATAGGCTAATTGACATGCTACGCACTAATAGTAGTGCTAATAGATAATACCGCACAAAACAGGACGACGCGGTAGGAGTGCAATCTATCTCTACAAAGCAAGTGCTCAGAGTATACTGATTGTCAAGAAGAAAACAAAAACAAATAACCAAAACCATCGATGTCATCTAAAATACCCCTATAAATATTCAACGGCTGAAAAAATCGTTTGTTACCTCACACTTTGAAGCAGTTTAATTTACATCAAACGCTGAAAAATCAAGTTTATTAGCGGTTAGGAAATTTCCACGATCAACTTCATGCCTCGCCGAAAAGCAAAGGAAAGTTCCCACACAAAGGCTGGCATTCAATTTTTTTTTGTTTCCAAGGTAGGAAAAATTTGAATCGAGTGAATTACAAAAACCGACATTTGGATCGCAGGGTTGCCGGTGGAAATTTGTTGTTTTATAAAAATACTTTCAAAGTCTGAACCTTTACACTGGCTACTGAACGTGATTAGCCTTGATTTTTTATTTTATTGTAGTAGGTTTTTATCGAAAACTAAAACGTAATAGAAAGTTATTTTTGAAATGGTGGGGTTACTAACTACCTTGCTATCTGATAATAAATAGGTAAGTAAGTAATTGAAGCAATTTACTAAATTCAATTTTTGACTTAATAAAAGGAACTTTAATAAATAAATTACATTTCTCTTATTCTTCAATAATTTTGTCTGTACACAAACATATTTTATTTATACCTACAAACATTTTCCATCGTCGTTCACTCCCTACATTCGCAACCCTACATTTTGAATATCGAACGACGTACCAAACGAGAGACGCCTATCTCTATTGAATTCCCTAAAAAGGACCAAAAATAAAGGCACGTCCCGACATCACCTACCAATAGTTCAATTCCATTGAAATTTTGGTATTTGTCAGCCTGATTAGCCTCCTCTTTTTAATCTAAATTCGAAATTCAAATTTGTGAATGACACAGCAGGCGACGCGTGGGGTATTTTGGGCGGCTTTTGTTTTTTTTTCGGCAGCTAATTAAGAGGAGTTCTTGTGGTTTTTGACAATTCGACGGTTGAGTAGACAAAGGTAATAAGTTACCTTCCGAAAATGCGTTTTTTTACCTTATCAAAATAATAATGAATACGTTTTTGTAGTTAGTTGGGATTGAAAGTATAATAAAATTTGAGGCACTTTCTAACGTACCATATCAAGCAAATTTATTTCCCAGAAATCAGGATAAATTTTATTGCATTTTTCAAAGTTTAAATCAAAATCATCTATGTAAATGTACAAATGCTACTTTGTCTCGTTTAATTAATATTGCTGATAAATTGTGGCGTCTTTTATTTACGTACAAAGAAAATATTTCCAGTAGCAAAACGGTAGCTTCTTTTGCTACCAACATAATAAATTATCTATCTGCCCATATTAATTTTACTGCAAGTTTTTAAACTAAAAGCTCAACTGGTTCCGTAAAATCCTCTCTTTCATAACGTTGTGAAATTCTAAAATGATCGAGCGTAGAAATTTAGTCAAACTTTGACCACAACTTCGCAACATAAATGAAAAGTGAAAAAAAATGGAGTAAAAAGTCACTTAAACGAGGAAATGCATTCATCTGGGTTTTTAGACGGCCGTAATAATTGATGAATCGCTACTTTTGTATGGGTAAAATTAAAATTGTAATATTAATTTTAATATTCATCATAACTAAGACATATTATGAAATTTCTTAATTTTTGATCGTATAAAATACAGATATATAGAGCGTGTAAATTTCATAGGGGAATATATTTAACAACAATTAATGTACACACAAATTAACGTAAAAACTTGTGTACCAGCAACATAATAGTTTTTTTTTTCTTACTAATTATTTCAGCAAGCAATGTATCATATATAACGCCAATTAAATTAAAGCATCCACGTAAAAATATCTTACATATTACGGTTCGCCATTTGTTTACTTCTCCAATAAAAGTTAAAAATAAAGATCATTAATTTATTTCAATTAATATAACTATAAATCGTGGCGGCTGACTCTCATGAGATAGGTACTTATTCTCCACATGTCATTCTTGCACTTGGATACAGGCACACATATACACACTTTGTTAATTCGTTTTGTAATAGGAAGTTGCATGCGTCGCATTGCTCCTAGGACAAACTTGAAAAAATTAAATACGCGTCAATAATAAAGTTTACTAACAAAATATATTTCTCATCTAATTTGTATGATTGTTAACTACGTCTAGGTAAAATGTATGCTCGTATGAAATATACACGCTGTATACACAAACAAGCCAATGTGAAGATGGGCACAAATTATTATGAAACAGGTACGTCCTCACTAAATCTTTTTAATAAAACACGTGTACAGACAGAAGGGGAAGTTATTAAACCAACAACATGGTTTTTGGTCGGAAAATATTGTTTTTACTTAGCTTTTGCAGTCAGTTTTTGCCCATCGATTAGGGGTGTCTATCATCATCGAAACACCTTTCATTGAATGTACCATTTCATCGAACGCTATTTTCTGCTGAAACCATATGTTTTCAGGATATCTAAACATCTAACCTAACCTAACGTACGTAATAAATCGATGAAGTGAAATTCTATACAGTGATGAGTTACCATCGATAGGCTTATTGAGAACGAATGAAGAATACTAACTTTTCCGACCAAATACAATAACGTATGATTAAGCACCATATTTGTAACATTATTGGCTTATTTAAGTTCACTTACCTATCTATAATAACAGGATCTGAAGGGGTTTCGTTTCTGTTGCCGCAGCTCTTCTTATCACAACACCGACTAAAACAAATGTAATGCATTATAATAATATTATGTAATAAGAAGACAAAATTATTGTGTTTCCATTTTAACCTAACAGACATAATTCCTACAACAAATACGTAAGTAATAATACGAGTACATAGAAGTATATTTTTTTAATAATTTTTAACACTTTTAAAGATAACATTTTTTTTTAAATATTATTCTTTTATAGGTATCTCTACTAATGGAACATAAATTAAAATAATGCTAAAACAACATATTTGCCCTCTAAAATCTACACACATTTTTTTATTCAATACATTTAAAAATAAAACTCAATTATTGCATAAAATAACGATTTTTCGCACGTTCCATTTCACCTTCCGACTTCACTCACATCGCAGGGGATAAAATCGATAGTATGTGTGCCGAAGGGTACCGTATCACTCATACCGCCGATTCATAGTGCGGCATAATGTGCCACTGAGAGATACGTGCGCTTTAAATTTAATAAAAATCTCGCAGAAAATGATATTACGGATACGTTATAAGGGTTGAAAAAGCTTTCTAGTATAGCATAAGGCTTTATAGAATAAAAGTGATTCTGATTCAATAAGTCAAGTCTAATTTAAGAAACATTTGATACCAATAAAAACTCACAGTATTTGTTACATTTGTGTTATTCGCCAATTTAAAAAAATATAAACTCTATTAAAATTTAACAAAAACATATTTAGTTTTCGTTGGCTTCTTATTATCTAAATTAACTGGCTACATCACAAAAGGAAACTTCCTATTGATGTAAACTAAAATGTTTTTTTCCTGATGCGATTATTGTAAACATAAACAATGTACAGGATGATCGTTTTTCAAAATATATTTATTAAAAAAAGCATCTCTAACATACCTAAATGAAACCAAAACACTATGAATATTTGAGAAACTATTCCAAAAGCCTCCTCCACACTGCACTGCCATTGTGTACGTCGCGCGCCCTATCGGGCCTCCTTGACGCGAAGGGCAAAGACATTGAAAGGACAGACTCCCTCGAGACTCCTCCCCTGAAGACGTGTAAACGGGACGCACATATCGTCCGAAAAGAGTCCGCGATATTGCGTCTAAGGTGGAATAAAATTTTAATTGCTCACACAGATGCAACGGCGTGTAAACACGAACGCACACGTAGGCGCGGCGGCGAGACGCAGTGCTGTTACGACCGGAAAAACAACCGCAAACAATCGGTTAAGTTAATAAGGACATTCACTTCTTTGTTTTGGGAGCGAAGTTTAGGATATATAATTGGGTTGGATTACACAAGCGTTGCTATGATTTGTTTGCAAACAATATTGTCTTGTATTGGCTCGAAAAAGAAAGTGTTTTTTTTAATTTTCGTGAATCCGTCTGTTATTGCCAACAGCCTAAAAGTTTGTAATTTCACGTAAATCGGTTGGGCTGATTGAGATAGGTACTTTTTTAACCGTCTTGTTATTTTAAAGAGCATATAGATTCAGAAAAGCTTCTGAAATGATGAGGGTCTGTATATTTACATTGTTGACATAGTTGAATACCCGATGGGTGGCATCAATAGCGACTTAGTCAGAACGATGACACGCAGAAACACGGAGTTTATGACAAATGAACGTTATGACAGTTCTCTGAATTTTAGGTTTTTTACATCTTTTTATTTTTGTCGATAATGATTATTTATAGTTTTGTTCTCTTACCTGCACATGACTTCGTGCGTTAGTAAAACTCGGCACATTTCAGGGTTTTTGTCTTGTCCTTCATACACTATTGGCTGCAACAAAACAATACAAGGGTTAAATACCATCTGATAGAAATAGCATGCAAATAATTAAAACATTGAGTCAACATTAAAACTAAATGCATCATCATTCATCTATCATAGATCAGAGTAAAAATTGTATTAATTGAAAATAACCAATATAACTTTTGACACCTGTTTTTTTGCTAAAGCTTTTTCTTATAGCAACACTACCGCTAGCACCAAAATTGAGAAACGAATACACATTAGTTATCCTTTTCACTCTCTAGGGTACCGAAAAGTATCGAATGATCTGAGCCAAAGCCCATATGTCAAAGCACAGAAGCAGTGAACCTAACCTAACCTAACCTAACCAATGTGACATTTTATGAAAATCTTTACATTAAAATAAAATCCTCACCCTACGCTATATTTTTGTAAGAAACACAACAAAACACATTAGTATGACTTGGTCAAGCAATAAACATTATAACGAATGTATTTTACGCCTGAATTATCTAATTAAAAATCAGCGGAAAGATAAGATTTTTCATCTTCGTCAAGTTATTATTTTTGCTAATTTATGTACCCCTTCCGCGTAATCGCGTCTGTTATCTAAGGCGGATTTACATGCGTCCACAACGACTGCCCCCTTGCATTTACCGTATTAGTGTTGCTATTACTATATATTTCTTATAATAGACCATAAAAAATGCAGAACAATTTACAGATAGAAGATCATTATAGATTTGCATGTTGTAAATAAATAAAGTAAAACTTTCAGGTCAATATAACTTTATAATTTAAATTTACTTAAATAATACTCGTAATAACTACAATTTTGTCATTTTAATTACCTATTCATGATATCTCTTGCAATTTTTAATAATGTTGATAATTACTTGAATTTAAAAATTAAAACAATAACTTCTTTAACAAACAAAATATAACACACACCTATCACATAACTCTTTTCAAAATCTCATTAAAACAAAGGCAAAATGATTAAGATAGTTTTTGACGTAAAACCCAGTCTTAACAAGTCGAGCAGTAAACTTGCACTTGAAATTTTACTCCTAATTAAGTTCAGTAGCATGCCAGTAGTTTAGTAGCTCAACCCCTCGGCTGTGCTCACCCATTAATATCTAATCACGTGTAGGGGAGGCTAATCCTGATGGTACCGAAATATGCACCAAATGTGCAATGTTATTTTTAGGGTTGCATATTTTTGTTAGCCCTGCTTAAAAATCTATATGTAATTTTTCTTTTTTAAAACAGTATAGAGGCAGTATATTTTGTATTTAATTCCTAATTAATTAAAAAAAACTTTGATGAGTATTATCTTGATTTGGTCAAAAAACTCACAAACATGCGGCGATTATGTACTTAAAATTGGAAAATATTTTTTTTTTTACTTCACATACATTAGTATAAAAGTTTTAAATAAGGTGCATATTTTTATTAATAAATCATGCGTAATGTAGTACTTTACAAAACAAAGGAACATCAACATTACAGCAACTATAACACCCCTACTTAAATACGAAAAGTAATTTTTTCGTCGAACAAAATATTTACTTGAATATGAAATGGCGGGGTATTAGTGTCTTTTGTGAAAGGATCTCGACGGATTTCGGGTTGCAGGGCTCAGTAATAGGTGTTCAAGGGTCAGATAAAAGTATTTAAGCAGAACCATTAGCTTAGGGGATTCCTTAGATAGGGGCTTTGGCATCAGGTGTGCGTCAGATGAGGTATGATTGAAGTCATAATGCGTTTAGGTTGCATAATGGAAATGTTATTTGATTTATGTTTACAAATGTGAATATATTATTTTTAGCATTAAAATATTTTAAATCATACCTTTTAGTTTATTTATTAAAAACGAGTTAATACGATGCGTTTTATCAAAAAAATCGATAATGTTTAAGAACAACTTTAGTTTTCACTTTGATCTCGGTCAACAAAAATGTCCAATAATTTGTTTAAAGCCATAGTAAACTTAGTAGAAGTTTAGTTTCGTTTCAAACTGAATCTAAAATTAAGAGTATAAAATTGTCAGTGAATGATATTTTAATGACTTGGTTTCTTGTAATAGTTGTGTTATGTCAAAACTTAAGCCTAAAAAGTAAGTCGCTGAAATAAAAATACTAGAACTTTACCCACTACTTAAGATTGATTCACTAGAACAGTACAAATGAGCTCAGTGCCATAGTTGTAACATTTTTCAAGTTCATTCCCTAAGCCCGCTCCTGTGGGATGCCGCGCCGGGCATTCGCGTCGCATGGGATTCAATCTCTGGGGAATTTGGGGGATTTAAAAAAAACGCTACTGGACACTGGTGCTCGCTACTGTCGGTGAATAATGTTGTGAATGATGGTGTTTTAGTAGGTAAAATAACTTTATTTTGCTGTTGACAAATATTCCATTTAACTTGTTTTTAAAGGGTTTATGATCTCGCTATTGAAATTTACATACATACATTACGTACATTGTTATCTGTTGTACCTCACACACGAACTTCTAATATATTATATTATATCAAATTAGTAACGTTAACATATTATTATAAATATTATAGTCGTCATCGAGACACATTGTATGGCGATTGACATTAGCGCCCTCTATTATGTATTTAGTAGTTAAATTTGATTGCAAATTGACATTGTCGTTGACTTTTGTATCGTCATCGAGTAGTGAAGGTGAAGTATACTAAAAATAATGTATGAAAACGTTAGTTTATCTTAGGTGTTCGTGCTGCGGATAGGTGTTGAAGCCCTAGCCAAGATGCGTACGCTAAACGGGAGATCACGTCATACAAAGAGTCACGTAATCTACCAGTGACGCGATTGGTTTAATAACAAAACGAATAGAAACACTAGTTAGTGAACGGATCTTAGCTAGGGCCATAGACCACGTTGTCGAATAGAAAAGACCATTCGAATACATGACGTATAATTGAAACGTTCGGGCTCGAGCTACTGAACTCTTTTAAGGGATGCGTAAAAGTGCATCGACTGTAGGTTTTTTTAGAAAAGATAGTAACTACTAACGACACGTGTAGACTCCGCGCACAAAATTGGCGTACTTCCATATATTTGTGAAATGTTCAAAATAAACTTTTATGCCACGACACAAGGAGCATTGTTCTAAATTTATGGACAAACAAGAAATAAAAACTGAGCAAGCGGAGCAGCAAGACGTAGTGCGCAGCAAACAACGCCGGAGCGTGATTTACATGAACGACAACGCACACAGACTTTTAAATTTAACACAATATTATACTCACAATTGCACTCCAGAACCAGCAATTGTCGTTATATTGTCTTGTGAATTGTATTGACGCAACATGTTATTTTAATAGTGGCGTTTTGCGAGTAAAATGCACTTGTGTGTCTCAATTTTGTATTTTTTTTTAATGTTAAAAAAGAAAATACGATACATATGTTTTATCAGTTACAGAAGTGTTACTGTTTGCTTGATAGACTAAATAATGAACCTAAAATCATACTACTAATATTATTATTGTTTTACTTTTCTACCAACGATGAATTGTAATTTATTCGTACCTATGTTATTGTGGCGACCTAGCGACATCTAGTGACAACTTGTAACAAACAACTCGCCAGCGCCACCAGCGGCAGACAGTGCAACTAAATCTGACAGTGCGCTACATCGCGCTAACGAAGTTTCTTCAGTCGGTTGACTTATATACAACTTCCAACTTCATCCAAAAGGACTTCGGTCCCCAGGCATAACACATCGCCTGGAGAGAGATCTCTCTATTTGTCCTCTCTACCTACATTGGTGACCCCCGACAATGGACATTTACGCAACCTGACGACCTTCAAGCACTATGACGCAGTCTCACAGCAAGCCAGACAAACCGCACTGTGCACCACTAGCATTCTGATATATCTCCATGCCTGGTGTCTACAGTGTGCACAATACTCTCATTCAACAACGCGACTCACTGCGTCCTACTACGAGTACTTCACGGAGCAGATACACGACTCACTGTGTGCTCTCCCGTCCACTCCTCTTCTCCTGCTACGCTCGCCAACGCGGCTCTGAGCTCTACTGGAGACATCTACTACTGGCACTTGCAAGCGGCAATTTCAACGCACAGACTGCACGACATCCATCACCATCAACCTCCGGTCTCAAAGGGGGGCTGGTGTGGCGACCTAGCGACATCTAGTGACAACTTGTAACAAACAACTCGCCAGCGCCACCAGCGGCAGACAGTGCAACTAAATCTGACAGTGCGCTACATCGCGCTAACGAAGTTTCTTCAGTCGGTTGACTTATATACAACTTCCAACTTCATCCAAAAGGACTTCGGTCCCCAGGCATAACACCCGCCTGGAGAGAGATCTCTCTATTGTTCTCTCTAACTACATTATAAGTATCAATGTGAAAATTATAGAATATAAATTTTCTTATAATTGTGTGAATAATCTATAAACACAATGATAATATTCTTGATTTGATATCATTGAGAATATTCTGTGCTAGTTACAAGCATTTCTAACTAATCATAGGTTTTATTTTTGCAATCATAAATGTATCCTAATCGGCACAACCCCAGCATCCGAAAGTCATTTTCCCAACAAAAAGCTTCAAATTAATATGGTGTAGGAACATTGTTAAATAAACATAATCAGCGTGGCACGTGTGCTACGCACGCCTCTCCATTCAAAACAGCGGCGATTCTATGGGATTTGCGCGGATCTCATTCGGCGTTGTACGAGTCAGTATCTTAAGACTATGTTCAAACAGAGGGTGGCTAGATTGATGTTTTAGATATTGATATGATAGTGATTTAGTATGGGAACACAAATAATCTGGTTATTTCAGATTGGGCTACGATTAAATACCTAGCAAAGGATATGCATAAATAAATATTCAAATTTGTTATTTTAGCAGAGGTAAGCCATTAAGTAATTCCTGTTTACAGATATAGTGCAACAAATTATCAAGATAAAACAATCCTAATCTTGTTTTTTTTTTTTTATTAACTCATATTATGCAATATATTCCTTGTAGCAATTCTGATTCATAGGTGTTTATGAAACTATGTCTAGGTGACCCAAAAACTCAAACTCTTAGGTTTTAATTCCATAACCAGGTGAACATAATTCCATAGCAGCCAGTTAAAAAGAGTCCGCAAAGGTGCAATACGGTCATTATAAAAATAAATACTCACAAATTAAATCTACTTGTATCAAAGTTGTCTCGTATAAAACAACATACACCACTTAATAATCCCGTCCCAAAATATCACATTTTCCTAAACTAGAGTTGCGTGTTTCGTTCGCATGCACCCGACATTAGCTGATTGCCCGCGGCCTAACGTTTTAATACAATTAAATCGTCCACTATTATCTGGACGCCATCTTGAAATCGCCATTTTTGTTCAACGACTCTTTTGCATGTCAGTGGCAAAGCGGTTAAGTTGTACTTAAATGTAATTATTTATTGCATTGGGTTAATTATATACTATTAATTTGTTTGACTTACTTAAATCTTGTATTTATTAAGATATAATATATACGCAAGCTCAAACTAAAGTACACGAGTGAACGAAGTTTGGTGTAACTGCATGACTTATATGTGGTATTTAAATAATACTTAGTCAAACAAACATAACATCACGCCTTTATTCCCAGAGTGGGGTAGGCAGAGCTACAGAAATACCAACAAATGTAAAAAGACTTGTATATATGTAACTCTATATCCACATTTTGCACAATTTGTGTTAGTGACAGGTTGCAAGCCCATCGCCTAACAGTACTACAAGCCCTTATTCCCTTAGTCGCCTCTTACGACATCCACGGAAAGACATGGAGTGGCACTATTCTAACCCGGCATCCACACGGGGGTAATACTTAGTCGTTTAATTTAATTACGCACATACAAAACTATACAACCATTTGACATGACCCTTCTAATGTATAATTCTACATCTTTCCGTATTGCATTCGTATGCAATAAGAGCTATGATAACGTTGATAATACAATAACAATAGGTGAAAAAACAAAGTAAATTAAGGCCCAGTACGAATGAAAAGCAGAAAGAACCCTTGTATACCGGCTTTACATTAGAAAACCAATCCTAAACGAAAACGAGAAACTTCTCGCTGCATCTTATTACGGCCCGAACATTGCACTAGCGAGGAAACGTACGTAATTCTTGTTTAACGTTCGTAAGTTAATTATGTTGGGGCATAAATCTTTAGTAATTGGCCTCTGGTTACGCCGAGGACGTGCTGAAATTATATATGTATGCGTTGAAGTCTCATGATCTCTACGGTGAAATTTATAATTAATTTACTTGCGAATTACGTTATGTTATTTATGGGTGAAACTAGAATTTATTGTGATTGTTTTGGATCTTGGAGCAGCTTAAACATTTTTTGGTGTACACGCGAAGACACTGCTAACTGACCACCCCTAGACTTTAATACGTTACGATAAGGTTTATGTACGTTTGTAAATGTACAGTTATCAGTGTCTTCGACTGTACATAGTACTGCGTATTAGTGGTTGTCTAACTAAGGTTTTCTATTAGTTTGAGTTTCAATTGTTATTATATGCTCATCGTTAGTCAATAAGATCTAGATAATCAACAAACGGTAATTTAATATTATTGATTGAAAGTGCAGAATATATACAGCGTTTTGTTTCAAACCATATCGTTACTGTATTATCAAGTGAAAGATGTCCTTATTTCCTTGCAGGAAAAGTGGCTGTACGAGTACATATCATAAAAAAATGGTTTTGAATTCAAGATGGATTTAAACAAAGTAAAATGATCTCTGATGTGTTATATTTGAGAAAACTAATGTCACTAATGATATATGTATACACGACGAAATCGTTACAACTATTAAAAAAACACGTTATAAGACTTATGAAAATATTAACCTCCACTCCAGTCTACTTATGTGCCAAATATCATTAAAAACTGTTCAGATACAGATGCATAAATAAAAACAAAAACATCTTCGGAGATATTCACATTCATAATATTAGAATAATTACAGTAGATTAATAAATTGTACCCTCAACACCACTTTCACCCACTATATTCCCTCTTCAATCATAGCACATTTTGCAATTGCAAATCATCACACAATCATTCAATAACGTTTCTCACATTACAACCACTTCAAAATTGCATCACCCTTTCACCACTTGTCACTCAAGCTCTAAATTCAACTCACGCGCATCAAATTCTATCGAGTAAAATTGTAACACGAGATAACCGTAATGACTATGGGACAACGGCCCTAAATCTGACCAACGGGTGTTATTTCTCAAGCGACCCGGCGATCCAGGCTAACTTGACATATAGCCGCGTTATAAACTTACAGTAGTGCAGCCTTGGTACGCTGGTCCATCCTAATAATACCACAGGGGCGGGATTGGGGTTCAATCGGGAGATGACAATCAGTTGCCACGTGGCGGGCTCGTGCCGAAAGTCGGAGTTTGAGTTTTTGTGATGTGTCAAGAATGGAAAGTTTGCAATACCTACTTTAGAGGTGTCGAAACACTCAACAAGAAAATATTTGATCAAATACATGACATTGCTTCTCCGTGTGGCTGTCGAGTATATCACGGATGTCGTAGGAAGCGACTAAGGAGCCTTGATGACTTATAATATCTTCTGTCATTGAAACGAGCCAACATACGGCTGACGTCAGACAGACGGCCGGCCGATAGAACTATGCCAAAAGTATAACAGAAGGACAAAACAACTAAACAAATGAGGCTAAAATAGGTGAATAAGATTGACCTAATGCCAGACGTCGTGAAATGGTCCCAGTTCAGCGTGTTGCTCACAAACCATCTGGTGATATTTGATGTTGATGATGCGAATGTTGTGTGTATAAGAGCTGGCTGAGAATATCCCGCAGGACTAGTATAGGCTGATGATAATGTTGGTATGTCTTATCTTATTTTGAACAGATGAGCCCTTTCGGATATACTTCAACCCTCTAGGATCTTTTGTGAAATTACCCCTTTTTCACACTCAGCTGTTGTGTGCTGGTTGGTAAATGTTCAATAGGCAAAAGTAATTTTGTTACAGTTACTTTGTAAGTCCAACGGTAAGAATGGTCAATTAAATATTTTAGTGGTGGTAGGACCTAACCTACCAACAAGCAGCAGTATTCACATTGATGTGTTCCAGTGTGGGGATAAGACAACAGTGAAAATACGAGCAGCTGCATTCCATCTTAGTCAGGGTTGGCAACACATGTGTGGTCTTAGGATTGTAATCTTTAGATTGTAGCTTTTAGGATGCAAATGTATATGGCTCACAGGTCCACTTACCATCAGATGCCCTGTGTACTCATTTGCCTTCTCCATGTCAAAAAAGTCATAGTTACTAATTAGGGTTTCATTTTGACGGTTGTACTCAAGTTAAAAAACTCATTGGCACAAAACACCACGGCCTCTATTGTACTGCATTATAACGATATCGTGTTTGACGTGTTTAAGAATCGTTTATGTCACAGTCGCCATTATTGTAAATGACATAAGAGTTATCAAAACGTTGATAATACGGAAACACATCAAAGACGTTATCGTTATTACCGTGTAGAATCCCAGCCCAGGTTTGATCTTGGTACACTACGATAACGAGTCGATACTAGCCACTAGGCCACCAAATCTTTTGTAATTATTGATAAAAGTCTACCCCGTTATCGCAGCCATATTAATTTTGCTTGTGGGCTGCAGTTTGGGACTCCTTCTTTAAACAGTATAAAATATAATAAAGTTATTACGTGTTAAAGTTTACGTTGTAATGATTCTGGTGCTAAAACATACATTTTGATTCGATTTGAGTCTTGGATGTTTCTATGTATTTCTCTATACAGCGTGTAAATTTTATACGGGCATATACAGCACGTAAATTTCACACGGGCACATGTTGTAACAACAGTTAATAAACAAACTAATTAACGTAAAAACTTGTGTGACAGCAACATTAGTTGTATTTTCTTTCTTACTAATTAATTCAGCAACCAACGTATCACACATTGCACCGATTAAATTGAATCATCTACGTAATATAGCTTTGTAATAGGAAGTTGCACGCATTACATTGCTTCTAAGACAAACTATTTAAAAACTGAACTGCGCCTTAATAATTAAAGTTACTAACAAAATATATTTCTCACATGATTTTTATAATCGTTAACTACGCCTGAATAAAATATGTGCCCGTATGAAATTTTCACTCTGTATTTTAACAACAGTTAATATACTCGTACGTACTAATTAACGTAAAATCTTGTATAACAGCAACATTAGTTGTATTTTATTTTTTCTTACTAATTAATTCAGCAAGCAATGTATCACATATTTCGCGTATAAAATTAAATCATCTACGTAATATTACCTAATATTATTATATGTGATAAGAAGTTGCACGTGTTACATTGCTCATAAGATAAACTTTAAAAAAAAACTGCGCCTTAATAATAAAAGTTACTAATAAAATATATTTATCACATTGTTTGTATGATCATTAACTACGCCTGGATAAATTATATGCACAAATAAAATTTACGCGCTTTATAGTATATGTTTATTGCTGTCTACTCGTGGTACCAATAGTACGAGTATACGCCTAGAGCTTAGTTTGGGACTAGGTCTATTTGTGTGACATTGTCCCCTGAAATTTATTTCATTAATTTTATTTGCCGTGCCGTGTGGTTACCGGGTTAGAATAGTGACATTCCATGTCTTCCCGTGGATGTTGTAAGAGGCGACTAAGGGAATAAGGGCTGAATAAGGGTGGTACTGCTAGGCGATGGGCTTGCAACCTGTCACTAATACACTGGTAAACGTCTTAGCCTGTCTGTGCAAAATGTGGTTACAGAATTATCAACAAGTTTTTTAGAGTTGTTGGCAATTCTGAAGCTCTGCCTACCCCATTCTGGGATTGAAGGCATGACTGGTCTCGTTAAAGCAAGTAAAAAGAAACTGAGCTCAACAGCAAAGTCGTTGTCGTTTCCTAATCTAGGGAAGCAATTGCGACGTAATGGGCTAGTGGCACTGCATTATAATAACGTCACTCAACATTCGACATAGCAAGTCATTTTTTCAAACCGGAATTATTAGAATAATACTATTTCAAGATAATTTAAGACTTAATCTTAATCTTAGTAAATCAACTCCCTGAGTGTCTAAAGATAGTGCAATTAAACATAAATAAATAAATAAACGAAACTTACTTGTTTTGTTACCGAATCTATGAGTCGTACAAAAATATCTTGTTCCTGTCTGATACCTGCAAAGAAAACAATACATGAATACAACTATACTAATAAATAGGTACACACCAAATACTTACAAGCACAACATTCAAATTTCGACCTTAACGTAATTGCATAAGATGCATTAATGAATAAATTCTTAAATGGCCACAGAAAACGTAGTTGGCAAGCAAACAATCAATCAAGTTTCAGTCTTAATACCGTCGCAAAAGGATCATTAAATCCTCATAAGCTACCAACAGTCGTAGCACGTAGCGCGCTACGCCGTAGCGGCGTAGACAGTGCACAATTTGTTCACCTCCTGAAATTGCCTGCACTAGTCGTTTCCTCTCTGCATTTTTCACGCGACAAGAATTAAAATAGACTCTTAAAGCTTTTCAAATAACCGGTAGTCATCAAAAGTACAAGTTAAAAAAGATAAGTTTCAATGAGTCTAAAATAATATATAGGCATGCAGAGAAACTGAGTTTTTTTTTCGACGAACGTACTTTTATCGTTCGTATGTTTGTCTGTCTATCAGTGAGCTAAACCGCTTCCTGCTGTCTGTCCCTATGGATGCTTAGATCTTTAAAACTATGCAACGGATTTTGATGCGGTTTTTTTGATAGATAGAATGATTCGAGAGGAAGGTTTATATTATGCGTAATACTTTAACCGGGAGCGAAGCGAGAGTGGGTCGCAAGTATCTTATAAACCGGAATGGGTTAAACGTTTCACAAAATGTTTTTCTATTGTGGCTATAGGAACGAGTAATAATAATAAAATAATTTTAAACGGGCCCCATTTCTGAGCGGCACAGAACGTTTCGTGAGCCCAATCTGACTTACACTTAGCCGGTTTTTTGCTACTATTTAAGTGTGTTTTTTTTTACTTAAGTAGCTTCTTTACTTTATTTCGTTATAATAAATACCATAATATTATCTTTAATTTTAACTGTTATTTATGTTTTTTTTTTTTTTTATATAAAATATATTTATCATTTGACGACAGTAATGTTGTTTTATTCTACTTTGTCTCTACAGTTTGTATTGCTTTTAACCGGCCATTGCTGTCAATTAAATGAGAGCTATCGTTATGATAGTACGATAACATACATTGTTATACCGAGTAGAATATGGTCCCTAAACAAAATGACATTTAAAATCTTCAAAAAGCGATATTAATTGTATCAAACCATATTGTCTTTGACGTATTAGGGCGTTTTCTAAAAAAAGTGTACATCGTTAAAGACAAAATTAAGAAAATTTAACTTTTTTATTTCGTCACGAAAATTAATGTATCTAAATGTATGGCTAATTTTTGTGACGAAATGGAAAAATTTAAATTTTCTTAACTTTGTCCCTAATGTTTGTAACTCAGCTACCATTACTGTCAAGTAAATTAGAGCTATCAAAACGTTGACAATACGGAAACACGTCAAAAATAATAAGCCGCGTAGAATCTCAGCCCAGGCCCTCTATCCCACTCGGTAAAACAATTTTAACTTTGACATGTTATCGTATTGTTAACACTACGTTAACTTAACAGTGATGGCAGCTAAGTTAAAGCCCAGATCACCAAAATTACCATTATCTTCCAAACAAATCAACAAATCAAACAGCTTCTACCAACAAACCGCACCTGCTCAATATTCCCGACAAACATAGCCCAGGAGCCTAAGACGCAATCATCATTCATAGACCAAGAGACCGTGTTCAGTGCCAATTTTCCATTATCCCGCTCTAACAGCAAGACGGCAAATATTTACAATGCGACCGGCGTCTGTATTGTCTCCGACATCCATCGAATGTCGCTTGCAGCCAAGGTTGCCTTAATAGAACGGTTTAGGGATCAATTTTGGGCGTTTAAACTGCTATGAGCGTGGTAAGGTTTGTGTGCGGACGGACTATGACGTATGAATAAGTGACGTGTAAGTTGTCGTCTCGTTGGATTTGGTGTTAGGGCTGGGACACCCTATTGTGGGGGTATAAGAAAACAGTATACAGGGTATTTTTTTAATAGGTGCACAAATTTTTATATTTGCTTCGCTATTGTTAATGAATAACACATGTTGTGTTATTTTTACTCTAGCTTAAAAAATATTAGAGATATTGCCGATTCAATGATTCCACTAACGAAACGATATTCATGGACCCTCTAATGCAGGGGTGTGAGGAGAGGGGAGTGTTGTTAAGTAAGTTAATAAATGTATTTTTTTTTCAAATTTAGAATATCAGTAGGAGAGGGGCTTGTTGTCTGATAAGCTGTACATGAAATTTCAAATTTCGAATATGAATACAGTGTATCGCATACCTACAGCTTGACAACCCATGTTATCATTTTCTAGTGTGACTTTGTGTCCACACGAGAAGGTAAAAGTGAAATCATTTGCAACAAATGATTTTTTTTTTTGACTCGTTCTATTGTTGTAATATATTATATTAACGATACAAAATCATAATGTTATAATTTGGGCACTGCTAAAAAAATACCCTGTATATGTGTAAAAAATGCGTGTTAAAATACTTGCCTAATTCTGATACTAAATGCTCGTATTTACTAATCGATCCGTTAGCCATAGTGCTCGGTGCCAATAGATGCCTTTCAAAGCTATTATCGATATAGAATCCTTTTTGATCATGCTGCCTAAAAATCAAAACGTCAACGTGAAATTTAGCCTAAGGCTTATATTACCTAAGAAGCAAAATCCCTACCAGGCAATATGACTAGGCAGCACTTGAACTGCATTGTATATTGACTAAGAAGCAAAATGCCTACCAGGAGATATGACTATGTAGCACTTGATCTTCATTGTATATTGACTAAGAAGCAAAATGCCTACCAGGAGAGACGACTATGTAGCACTTGATCTTCATTGTATATTGACTAAGAAGCAAAATGCCTACCAGGCAATATGGCTATGCAGGATTTTAACTTCATCTTACAATGACTAAGAAGCAAACTGCCTACCAGGCAATATGACTATGCCACACTTGACAATGGGACACCTACCTACTTGTAGACATGCAATTAGATACATAAATAGGGTATTAGATTAGAAATAGGTATTTCCGGCTACAAATATAAATATCACGTATAAAGTGGCTTCGTAGCTCTTTGACTTAGACATCGATTTGTGTCTCTATTCTACCAAAATGGTAAGTACTGGCATATTTTTATAATAAGAACATAAAACAAGAAGATGGTTTTGTGATATTTATTTATTATCATTTGAGGAATATTAAATTTACAAAGTCATTTCAAAAGACATCAGAACTCCAGCGAATTAAAAATTGAGGCGACTTATTTAGTTTAAGTAGGTAACGAACATATTATAATAACAACATTTTCTTAAGTAGGTACATAACAAAATACATATTTAACCTCATACATAACTTAACATAACTTCTTAACTTAAGTACTATCTTAGTTGTGTTTAAATATCTGTTTCCTTATTTTAATTATGCTTCGTAGAAATTCAAAGGGTGTAGTTTCATTATCTATGAGTTTTTGAAGCCCCCTTTTGTATTTTTTATTAAATTCCACGTCACATTTCCTTCGATTATTGGTTTCAAATAAGGAATGGCGTATTTTCCTGTCTTGCCACTGAGCTTCCATCAATAATTTTTGAAGAAATCGAATAAAAGTCGCGTTACGTGGAATGCGGCCATTTAATCTTTGGTGCCACCCTTCGAGACTATTATTTGTTCGATTTGTTTCGGAAGCACAGCTTAATATTTGTGGCAGCAGTTTAAGCCACTGCTTTTCAAAGTACGCCACAAAATCCTTTATGTTACCATCACTATCCGTCCCAGATTGTTCTACTATAGACAACCATCCGTCTAAAACCTTTTCTGCTGGTAGCAGAGGCAAATTGGCAGTCATTGCTATTAGTAATCTTCTTTCTTTTGAATTAGTTAAGTTCAGCTTCTCAGCCTGTTTCCAAATCGATTTACTATAGTGATAATAGCACCCTGATATTTTAATACCAGGAAAGACTTTTTGTAATGCGTTAATAGGTGCTAGTTCATAATCGCATTTTAGATTCCGAAATTCAATATCCAAGTTTATTTTTATCAGCTCAAAGAGCCTAGTATACGTATCTTGGCTTTTATTTGGTAGTAGGGCGTAAATAACAGGAACAATGTTCACCATCTCGTCTCCACTGGCCACATCTACATGTATCGTGTATAGCTGGTAAAAAGGCATTGGTGTCGACTTAAACGTGCCGTCCGCATAAAATGTAATCTGACTATGGTTTTTTTTTAAATAATTTTTAGATATGGTTGTGATAAAAATTAATATTTTATTATTATCATCTCCATCTTCAATCAGATTAAACGGTTTGGCAAAAAGTTCGGGTACCTTTACCTCATTTAACTTACGGAACTCAGTTTTCGCTGCCTTCAAAAAATTTCTCCTCGCCCGTAATAGTGTATCTTTTTTTTCTTTAAATAAGGGAAGTTTATCTTCATCATCAGATGATAAATAATTGCTCTCACTATAAACATTTTCGAAAATTTGTTGCACCGGTTTGAAACTCTCGCAGACTTTCTTTTTGCACTCTTGCATCATTAGAGCGATTTTATTTTTTGTTGGATTCGGTAAACAACAATGAGTGCTTTCATTTAAAATCTGTTTCTTATCTTCGCTAAGCTTCAACGATGCACTGCATTGTGGCCTATTATTGCATCTCCATAGACTCGTTCCGTCGTTATTGCATTTATTTAATGTATATTGATACCCACACCATAGCACTAAATCTCCACCTTTTTGATTTTTTATAATTTCGATTTTAGCAGAACTTTCCATGCTTATTAGTTTTATTAACCATGAATCCTAATAGACCAAATTGTAGTTCATAACTCGCAAACAAAGAAAACTCGTTCTTGATAATGACATGAATGACAGTGTCATTTATTTTATCTACCTATTTGTACTTCAATATAAAGTGGCCAGTAAGAACCTTACCAAGTAGGTCATATTCGCAAAACATGATATTCGCAAAACATCATTATTAGCAAGACATCAATTAGACAGTGTCGACGGAGCTCCTATTTCTAGGTGTTTTGGCCCACCGGCCCTGCAGTAAAACTAACATAACCTAAACCTACCTAAGATTCTATAACCTAATTCTACTATTTGCAAATATCATGTTTTGCGAATATCGTGTTTTTTATGTATGTTGTATAATAATGGTACTATTGCAATTTAGGCATTTTGCTTGGCAGACATTTTGATCTTTAGACGATTTACTGCTTAGGTATTATCGCAATTTAGGCATTTTGCTTGGCAGACATTTTGATCTTTAGGCGATTTACTGCTTAGGTATTATTGCAATTTAGGCATTTTGCTTGGCAGATATTTTGATCTTTAGGCGATTTACTGCTTAGGTATTATTGCAATTTAGGCATTTTGCTTGGCAGATATTTTGATCTTTAGGCGATTTACTGCTTAGGTATTATTGCAATTTAGGCATTTTGCTTGGCAGATATTTTGATCTTTAGGCGATTTACTGCTTAGGTATTTTGCCCCATAGACATTCGTTTTAGTCATTTTGCTTCGTAGACGAATTGCAAGATAGACATTCTGATCAGGAAGGGATTTACTTTATGAGAGAAGAAAAAAACAATCGTAAAAAAAACCTGTTGGCCCATCAAGTGAATTGTTAGTTTTTTTAATTCATTTGTACCGCCTTTTTTATTATTATACCAAATTTCACTTGTCATCTTTGGAAGTTTGTCTAGAAGGGTAACTCATCACTTCATAGAATGTATCATTCCATCAAATTTAATTTCATCGAACGCTATTTTCAGCTGAAACCAAAAAATATGTGCATAAATTACGTAGGTTAGGTTAGGTTAGATCTTTAAAATACCAGCCCTGAAACCATTATGGTTTCATCAGAAAATAGCGTTCGATGAAATGATAGACACCCGTCTGGAAGAGACGGCTATTTAGCGATAAAACCGCCTGTTGACTCACTTTGTAACATTTATTTTGTATACTTTCCATCCTGTTATTTTATGTGGAGTTTAATAAAGAATATTTATTTGTATTGCATCTTATTTTATGAGTGAACTTACCATTTGCGTAAAGTAACTGTAGCCTATATTGTATGCCGTTATTTGTTTTCTGGCCCTCTGCTTCCTGAAACAATGACAAATTTTCAATTTGCAGTTACTGAAGCTCTATTTTACTAGTTATAACCATCTTGCTTTTGATATTGGATGATATTTTTAACGTTATTTTAGCTCGTATACCTATATGTACCTGCGAGTAATAGCGGCTGAGTTAACAAGATAAGTTGTCATAAGTAATATCGGACGGATCGCTAAATACAAAAATATATTTAAAAACTACTTATGTAAAACAAAATATACTTTTTACTTAACCTAACCTATTAACTAATTTCTGTAGTCGTTAAATGCATAATGCAGTTTTTGTTGCACAAAGTATAGTTAGTTTCATTGTGAACTTATAAATTGCGACATGGAGTTGTCAGACGTATCGTAAAACGCGGCTTGTTTACGCTTGAATAATTAAACGGGAACAATGACGCGACTGAGTACGCCCTTATACTCGTCATGTGCCGGGATATTTGTAAACAACAGTTTCACTTTTACTTTACATCGCAAATTTCAGGTAATTGTCAATTCATTGACTAAGATCAACATATTTATAAATATTGAACAGGCAGTCGGTTCCATCAATTTTTAATTTAATTATTTTTGTTTATATTTTTTCGAAAGGTCAAATATACAGGATGTTTGGCAGTCTGGGTTTTAGGATATGATACTAGGGCCATTATGAATAATTTTAACCACATTTACTACTATTCAAAGTGACACAACAAATTATTAAACACACGTATTTTACCTTTGCAATATCTTTAAAAATAATTCTGGTGAATATAGCGATTTAAAAAAAATCTTAAAAACCGTGCAACTTTGTACACCCTAAATATCATCTCTAAAAACCCCTACATACGTCTGCCAATCACCATGAATAGTCGTTTTTTGCATATGTGAAAATATCGTACATATTACTAGAAAAACAATGTGGTAAAATCCCATTTTTTTTTCCTGAAACAATAGCTACCAACAACGCTGGTTAGGTATTAGAAATATCAATTGATTCACCAATTAGTAACGTTTTATCATATATTTTTGTACTAGCGAGCGGTTTGTTTTAATCAAATGTAATGAAAAAAGGAGCCCTAAAATTTAAATCGAACCAAAAAAAAAAGCTTTGAAGCACTCACAACGAACGATATGTCAAATTAAACGGAGATCCAATAGATCATAATTGCGCATGATCCTCGCGTACAATGGATGAGTGTCACGCGCAGCCTGATTGATGCTGCCTTGATCCTCGATAGATATCTAACCAATCAGAACACACCGAAGTCAAGAACTATTACTGTTCGTATTCTTGACATTTTAAAAACCATATAGTACTATTTAGTTGTGTGTGTCGAAGTGATGTTTGTAATGACTTTGTATTTGCCATTTGTAGTAGTTTAACCTACACTCTTCGTTTTTCTCGTCGTCATGTACGTAACTCACCACTTGTAAGTACGTACTTAATTCGTCATTAAATTGTATTGAGGTGATAATAATTTGTTTAGCCTTTTTTAAGGTACCTTTAATTTATTGTTAGATAGTTAATGTATATAATATTTACGTAACTATGCGTGGAAATCATCTATACCTTTAATTTTAAATGTTTTGGTACATACCTTCCCTTTCCTATGGCATATATATATGGTAAATTAGCACTACCACCTAATGGTAAGGGGGATCTGAGACCATATACAAATGCAATCTAAAGACCATAATCTAGTAGTGTAGTATTAATATACTGATATCATCTTAGATGCTCGTCGTACGTCAGAAATGACAGTTTTCAATGACTTGTAGTGTCTTGAGACAAACGACTGAAGTATCGACTTAACAAGGTCAATAGTCCTACCTGGTCCTTCTCAATGAACCCGATGAAGGCGGTTCGCTCGATCTCGACCGGCTGCCCGGCGCGATCGTAGAGCGCCACCACGAAGTGGAAGAAGTTACTCTTCCGCAGGTTGCTGGGCGGCTGCTTCTCGAAGTGCGCGCGGCCCACGCCCACGCCCACGCTGGGGTAAAAAGGATAAGATTAGTTACACTTTTAAATAAACAAGTCTGACGAATAGCAAATCTGAAAAACCCGACAAGTTTTCGAACTTATTTTTATTGTGCTACTCCATGTCTTCCCGGGGATATCGTAAGAGGTGACTAAGGGAATGAGGGCTTCTAGTAGTGTGAGGCAATGGGCTTGCAACCTGTCACTTATACACTGGTAAACATTTTAGCCTGTTTGTGCAACACGTCGTTACAGAATTACCAACAACTCTTTTGGTAGTTGTTGGTATTTCTGTAGCTCTACCTACCCCACTTTGGGAATGAAGGCGTGATAGTATATATGTATGTATGTAGAATTTATATCATCTAGTAAAATTAAAGTGACCAGTGTGGCAGAGCATCAGTGACACTTGAAACGTTTAGACAAACCCAACCACACCTCGATTGTCAAAATCGGGCCATCAGGTTCAGCCTTTACAAGAGAACAACAAACCGTACATACCCTGCATACATACTGATCAAAAATAATATCTCCTTCGGCAGTGCAAGAATATATATGGGAACAAACTGGCCTTGTCCCAAACTAAACTTTGGGCTTCGAGGAGTTGTGATATGGGCACTGGATTATTATAAACATACCTACTAATGAATAGTTGGCAGTGGCAAAAAAGTATTACGAGGAGATTGATTGATTGTTATAGAAATAAATAAGTTACATAGAAAATAAATTCAATTTCAAATTCATTTATTTCATTTCATCACACTTATAAGTAATAATTGAAATTCACATTAACTACTCGTAGAATTTGGCAAGTAATGAAAAACGCATTAGCACACCTTCGAGAAATATCTTGATCATTAAATACTGGAGTAATAAATTACTATCCAGGAGTTACGAAAAATAATTCGAGGTCATCACATAAACTTTAAGACATACTAAAGTGAGTACGAGATATTTTTATGTATTTGTTCTGTTTAGAGTTCCGTGCCCAAAGGGTAAAACGGGACCATATTACTAAGACTCCGCTGTCCGTCCGTCCGTCTGTCACCAGGCTGTATATCATGAACCGTGATAGTTAGCGATTGAAATCTTCATAGATGATGTATTTCTGTTGCCGCTATAACAAATCCTAAAAACAATGTAATAAATACATATTTAAGCGGGCTTCCATACAATACACGTGATTTTTTTCCTCGTTTTTGCTCGATATTGATAACGGCAACAGGTAGATGCTTGAAATATTCACAGAATATTCAGTTATATACTAACTTAAAAGATAAAGATTTAAATTAAAACAAATATTTAATGGGGGCTCCCATGGTACGGAACCCTTCGTGTGCGATTCCGACTCACACTTGGCCGTTTTTTAACCTATATTTTGTACAGAGATAGTTTTGTAGACGGAAACAATAAAAACAATTCTGTGAGCATTTTTATAATTGTGTTTTATTGTTTACAGTATATATATATATATATTAAAATATTCCATTTACCTTTTAACTGTGACATCTCGTGACCGCCTAACTATTTTAGATTGATTAGATGATTTATATGGTTTACTCGTCTACTATACGCGTTTCGTACATCTTCTAAAGTCGTGAATTGACGACATTTTACCAGGCACACATGAATGGTTGTATACAAAATAGACACTATATCGGATATTCTATTCTTGATAATCATTGTGAAGTAAAATGTCAACGTCCCACTAGTTAACTTGAAAAAACCGTTACCACGTAAACCGCAGCTGAGGCTGTAGAAAAAATACCGCCACACGTTTTCGGGTGTCCCAAAATATTGTGGTCATAAATTTTAAATCCCCTCAACATTGGATCCTCTGTTTGTCAAGACACCGTCGTTAAGAACCGCATAACAAACAATAGAAATGATCATAATCCTTTTTAAAATGATTTATTATGCACCGTTACTTACTTAATTTTAGGGTCTTATTATTTGTATTGTCCAGTATTTTTTGTTAAACTTAATTTAAATAAAATTAATACAGTAAAACTGGCCTTAATTGCAAATTATTTTCGAATTAAAGTACACAGTTGTTTCGATTCATTTATAAGATTTATCGAACTAAAATATCGACAACACATAATAAAGTGATGACACACATATTGACGCCACACACGTCGATATCGACATGTGGCGAACTATTTTAATATAACAATGTTATGATGCAGCTTGGGTAACCATATTGCAAAAGAATAAAGTATGGTTTTGCTTGTGATAGGCGTAGTTGCATATGAGCAATAAATACATCGATAGGTGACATTTGAAATGTGCGCAGTTCATCAAATCTCCGGCCGCATTTCTCATAGAGGTTCAATGTGTAGTTGCTAGGGCTGTTCCGTTATTAGTATCTGATTTTTAGGATTCCACAGCCATATTGCCAACTGGACTCTATTTCTGAGTCTCCGCTGTCTGGTCGTTTGACCGCCCTGTATCTAATAAACCGTAATGCCGTAATATATTGGTAGATACTCACTTATATGTAGACGGAAAATTCATAGAGTTTATATTTTTATTACCAAAATAACAAAAAACAATTAAAGTGAAATATTATTTGTTCTGATAGCTATAGGCTATATAGGCTATAATATTTTAATATTATATCCGCTATAAGAACAAATAATAATATAAAATAAAGTATAGGATTAAAGAGGCATGGCACCACATAGAAAAAGCGTTCAGGGTTTTTTGCTGTGTCTTATCATCGAACTGTGGTACGGAACCCATTGTGTGCAACTGTGTGTCCGACTCGCAATTTTCCGACCTTTTTTATGTCTGGTTTAGTAGCATAGGATTGTTTTACTTAAATCTTCTTGTTACTAGGTTTTTGGGGTTAACGTAATTTTCAATTAATGAAATAGTTCATAACCAAAAACACATTTTATTTCATAATTTGAAAAGTTGCGCTAACGTACAACTAATAATACTCGTACTAGGTATGTTTAACGTTATATCGACACAAACCCACGAGCAGCACTATCGGCGCAGCATTACGCCCGTATTACGCTATGGTCGCCCATTCATCTCTCCCCGCTGCAGAATTTGCGTAAACAAATTGGTTTCGCGATTGCCATTTTATACTCTCGCACACGACACTCCATTGTTTTATTTATCGCAACCAGTTTCGGCGCGATGCTACGCGATTAGGTAGCATCGGGCTTTTTTGTTTCGCTTACAGCCAGTCTTTTGTCAATCTTTGGTGAGATTTTGTTTAGGTGAATGATTCTGGCCATTTGTATTATAAATTTTTGGTAACATTTTTGAATACAGGTTGATTTTTTTAAATAAAAATAGGTACAATAGGTATGGTTTTTACCGAGGGAATAATTAAGGTTATATTTTGCTGAAGTATGAAAGTCTTAAAACTTATAGTGTCCTTATTTCACAACCAAACGCCGTTTACGTTTACGTACGAATTTGGTACTGCGTGAACTATAAATAATTATTTACCAAGTAAAGGTTTATCGCTTAACCATTAATTTATTGTTGCTTCGCTTCTAATCTTAATCAATAGGTCAATAGCGTCAATAATTTAATATTTTGGACCATCGGTTATTGAAAATTTAAATTGTAAAAAAAAAACTAAAACAATAACTTAAATTATCATAATTTAGATATTTTAACAATTTGTCTTTGTTTTAATCCAATCTAATAAAAGCTTCTAATAGCGAAGTTGATGATCCAACGACGGGTGGTAAATGACGTTGTCATCGTGCCCGCTACCGCCTATTAGTCATCTAGCCTTGATGATTTGTATAATCACTTTAATTGTTTACGTCATCAAGTTTAATTTATAAATAGCATATGGTGTTTTTGGTGAGAGTTATACGATACGTCAGTATATTATTCTGTCAATACAAAATATGTGTTGAGGATTTGATCAAAGGAGGGGTTCCTTAATGTTTTACCAAATCATCATTAATTTGACAAACTATATCGTTTTACTAACTAGCATTTTGCAAAGAGGTACTTCCCGAGACGTAATTAAAAAAAAATGGTCAAAAGTCTAACCTAACCTAACATATTTAATAAGGCCATGTATTAAATGTAATATGTATTCATGGTTTAAGCACAAATACTTTTTTACAAAATGAAAGTTTGTAAAATTATATAGTTTGCCAAATGATGATTTGTACGGATCCCCAGAAGAGGACGTTATGACGTTTGTTTAAAAATGCATTTTTTTAAATAATTTATTCAATTATAATTATACACAAAACATTATTTGAACAGCCTGTAATTAATTACTCTAAATGCAGACATCATAAGATACTAGAAATGACGAATAATAAATACTTGAACAACGCAAACACGGCAACGCGACAGATGGGGTGGTTCCTCTAAGCACACAATGCGCACTAATTCCGTACCGCATCAATACGTCATATTATCCGCTAACTGTACCAAATGCTCACTCTTGTTGCACAAATACGTTATTTTTGCGTGATCCGAGGGTCTGTTGATTTTGTTCGAGACAACAAATGTGTTCTTAGTTATGGGCGCGGGTTGCGTTAAATACAGTGGCATTGTTCTGGACACGTTTAAATTTTATTTGTGACTAGTGAATTGATAGACTGTAATTTTTTTTGTTCAATAATTATAGGTAGGTTTTTCACGAAATTGACAAGCTTTTTTTAAAATCGTTTGGATATTATTATTTTGTGAATTAAATATCTACTTTTTTTTTCATTTACCATTGTTTGATAAGCATACACAAATTATTATTATTAAACATTAAACATCCAAACCATGAGTAATCTAATGTTTCTCATTCACTATATCTATCACAGTAGGTAACAAATTTGGTAATTTATAAAAATATACCTTTGACGATAAGCAAATAACACATTAACAATGCACAATGAACTAAATAAAAATGTCACAAAAACACGCCAAAAAAAACGGGGTACCGGCATCCCCGTTATGATTTATGGCGCCCTCTATGAACACTTGTTACCGTTCATTATCGCGAATGCTCGCCCCTGATTGGTTGTGATAATGAAGTCATTGTTGCATCGGCAGGTTGCTCGCAGCCTGAATAATGGCTGACGGAGGGAAATAATGCTTGTTTTGTTATTAGTGGGGTATGAATTTTGTATTCTAAAAATCAATTTTTAAACTATGAACAACTGAAATCAATTTTGTCAAATATTTATATAAAACTTGGAATCACCACGTTTTAATACCGTATAAGTATTTTTTAGTTTGTAAAAAAAAAAAACGCGGTGTCGAAACCGTTCAATATCCTACAAAGCGGCAATTACTTCCATGACATTATATAAGCGGGGACCTTCTGCAGGTCTTAATAAATAAACATAAACTTAAACCGTACAGAATGGGGTCCCCGTTAATCCCATAGAGCTATTTAATGTCACACAGACATTTGGTTCGGTTTGCTCACTTTGCGGACTCTAATACAATTTGGCAGTAATAAGTTTATTCCGATGCTCTTTTCGGCTGCTAAAAGGTTTATTAAAAGTGTAAATATAAAGGGATATTTATATTTCATACAATACTTATAACACACCTCCTTCCTTGCTAAATAATATAATGTATAGAAATTCCAATAAACAAAATCCTATTAATTTGAAATATTTTGTCATTTATTTGAAACGTATGTTTTTTATTCATAGGTTTTTAAGAAACGCAATCATTTGATATGGTTTTTGTCATTCCAGAAGAAACGTAAGTATATTTTTTATTACAAACAATTTAATAAAAATATTTATTGTTTTAACGAGTCCAATATTATATACGAGTATGAACACAAAGTTAATTCATAATTTTGTTGTTTAATTGTATATATAATCTTTGTAATTTACTACGTAAAAGGGTTAAGTACCTGACCTGAATTGAATAATATTTTTGTGTAAACGAGAATAAAAATATTACATACTAATAAGACAAGCAACCATTTAAAAAAATAAACTTTCAATATGTATGTCCATGCCTGTAGGGCTTATGGTAATGAAGCGTAAGTGTAGCTTACATTTAAATATGTCATATTTACAAAAGTAAAATTATTATTTGTCTTTTTCAATGGCCTTCCTCTGTGTAAACAATTTTACTATATTAAAATCTCTCGGGATAAAAAGAAAACAAAAATATACCTCATGAGTTTAATGTAACAATTTAATGACGATGTTTGAACTTAACCGCGTGAAAAAATGAATAATTAGAAAGAGTGCATTTATTTGAGCAATTTTAGTCTTTTTGTATAATAGAAATATAAGGTAAAAATACGCCCTAAAATTCACCTTAATACCTTAACACTGCAGAGTGGCAAAGTTACTAATTGTTTCTATAGTAATCATAACTCTACGTTCATTAAAAGTTCCAGACGTAATTGCGACTCCTTACTTAACATATTTTTTGAAAGGCCTTTCTTATTTTCTTCCAATGTAGTACACTAAGTTCATGTCATCTTTTTTCTATCCTTTTTTTAATGTATTTTTTTCATAACACTTACAATAACTTATTGTTGAAAATAAATGTTTTTCTTTTTTTCCGTCGATACTTATAGGAAATACAAAGCCACAAATAGCGACATGGGTAGATAGAATAAAACATTAAAGACCCTATTCTGGTAACACCTAAGCTAAGCTACATTTAATCAGGCGCTTAAAAAGAGTAGTAAGGACAAATACACAGGCCACCTTATGGCTATGGCAATGACTCTATGGTAGTTTTTGCACCGGTTGTCTCTCTCACACTGCATACCAATGCTGATACAGCTGCTTGTGGTGGAAGCGATCCAGAATTATCATGCACAAGGTCGTATCATCATATTTCTTGTTTTGAGGGTTCCGTACGCTAGAATGAAAAAAACGGAACCCTTATAGGATTACTCGTCGTCGGTCTGTCCGTCTGTCACAGATTTGCTCCGGATCTACTGGACCGATTAAGTTGAAATTTTGTATACCTACATGTGAATATCTGTGACCCAAACACGGAATACTGACGTAAATTATTGAATTTTAAATATGGGGGGAGGTCACTTTTATAAATGTAAATGAATAATTCAAAAAAATCTTGTACAAACTATATCATGTGACACATTATACGGATCTCAAATATATTTTTAAAATAAGTTTTGAAAATATTTAAAAATATAGATGAAAATTTATCATTAGCTTATTTTCGAAACTACTAAGCTTAAATTTTTGTTTAAGCGGTCGTGGTCACACAACGCTAGTAATCAGGAACTGCCTTTTAACAATAAAGCCTGAAGACTTACTTGGTATTGTCAACTAGCGAGCTGGGGGTCATCCAGGCGCGGGTCAGCGGCTCCTCCTTGAGCGAGGTGACGGGCCCCCGCGGTTGCGCGTGCAGCCCCCCCGCTGCCTCCTGGTGGTGCAGGCCGAACATCAACCCGCCTGCATTAAAACCCAAGTTAGTAACCTGTCACTAATAATACACTGGTAAACATCTTAGCCTGGTTGTGCAAAATGTGGTTACAGGATTTTTAGAGTTGTTGGTATTTCTTTAGCTCTGCCTACCCCACTCTGGGAATAAAGGCGTGATGTTATGTATGTAACACAACTATTGACTAGAGGTGGACTACTCCATGTGATATAGACCACAGTACTACCTACCTTTTTTGTATTCCAATGGCTGATGAATATTCTGTCAGATACGAGTGATAGAAAGCCGATGGCTATAAAATTAATAGCAGTTCTGTAAACCATTTTTAAAGTCACACATATCAATATCTAGAGTATAAACGGGGAGCCTACCGTGGGGGTAAAATATTTTAGAACTATACGATCATTTTCCAAATACATAGCTTGTTTAGGTTGCAGAAAACAAACTTTACTTACATCGGGAGTAAAATTATATTTTGTGGCATTTTTCATAGAGGAAAATTTGGAAAACGATAATTTTGAACTTTTTGCCCAAAGGGCAGAGACGTACAAAAATGATACAAACTTCGTGATTGATGTCTATTCATATGATTTTTGACAAATTTTTGAGTAGTACCGCAGAAAGCCAATAATTATTTCGGCGTCATATCTTACTTATGTACCTACATGGTTCTACGCTAACCCTTTGTTCCTATATTCAAAAAGTTTCGTTGAGATGTGACGTCTCGTTAAATTTTGATACATTTTGTATGTAGAAAATGACAACAAAATAACTAGCATAGAAGCATTCCTTCTTAGTCCTCAGGGTTGGCATTTATATTTACGTTCTTGCAAACATGTATTCAAACGCAAAATAAAAATGATTTAGCTGTATTTAGATTTGTGTCGTAAAGTTTTAGCGAATCCTACAGTTTACTAAGGAAACTAAAAGTTGCTCGGCGGTTTTGAAAACATTCTAGCCTTATTAAAATGGATACTATTACGCCCAATTGATAATTGTTGCTATAATATTCGTTTTACTTTAGCAATTCAGACTACAGAGTGTCTATTATTTACTCAGACGGCCATAAATAATAAGTGACCTAAAATATTACGTTTTATTTTCTATTTTTTCAATTGTATTGCGATATTGTACAAATAATAAATAATTGTACAAGTATTGCAACAATATTTTTCATTTACGTGACTGTTATTAAATTATGAAAACTGATTGGTTTTTAACTTTGGATGAGTGAAAATTGGGTATGGGATCATAGTTTCCTGAGACATTTTTTTTCCTGATTTCACCATTTCTTGTTTTACTAAGTATGTCATTTAAAAAGATTTGTGTTAAATAATTCGGTTAAAATAGTAATAAACAGCTACATTATAAATCTAACATCTTTTCTAAAAGTAATAATTGGGTGTATACAATTATATAGTTCATTCGTAACCGATTTAACCAATTTGAGATATTACAGATTACAATAAAATTTAGTTTTTTTAGATATTTAGAATCCTAACCATACTTATTTTATTTATTACTGACTAAATTTAAACCCAAAGACGAAATTGCGCTATATTATTCAACAACCATGAAACTATTTTATAAAATCAGGTAAATATTTGGACAAACTATCCTTTTCAAAGTGTTAGCAAAAATGCGAAATTTATAGTTCGTAACTAAGTAAGTAAGTAATTTAGCATTTTTGTTAACACATTTTAACAGCACCCTTTAATATTTTTAGGAAAAAAATACTAAAACTTGTTTTCCAATTAAAGATTTAAAATAAGTAGGTACGTTGTTTTCATTATGATTGGCCGAATTTGAATATGTATGAATTTTGTCATTTGTTTTTGTTACTAAGTTAATAAAATGAGTAAGTAAATGTTAAAATAAAAGCCTTGGAATGCGTAGTTTAACGCGTTTTATTTATTAATTTATTTATATTTAGAACTTTTTTTTTCTATGAACTAACTCTTTAGGTCGTAAGCAACTCAGAGCAACACCTATCTACCACGCTGATTCGCTTGCGCATACGACTGACCCAGCATATAGACCTATACTAATTTTGATAAAATCGAATCAAATGGTAAAATAACTTCTTACTTCACACCCCATTTATCAATGCTTGGCTTCTATGGTTCAATTGACACCGAGTAGTGTCAATGGATATTTAAATTTTTGTGTATAATAAACCTCGGAATTTATCATGATGAATAGGTATATAATTACAGCTCATCCACGAAACAGTAAAAACATGCTATTAAAAAGGGTGCAAATTTACCAGAAGTCCTCGGCGCTCCCGGCGGGTACAGCTTGCGGCCCCATCCCACGGGGTCGAGCTCCAGCGGCGGCCACGGCGAGCCCGTGTACCCGCCCGCCGCCGCGTTCAGCTCGTCCGACCGAATCGCGAACCACGCGCGGCGCCCGAACCGAAACCGAACACTCGCGGAAATTCACGAAAGCGAAGCGCGGATTTTTTAAATGGCCCACTCTACGCGATAGGAGCTCTGTTGAGTTTCGAAACGCGTTCGAATTTCAAAATGTCCGTTGCATATTTTTAAAACAAATAGATAATAGAAAACAAATAAAACTATTTTATTTAAAAGCACTTTTTATCAAAAAAATATTTTTATTTTACTAATACAGCACGCTCGAAAAAGCTAAGTTAAATGTAAACTTTTCTTGCTAAAATTATCCGGCAGGTTCGCTATCGTATGTGCGTTCGGGGATCGAGTCCCGGTTGTGCGGGCGGTCCCGCTGTGGATTTGCGGAACACTAACAAGCGCCGCGGGAGAGCGTCGAGTGCCCGGGCTTCGCGGCGCCCCCGTCCGTCCCCGCGGACTGTGGGAGGCGCCCAAGGGATACGCCCTCGCCTCAAGAGCGAGACGGAGCGACTGATATAGATGGCGCCACATTCTTTTCATATTCCAAATTTGAATCTTTTGAAACGTACAACTTTATTTTTTTGTAGATGGCCAGTAATTTAAACCTCGATAATTTTATTTTTTAAGCGGTGAAGCGTTTGGATACGTGCGGCGTAGACGTCGTGTTATGTAATAATGCACGACCGCCACGAGGTTTCCCTCAGAGACCGCGCGGGTAAGGGATGGCGCAGAGATGAGACGCACGGTATCTCTCTGGACCAGTTCGTTCGGGGACGGCCCACAGGGCCAGGATTACTTATTAAGCCAAGTTAGACTGACGATGATGAAATTTCACTGGGAATTGGCTTTAACTACTCGTGAGATGGGGTTTTGGGTCGTTTATGATGTGGTTTACTGATGTTGGTTATAATTAATCGTAAACGATTAATGAGTGAACAACCTTTGACATGTTTTCTTAATTGACAAACACGTAGATTTGTGTACTGTCACTAAAGTTGATAGAAGATAATCTAGAGAAGTTATACGTGTCTTTATAATTTGGTGAAATGACCATATTTTTTAAAACTCCTGCGATACGTCAAATCATCGTTTATTTCTGTATCGTAAGTTGTTTATTAGCACCAATGATTGTCGATTTTTTTAAACATATTGTGCGTCATAGACGCTCATACCGTTCAAGATCTACACCTAGTAGGGTTGATAAGTGTGGATATTAGGCACCTATATTAGAATGGCTATCGCGTAGTAATTAAGAAAAAGAGATTTTGCCTTATCGAGTTCAGTGTTTTAAACATGCTAAGTATGAATGCTCTATCAGAATCACTTTCTCAAGTTTATTATAGGGAGAGCAATTTTTTTTGCAAATAGCCACTAAACTTTAGTTCATTTTTGTTTAACCCCTTTGATGTATTTTCTCGCAGGCGCAGTTAAAACATGACGTTAAAGCTACTTTGTAAGTACCTACTAAAGTGTACGGTATTTGAAATGAGGAATTAACTTTAAAAAAAAATGTTTTTGTAGGAGGTTAACAGATAGAGCTATTTAAGTTAGGTAATTGTAGAAAATACTGATATTAACGATGACGTCAATTAATTTCCGATAATAATGGACCTTAAGTGTTATAAGTTTACGGTACAGTGGAGTACTAAAAACGTACCTAGTACGTATGTTGTAGAACGCTTTTTTAGGCATTCTTTTTCAGCAGGTAAATCTTAAGCCTTTATTGTGACGTTCATTTTCAACGATTCAAATAGCGCTTTACGTAGTATAGGTATAGAATATCTCGTTAGCAAAAACATACAAGCCCAATACCTTTTTCCAAAACGTATTCCCAAAATTCCGTCAGTCGTAACAAAGTTGGGCCTCCAGAGTGCTGGGAGGCCGCAGAGGGCCCGCCCCGCCCCGCCCACCGCAGGCCACGCCCACCCGCTGTGCTCAGAGACCATGGGGATATTGTAAGACGTCCCGAGAATAACATATTAGCCTCTAATTTCTAGTAAACTATGAAGAAATTTCTTGCTGTACACTGAAGTGTGTAGTCCTACTTGGGAAAATATCTCATGAGCTTCATGATAATCATTAGTCGAATGACAAGAGCATTCAATGAGGTTTATTTTAGATCGCGCTCTTATAAATGTAAATAAGTTGCTAATACGCAGTGGGTTCTTGAATATATAAAAGCCCTCAAGGGTTAATAAGAAGGCTGTTTCACGGGTAGAAGGACCTAGTACAATATCTATCCAGATCGCTATCACTTATCTTATTCTTTAACCTGCCACCAATCAGCAGTGTTTACTTGGTCAAATAACTTGTGAACTGACTAGCATAGAGGTATTGTATCTAACCCCTTTAGGCTGCGTTTCCACCAGAGCTGTGCGAGGCAGCGAAGCGGTGAGCGAGAAAAAAAACCACCAAAAGGAGAGCTGTGAACGCCGCATGACTGAGTGAGGCTAGGAATCCTATTAGTAGATTTTTTCCTTGCACACCGCTTCACTACCTCGCACAGCTCTGGGGCCCTAGCCAAGATGCAAACGCTCCTAACGTTTTTCTTTTCTACCGCTCAAAATGTATGGGATGACAGTCGACCACGTGCTTTATTGAAATGCACGAGAATGTCATCCCATACATTTTGAGCGATAGAAAAGAAAAACGTTAGGAGCGTTTGTATCTTGGCTTGGGCCCCTGGTGGAAACTCTTGAGAATATAAAAATGATCACTTTCCTGCTGAAAGGCTGCAGGTATAAGAGCACTATTCCACATTGTCCATCTTGCCTCTGTAATCATAAGTCAACAATATGACTACGATGTCTACGATACAGAGACGAGTTGGGCTAAAACAACAAAATATTGGCCTAGGCCTACCAGGTTAATTTTAAAATGAATAATGAGGATAATTGATGGCTGTAAATTGAGCATTAAAGACCTACAATCAGCCCGATCCCTCATTACTACGTAATGTCCAAAATAATGATCCAAAATGCAGAAGTTGCCAGACATGCAGAGATCTTGTAGTAAGTACTCAAATTATACCGTGCGTCGATTCGCCTGTGTCCTCATGGACGAAGTATTAACCAGTTAGATAAACACCCGTGTGATTGAAGACATAAACAGTTACGACCAAAAAATCTCATTTAAGACTTAGGTAAATTAATTTAGGGATCACGGGACCTATGTAATATTTTAAGTAACAACAGTCGTCCACCGCCGTCCAGACAAACATAACACTTTTATGTTTTTTTTTTTTTTTTTTTTAATTTCAGACTCAATTTGCCGTATCTTTGGATTGCGTTGACTTAAAAACTTAACTTTTTACAGCTTCAAAGAACCACAGCCATGAGTATTTACTGTTGTCAACTTGAAACCTAATCGTGTTCCTGGCAACAAAGTGACCTGATAAGAGTTCATTTTTTTCATTTTGAGGTACGGGACCATAAAAATAACAATGCCACCGAATTTGGTGTTTTCAATTCACAAAGAAGCGCCCTACTTTTAAATTTTACGCCATCGATGCAACCATGTAATTTTGATTTGAAAAGCGGAGTGAATCAAAATCGAATCGTACAAAAAAGAAAGCTCTATTTTATCATGATACAAGTTTGCATACAAATTATATTTCCTGAAGACGCTTTTATGGAACAATGGATCTAGATCAAAGCATATCAATTAGTTCAAACTATGCCAGGCGGTCTGCAGGGATATGCACAATCGCGAAGTGTCCCTTGAATAACTTATAGATCGATACGTGCTTTGTGGTAATTATTAATATTGCATTATCAAGATCATTCTGTTTTTTAATGATTTCTAGGATACAATTTATTTACACTGTAAAAGCCAACTCGTAATGTTATTTTTTAACGATAAGCTTATTAGTGTGTCTTCTTAAAAAATATGTATGTCATTCCACGTTCTTTTAGACATTTAGCCCATCTTGCTTCTACAAATCTTGTGATTGACGTTATGGTAGCACTTATACGCACTTCATAATGACATTAATGACAGCTATTGATGAGCTTATCATCAAGAAGCAAAATAAAATTACTCAAACATAGATCAAGAATGAGAAAATAAACCATGCGTTCATGCAGTATAAGATATTTAGTCGATTTGGGAATTTTCAAAATAAAGTGTACCCTTTAAGGAAAATTAAGAAACGTTAACTTTTGTCAGTTTTATGACGAAATTAGCCATATAAATGTACGGCAAAAGTTAACGTTTCTTAATTTTCCTTAACACACTTTATTTTGAAAATGCCCATTTGATAAATACTTCCAGATCAAGCAGCATCGAACGGTTTAAACACCGTTAACGTCTCGTTCTACCAAGGGCTCGTGACCTCCTTCATTTTAATTCGAAACCTTAAGTCAGCTTTAAATTACGCTTTTTGCTGCCCTTATAACACCCTTGACGACTTTCCGAGTTAAGGGCTACCGAGTTTTTCTGGCAGCATCAAGAAACATCGTCCTGCCTTTAGCAGCACCCCAGGGGGCCCTTCTAGGCCCTTAACGTTTACGACTAGCCGATTGCTTTTCTATGAAGGGCCAGGAAATGCCCGCGACAAAAACGGGCAGATGCGACCGGAAACTGATCGAGAATTCGCACGCTTCAAAAATCAAGTCGAATTAAAATTTACATTTTCAACTGAATTAACGCGCGTAAAAGTTGAACGTGGATTGACTTATCTCGACTTGTGTCTGTTAATCTTTGGGGATGTGTTATTGGTGCAACAAACGTTGTTAGCGGTCAGCGCTAAGGCCTTTTTTATGTATTCATATGTTTCCTACGCGTGGTTTGAAGTGGTTGTGACACTTCTGACACGTGTTTGTGTAAAAAAATCCATTACACATCTGCTTCTTTTGGTATTTAAAAAAGTGTGAAACTGTAACACATATTAGCGGTCAACATTTTAATGCCATTTCATGGAACCGTTGTTGCAATCCAATTATGCAAATTTTAAGAGCGTATTTTATGAAGGTTCGTTAAGTGCTTTTTGCTGACTTAAACTTATTACAAAATAACACACGTCTTTCCCGAAGATGGTCGTCTTGCTATGCTGATAGATTAATCAAATCAAAATCGTTATAGTCGTTTTAATATGCAAGTTAAGCTCGGTCACTGTCACTTTTTTTTTTTACTTTCATTGCAAAATCATGTGTCAATCAGTTAAGATTTCAAACGAAAGACCAATGTGAAGTAGCTTCAACCACAGATAAATCGCAAAAAACAAACGCTGTGACGGCAAATAACTTAACAAAGGCAAACAATAAGACAGTAAGGCAAATATGCATAAGAAAGACGTCTCAGTACTACTGAATAATAAAATTATGAGTAAATGGCAATAATAGTCGTAAAGGGTTTGACTGCCTGTCACGACGATCAATTGTTAAAAATGACGGCGAAAACGAGGCCGACTTAGTTCCCGAAATTTACCGTTTAGTGGTTTATTTGAATTCGGCATCACGCTGTGTCAAAATCACCCCTTTTAAATAAAAGTAACATAATAACGAGCAACATAATAACACGTTGCAAGTAACCAATAGCAGGTTCAATTGTAAATTATTGAAAGAATACTGAACATAATTACGTAGGCACAATTAAAGTACCAGTTTACAAAGTTTCATTGTATCAAAGTTTCTAAACACCAGATTCGAAATGATGGGTAAAAATAATAAAGAATAACTTCATTTTAATGATAATTTTGTGATTCCAATAAATTGAGAATCTAGTTTTCAAAATTTAGTTATTTTGGGAAATGGTTAGTAAAATCATTAAAGTCAAATTATTTTCTGATAATTAAGGCAAGAAAAATAACATAAACAAGTGTTTTTTTTTATTTCCCCTAACAAAAATGTAGATAGAGTATTTGCTAGCAAATAAACAGCCTCATCATAAATCTTTTGGCTCGACGATCAAAGACGTCTGAATTGCAGGGTCCTACTATATATTTTTAAACAAAATAAAAAAACAAGATACTTATACTGCTTTACCAATGAGTTTAACTATTAACGCTTCAGAAATAACTGTGGCGTAATAGTCAGACTGAGTGACAGGCCAAAAAATAAGCTAGCAGCACTATGAAATACGTCAGTTATACGAAAAGCTGAAAAACGTGCATCGCGAGCTAAAAAATGAAAATTCCACATCAGGTTAATGGTGTGGGTGTGTTTTCCACACGCGGTGTCGGCAAATGTGAGGTAGAATATTTTGTGTATGATAAAACACCACGTAACAAGTCATAATGCGTTTAGCAGTTGCTCTTCTGTCGGAGGGCAAAGAATAAACAGCAGAAGTAACGACAAGTAACTCTTACCTTTTTGAAACTTGTATATAAAAATAGTCGTTAAGGAGCGATTGAGGCCTTTACAGTCTTTTAGGACAATAGTTAAATAAACATAGTAGTATGATTTTTTGTAATGATTATTTATTAGGTATTAAAAAACTCAAAAAAAGTCTTTAAAAAAGCAATAAATAACATCTTTTAAAATGATAGGTATTAGTCTAGTCCAACTGAATTCGGCTTTGGGTTAAAAATATAGTGGGATGCCGATTTCAGTTGGACTGACCTATGATTTTAAAAGAAGTTATTTCTTGCTTTTTGAAGACGGTTTGTAGTTTTTAAATCATTTTTATTTTCAAACCTTTTAGTGATCATAATGGTTTCCCCTTGTTTTAAAGAAACTCATTTTCATTTCATAGAAAGTTAATTTCTTTATGTCATCGGGGAACATACATAAAAAAACCGACAAATTGAGAACCTGCTCCTTTTTTTGAAGTCGGTTAAAAATTATAATTTACAAGTCGCCCCAGTACCTGCATTTAACAATTGGCATATTTGAACACTGCCTAATGGCTACATAATCGTAGTGAAATAGTGGTGGAAGGACCTTTTGCAGTCTTGGGTTTGCTGAGAGCTGCTTTAGATTGCAAATGGCCATACGTTTCAGAACCCACTTATTATCTATTAGGTGGCTTCTGTGTTTGATTTTTACATTCGATTAAAAACAAAACACTGACAAGTATGAATATTGGCCTCCTTCCCCCAGTCAATGCAGTATCGCCTCTACCAGCACCATTCTGCGGATCATATTTCGCGAGGTATTATAACTTATTCAATATTTTTAAATTGGCCGCGCGCTGTAATGGAAGAGAAAAAACGCGGGAACCGGCCAAATGGATTTGGCTTCTGCTTATTTATTCAGATTCTCAGGATTCGCCTTTGAAAGCACTTAGTAGGTAGGCCGGGTTATGATATTAGGATTTTGTATTTGAAAAAAATATTCCTTGTGCAATTTAGAGTCATGCCGTTTTTTCGGACTGTATTTTTATTCACAGTCATCATCTACCTACTACCAAGTTAACGGTTTATTTGCAGCAATTCCGACAGCAGTAGGTATCTTTTAGTATAAAAAAACTAGCGACCCGCCCTCGCTTTGATTCGCTTTGGATTATGTGAGTTTTCTGCAATGCCTGTTCATAAACCAGAATTTATTATAAAAAATATGCTTTGAACAACATTTCAGCAGAAAATAGAATTCAGTGAAATATTAGAATTGATGAAGTGACATTTGGCTTACCAGCGTAGTTATATTTCCTATAAAAGGTAACTACGAGTACTACTGCAAATTATCCAATTTAACAAATAACAAGTAGCTGAGCGCTTTGTTAAAGACCTAGGTTAAGGGACAGGGGCTGTGGCCCCCGATCCGTACCTTGTCCAACAGGTATCGTTGGCCATACAGCGGGGCCACGCTGCTAGTGTTTTCGGTACTTTTGGGTTCAATCGAATGGGGAAACAGTGTGTATGTACATATATGACGAAACTTGTTGCGGATTTGACATTTATGTAGTTAGGTAACAACACCAGTGTTTGATACTTTTAGCTGACGTGCACCAATCATGGACAGAAGCTTTTAATTCATAGATCATAGGGTTATAATATAAATTGATTGTTGCAAAACAAATGAATAACTCTTATCTCCTTTGAATAAGAGTCAGTGTCGAGCATTGGCCCTTTGTCGAGTGCTGGTGTCGTTACGTTAGTTAGGAATGCTTTTTCTGGAAAGTACCTTGGTTTATGTACCTGATGAAACCTGTGTAGTCGATGTAATTTGTATTTTTGAATTCTGTTGTTAAATAAATGTATAATTACATTTAACGAGTGGCACTCGCTACGTCTCAAGTACATATCCTGTGGCTTCTTTTAAACTCAATCATTACACCAGTTGAATAATTATAGGATGACAGCAAGTGGGCGATAGGTATACAGAATTCCTATGCACAAATCAACTTGAATATACATGTGAACAAAGATAATTATGTTCAAAGTACATTTTTCATTTTAGTATTTTTTTAATAGTAAACCCTTCTAAAACTCAAGTGATCGTCATTGGCAGCTCCCAACTAATTTCTAGAGTCAACTTTGTGAATCTTCCCCCAGTTTTTTTCGACGGTGTTCTGATACCTTACTCTCTCCAGGTTAAGAATCTGGGTGTCATCATGGACCGCACTTTGTCATGGGCACCTCAAGTTAGTGAGACTAGCAGGAAGATGTTTGCAGCTGTAGGTTCTCTCAGACGGCTTCAGAACTTTCTGCCTCTTGCCACGAAAATTGCGCTTGCTCAAAGTTTACTGCTTCCTATTCTAGATTATGCTGACGTGTGCTATTTGGATCTCACTGAGGAGCAACTAGATAAGCTTGAGCGTATTCAGAATTTGTGCATACGGTTCATATTTGGGTTACGCAAGTATGACCACGTCTCCGTTTTTCGCAATCAGCTCAAGTGGCTCACAATCCGTGCTCGTCGTAACTTTCACATTTTAAATCTCCTCTTCAGCATTCTTTTCAACCCTGCAACCCCGCGCTACCTAAAAGAGCGGTTCAATTATTTTAAATCTATTAGAGCGTCCCAAAACCTTCTCCTGTCAGTTCCTTTTTCTTCCTCTAAATTTTACACAAATTCTTTTACCATCAAGGCGATAAGGTTATGGAATGCTTTGCCTGTGGAGGTACGACGTGCTAAGTCTGTTGCCATTTTTAAAAGCAAGCTAAAGGATCATTTTCTGTCACTTCCGTAGTTTTTCTATTATCTCCCTTACTTTTTTTTCTTTGTTATATCTCATGCTTCGTCTGTTGTCATTGTTTGGCTGTTTTTGGAGGATGTATGTATGTATATATTATATAGATGTATAATTATATGTATTTAGTATGTATTTATTCAATTATTTATTTTATGTATTTATATTTAGTATATTTATAAATAGTTCTAATTTCAAAATTGAAATAATTTAATTGTTTCGTGTAGTTATTTAGTTTGAGTTCTAAACGAATTAGTTTACACCCCCTGCCATGAATATGTGTCCTCAGTTATTTCTCTTACAAGGTTGTCTGGAAGAGATCGCTATTTAGCGGTAAGACCGCCTGTTGTATACCTATGATTTAAATGTACTGTTCCATGTTCTGTTTTTATTTTTTATTTTTGGTGTTCAATAAAGAGTATTTGTATTGTATTGTATTGTATTGTATTTTTTATGTTCGAAGGTTCTAATTTATCAGCAGTTTTTTTGACGTATCTTCTCAACTAGCGACAACTGCTCATCAGAGGCTCTAGCCAAGGTGCCAACGCTCCTAACGTTTTTCTTTTCTTTCGCTCAAAATGTATGGAATGACAATTGACCGCGTGGTATCTTGTAATTCACCAGAAATGTCATCCCATACATTTTGAGTGAGATGATAAACGTTAAATTTTATGAGGACTGTGAAGCCAAAATATCCATCCAAAATGCCTTGACGTTTTTCTCCCCTTAAAAATTGTCAATTTTTTTCGATTTTTGAATATGTTGTAGATATTATCAAAAACTAGGTCTGTACGTTTTCCTTTCCAAAACAATATTAATTAAATAATAAATAAATAAATAAATAAATATCAGGGCACAATCTCACACAAATTGACCTAGTCCCAAACTAAGCTCTAGGCTTGTACTATGGGTACTAGACAACGATAAACATACTTATATATAGAGAAATAAATACTTAAATACATAGAAAACATCCAAGACTTAGGAACAAATATTCGCGCTCATCACACAAATATCTGCCCTTACCGGGATTTGACCCCGGACCGCTGGCTTCGGAGGCAGGGTCACTCCCAACAAGGCCACCGTGTCGTCAAATTGGAAAAAATAAAATAAAAAATAAAACAAAAGCAGAAACCTACACACCTATTCTTTCATAATATCTAACAACATATTCAAAAAACGTGGAAAACAGATTGGATTTAAGGGATAAGAAACGTTAATGCCCGGAGCTAAAGTTGTATGGATTACTTTTGACAGCTACGCGATTTAAGCATCGCTTCACAAACCTCTTAAAATAGGCACTACTTGACCTGCGCACGCTAGCTATACTCTATCTGAGATTATTGATTTACCTACTCGTGATAAAATAACATGGATATCTTTTACTTTAACCTACAAGCAAGCAGCTGTGTTCGAAATTACTAGGGTAAACGCATTCCACCATAGTCCTCACGATTGGCAACGCATTTACGCTCTTAGGGTTCCAGTCTTTTGATTGCAGTCTTGAAAATGCAAATAATTATGGGTCTCAGAGCCCACTTGTGTATTTAGCTTAGTCGGTAGTGACCCTGCCTACTTCTTTCCTCTTTACATTATTAGTATAGAGACTTAGTTCAACTCAATACAAAAAATTATCGTTGTTTAAAGCTCGTCGTTGAGATAAATATTTGTTTTTAATTAATTGGTAAACAAAGGAATAAAATGCCACCAAAATCGTCTGTTTTTTATGAAATTTTGTTTCAAAGACTTTTTTACTTCCCATTGACCTATGAACTTGGAATTTGATGATAATGTTTATTATTACGTAAATTTGACCAAAAAAATACGAATATATTAATAAATCAGATTTTGGTACGGAACCCTAAATGTGCGAAGTCTGACACGTACTTGACGGGTTTTTTAAACTTGATTTTTACTGGTTCAGGACAAAATTAAAGAAACATTACTAATCTACACTAACTTGCTTAAAAAATTACGTAAACTCGCTGCTTCTATACCCTATTTTACCATTTTAAATCATAATTCAAACACCAGCCCCTAAATATTGCAGCAAGCACAAGTGCACAAATTCGCCATATGACTGGCGTGTCAGAAGCACCATTTATCACGAGAGATGTGACATCTGAATTTATTTATATAAAAAACAAACAATGCCCCCGGCCGAACTACTGCCCCTGGATAACAATCTTGCTCATCCTGTACTTACAGTTAGTTCAGAGTAACCTGAGCCGTAGAGACTGCTCACAGCACGGGCCCAAAAATAAAATCGTCTACATGGTGTTAAAATATTATTACGTAAAAATGATACTTATTATATAGGCGTACAACTTAATTTAGTGTCTGGGTAGGTGAGGTACAAAAAATCTCGACTGCTCGCCATTGCCCTCTCCCCGAATTTCTTGCATACCTCGGCTCCCAATTGAGTTCTACGCTTATAATGAGTTTCATAGTCAATAAGGAACCCTTGGAGTTTCGCCATTTATATCAAATTTTAGGCTCAAGTTCAGTCAAGCATACAAACTAAACCGTTCATACGTAAAAAACGTGGTAGTGGCTAATTATAACGAAGTAAAAAGGATAACTATTACAACTGAGTAATAAGTAGCTTTAAAAGTTAACGAGTAATATCCGATTAACAAAATTTGGATAAGTATAACACTTAATCGTAAAATTTCCAGTAAAAATTACGTAGAAAATTGTTTTTTTTTGTTGTAACGGCGACAGATCTTGTATTAAGCCTGGCCCGACATGCTCTTACTCTATAAAAAATAGCCAATGTGATAATACCTACGCTATAAAAGTAATTTTATTTTTGTATCGTATTAGGTCGTTACTTGCCTCTGTACTCGCTTGCTCTGTGCGGACTTGTTCAAAACGGTACCGGGCAGGGGTGCGATACAATAGGAGATAGCAATTTGATATTCAGGCCACATTTTTAATAAGCACCGACACTCGGGGCTGTAATGGCCGGGCCCACTGTTAAATAGCTTTTTGTTATGCCATTAGCAGTTTTTGACGGTCAAGCTACTTTTTAACCCCTGACGAGAAAAGAGGGGTGTTGTAGGTTTAACGTGTGTATCTGTATGTCTATCTGTGGCATCTTAGTTTCAATCTTTATTCATTTCTTTTTTGTATGGCTTTACGAAACACAGGACTATGAGAGTCCCGGACCATTAAAAGGCGTGCATACAGCCGAAGCCAACATGCAGAGGCCTTTTAGATGACTTTAAATAAGTAAAGTGATGAGGCATTATTATTATTTAAAAAAATAGCTAACATATGGACCAATTTGAACGCGGTTTTTAAAAGAGAGACAGAACCACCCAAGTTTCCCCACCACCACCCAAGGGTTAGCTGGAAGAGATCCCACAAAGGGAGAAGTTTGCCGATATACATTCCTATCATGTAAATATTTTAGTTGAGTTTCTGTGTTTAATACAATAAAGTGTTTAACATTCTTTACATACATACATTAATCGGGATAGTTATCAGTGCATACTGATAATTAGATGAAAATCGATTGGACTCAGAGAGAATAGATCACCAATACTATCGGGGTTTTATCTATTGAATATATATGATTTGCATTTTTTTTGATCCTTGTGTAGTTTTATAGACGAAACGATTTAAAACTTTGATTTACTTTTTAGGAATCATTTACGTTTCTGAGATGAAAAGTATCCTGTATCATTTCCTACTTTTCAAGTTACACCCTTACCAAAATTCCATCAAGTTCTATTTAGCAGTTTGAACTTGAAAAAAAAGCATTGTTAATTCAGCATTTTTTGTAAATGTGTGTCGAAACTACTTTTTGTTACGTTAATGCAAACATAAACCGTTGCCAATGTTTTATCAAAGTTGGTGTATACATAATTCTATATCTATACTTTTCATTATGCTATTACTTCAAGTTATAAACAACAAACTCATGCAAATAATCGACTTAATAATGAACTCTATAAACATAACAGCTTTGCAGGGCTACTAGACAGTAACGAGGTATTGTGGCGCATCTGTTGCGCACGAGTGGCTTTTTGTGTTTTTTGACAGTGATCGTTTTTATAATTGGCAGTACACTTGTGACATCATAGGGGAATGCGAAAAGCGAATAGAATAATAGGTAAAGACTATGCCTGTTAGATAGACGATACCTTTCTTCAATCTAATACCTTAGTACCAATTTCACCATACGATGCTAACCACTTAACAAACGATTAGAGCGTTAACAGTTGTCAAAATGAATGAACTAACTGTCGTTTAACATTGATTAAATTGAACATCGTACTCATTCTTCGAAAATAACAAGCGAATTTATGTTTTTTTTTACGAATTTAATGTAGCTTTAGACTACCGGCTCGAGTCATTCATGCAATATAAGTAGGTTAATTACATAATTTCAAAAAAATCTCTGTCATTGCTTCAGTATTACTTGAGCATACTGTTAAAATCATTACCCTCCTTTTTGCTTTACCGTAGTCGGCTATAATAAGGATAGAATTTAGCACAAACACACGTCTTCGCGTTTCTAGTTTTAGAATATACCATTATACCAAAAATAAAAATTATTGAAAGAAAAACAAAAAAGCAACTAAATGAAATTACTTAGCTAGGGGCGATTTTTTGATTAGTATGTAACTCAACAAAAAAATATGTGACAATTCGGTTCAGATTTAACAATTGGTTACGATTTTTAACAATAAGGAACATGCATGAAAAACAGAATTGATTTTCATTGATACGATAAAGTAAAAAGGCATAAAAAACGAAAAACACCCGTTTATTAAGATTTTATATAAAGCCTGACCAGATTCTATTTGGCCCTATTTCAATACAGATTAGTATTGAAATAGGGCCAAATAGAACCTTGTCAGGCTTTATTTATTTAGAACCAAAATTTGCTCAAATTTTAAAAAATCTTTTAAAAATTTACATTGTTTTTTTTGGCATCCTCATTTTATTTGGGTACATACGTAATATTAGAATTTTTATGATATCAGCTTAAACATAGTAATTTCTAAAATAAATGCAAATTTATTTTTTTACTTTTTTTTCTTACCAAATTTCGGGATTCTAGGTCTATAGGAAGTATCCTCAAAAATTTGATTCCCTTTAGAGTGTCAAACTGTACGTTTTTGCGGCATAAACGGCCGCATCTTTTTTTACGTTAACTGAGAAGTTTCATTTTTTCACAGCTTCAAGGATCTGTAAACCTGACTCGATACATCCACGCGTTCCCGAAATAAAGGGTTTTGACGGACAGACAGACGGACAGACGGAGGGACAGACAACAAAGTGATGTTAGTGATCCCATAAGAGTTCCGTTTTTTTCTTTTTGAGGTACGGAACCCTAAAAATTACGATGGGTACTAGACAACGATAAACTTACTTATCCATACATAAATACATAGAAAACATCCAAGACTCAGTAACAAATACTGGTGCTCATCACACAGATCTGCCCTTACCGAGATTTGAACCCGGGACCCCTAGCTTCGAAGGCAGGGTCACTACCAACTAGGCTACAGTGTCGTCAGTATATAGGTGTATAGTTTAAATTGAACCACTAGAACTCTCTGAAGCAAAGTCTCAAGCCTGTCTAAGTGAACTTCCAGAACTAAGACAACTTGATAGCTACAAACTTAGTACCTACATCGTATCACTTAATTAGTATTGCGGCACCAACTAGTTTAACTTAGTAGACCTAATTAGAAGTCTTGTACGGGCCGTTCCTAGGAGGAAGCGGCTTAGGCTCAGCTCCCTGATTTTCATACGAAATCGACGCCATTTTGAAACTTTGGCTCAAAATGTTGTAGAGCTTTGGGAATGCTGACTTGGTAGATTGATTTAGATTGATTGTTAAAGTACCTGTATCTTCACGCATATAGAATAGCCTTAGCATTTGATTTGCTTCGGCTCCGAAATTCGGAATTTACCCAATAATGCGACCATTTTACCTTTAATTTGTATACTCATAATCATGAATGGCTTTAGAACCTAGTCGGTTCAACGTCATTTTAATATAAAATACATCATGAATCTTCCTAACGCGTTAATAATCGACAAGGTGGTCCGTCTGTCCGTCTGGCGTTCTGTCCGCTATTCAACTCAGAGACTTTGGTGGTACAAAATTGTAATTTGGCATAGGTAAACATTTTAATTACGCCGACAAAGCAAAGCTCAGTGGTATAAGAGTCGATTAGTTGTAATGTGAAAGTGAGTGCAACAATATTACGAGTATCTTATCTATATCACTAACATTATAAATGCAAAAGTGATGTTTGTTACTCAATCATGCCAGAACTGTGGAACAGAGAGAGATTATAGTCTTGTAGGTCAGGGGGGTTATCATATCATGACATAACAATGCAGTTCTGTTTACGCTCAGAGAAAGGGACAGAGCTATATAACTGTCATAGCTCTGTCCTTTTCTCTGAGCGTAAACAAAACTGCATTGTTATGTCATGATAACCCCCCAGAGCGCTAAACAACTTCTACGTGGACGAAGTCGCGCGCAAAAGCTAGTCTAAATATATAAAACAGTACCGTGACTGAGTGACTAACTAATATACAACGCACTGCTGAAAGGGCTGGGCCTAGGGACTTGATGCTCGAAGGGAATATTCTTTGAATGTCCTAGAAGCTTTATGGAATTTCACCCCCTAAGGGGTTAAAATAGTGGGAGTAGCGGTAAACTACTTCCACACGTACGAAGCCGCGGGCAAACTTACGTTGGTAAATGTATCTTCTTCTTTAAATAAAAACCGGCCAAATGCGAGTCGGACTCGCACACGAAGGGTTCCGTACCATTATCTATACAACATTAGACACTATATTTAATAAGTTGAAAAAAAATGCATACATAACCGTTTGTTGTCTGGGAGACTCACTTAAATATATATTTTATAGTGTCTTGTTATCACGGTTCATTAGATACAGCCTGGTGACAGTCAGACAGACCGACGGACAGCGGAGTCTTTGTAATAGATTCCTGTTTTTACCTTTTGGGTACGGAACCTTAAAAAATCGATTGCCATACGTTAGTATACCAAAAACTCGCAAATGACTTACGTTATAAGAAAACACTAGGTACCTACCGCAGATAGCAAAATTGAATGTTATAATGCTGCTGGTCTTTGCCATCGGGTTCTGAACGCATTATAGAGGACTTATGATACCTGTGTAGATAAATAAATAAAACAGTACTGATTAGTGAACTTGCTTTAGTTGAAACTAATATGAAATGCAGGTAATATCCGGACTCAACTAGACGTCTTAATTAAACACAAGTCTCAAGACAATCGCGCGGAGATTTTCACTTTAAGCCGTGCGCACACTAGGCGGATTTACGATGCGAAATATTACCCCTTCAGTCTTATCAATGCCATTGGCGGATATTTCCGCACCTTGGTTCATCGCCGACGATGGATATTTCCGTCATGATTCGCAAAAAGATCAGAGTAAGGGAAAGTTGACATTAGCCCTGGTTTTAAGCCAGGGATTGTAAAACCGGTTTTATTCAATACAGTAAACATCTTAGCCTGAATGCAAAATGTGGTTACAGAATTATCAACAAGTTTAGAGTTGTTGGTATTCTATGGCTCTGCCTACCCCACTCTGGGAATAAAGGCGTGACGTTATGTATGTATGTATGTACTCGTATTTAAAATGACAAATTGTTACCGCTAAAAAAGTAATACCTATATTCGAATTAGAGGTATTATTGTCATTCCGCTTTTGTTTTTATCGCTATGTATACACTATTTACAGTATTAAATACCTGTATTCAATACCGCTATTTATTGCACCTGATAAGTAAGATGTCAATTGGACTGTAATTAATTGTAATTTCAGACTAGTTAAGGCGTGTCTGAGTTTTTTTGTATTTAACACCAAAAACATTTACAGAAACAAATAAACGAGTAGGTATTGACACTGACAGGTTTACTGGTTATGGTTTTAGGGGTAAAGTATCAAAAAGAGGTGTTGTTCTCAATTGGCTAAACCGATAATATACTTGAATACCGGTATTCATTATACCGCTAATCAGAGCTTTAGCGATATAAATAGCGTAATACAATTATAACCGGTTATACCTCATTTAAAACCGGTAGTCAGAATACCGGTAACGAGCCCTGGAAAGGTTATTGGCTCGTGAGGCTAACGAATACGATACGATAACATGTGAAAAACAATTAGGTTAACTTCGAGAAGAATAGAGCACCATACACAACCTGCCCGTGTGGTTGCCGGGTTAGAATAGCGCCACTCCATGTCTACCCGGGGATGTCGTAAGAGGCGACTAAGGGAATAAGGGCTTGTTGTACTGTTAGGCGATGGGCTTGCAACCTGTCAATAATACACTAGTATTAAATTTCATGGCCTGATTGTGCAAAAGGTAGTTTCAGAATTATAAACAAGTATTTTTTGATTTGGTAATATTTCTATCTGCCTTCCCCAATCTGCGAATGAAGGCGTGATGTTATTGTCGTATGTAACAATACACAAGGCTTATATACACTAACTTTATAAAAAGGCTAGACACTAAAACAGCCGGCATATCCATTAAAACGTGTGTAACAGCACTCGCCGTTACGGAATAGATTTAATATATATATTTACGAATACATGTTTACGAATTATTACTCGTATAGAGCATTAACATATCACATCGTGTTTTGTCGAATAAGTTCATCTTATTCTTATTTCTCAAAAAGAGGACTGAGAAAGCTTCTTGTCCGAATAAATAGGTACAGTCGTCGGCCTTATAAGCAGCTGCACACTTTAGTACCTTGTCGCTTTAGAGCCTTTGACAGATTAATGCAGCAGTTCAAACATGACAGTAAACTGATAAAGCACTAAAGTATGCAGCTTTAATAAGACCGAACGTGCGATGTCGTATGTTCTCTACATGTGTTATAGACATTCAATTAAAAACATTATTTTCTCAATTTTAATATTTTTTGTTGCTCAAAGACATTTTTACTATTTTGGAATGGAATCTTTATCACCTACGCTTAAAATGAACGAAGTCATATTGTATATTGTTGAATATAACCAATAATTTGATTATCGCAAATCCGCCTGGTGTGTTCTTCCATCCATCCGCCGAAACTAGCGGAAGTTATAATTTATGGACTGACTTCCGGCTTGTACCTTGGCGGGACTTGGGGTACGCAGTAATGAAGCACCTGATGTATAATGCAGAACGAATATCGTCTTTGCAGTCGAGGTTGAGGAAATGGTGCAGACGAGTGTGTTTCGCATCCATGACCCGAAAATGTACTTTTCACCACACTATTCGCAATTTATATCTCACAAATTGACCCTACTAAGCTCTAGACTAATTCTAGACAACGATAAAGACTCAGGAACAAATACTCGCGGTAGTCGCGGTACACATTAATTTGCCTATCAGGCATTGAACCTAGGACCGCTAACTTCATTTTACAACAGGGTAACTGGGACGTCAAGCAGCTCACCAGCTTGTATACTATTATCTCAGCCAAAATTTGGTAAAAAAATAAACTGCCAAAAAAAGCGGGCAAGAGCATGTCGAATCATTCTCAGTGGTGTAAAAATCAACAAGTAGTAACTAATTTTCTATTTAAAGTCATTTGGTGCCGTCTAAGATGATTTTAGTAGGTAAAAACACTTTAATCGCCTGTATCTCAAGAACCAATGATGTCTACTTAGTCGTGATAGTTTTCCTTTTAAATTCGTTAGGAATATGCGCGAGTTGGAAACGGAGAAGGGTAAAATATTATACACAAGGATAATTATTATGATATTTAAGGATTTATTTTTAAAAACAGTAGAAGCATAGCAACCGATAGTCCTCTACTTTTTTTCGCTAGTGCTATCAAACCTTATTTTATTACACTTGACTCTAACAAAATTTAACGTTTTAAAGCTTATCATTTCAGAATCGGATCCGGCTGGGATTCTACACGGCAATAACGATATCGTATTTGACGTGTTTCCGTATTGTCAACGTTTTCATAACTCTTATGTCATTTACAATAATGGCGACTGTGACATAAACGATTCTAAAACGCGTCAAACACGATATCGTTATAACTCAGTTGAATAGAGGCCGTCAAAGACGATATCGTTATTACTGTGTAGAACCCCAGCCCAGGGCCTCTATTCAGGTGCGTTAAAACGATATCGTGTTTGACACGTTTAAAAATCGCTTATGAGTTATGACACAGTCGCCATTATTGTAAATGACATAAGAGTTATCAAAACGTTGACAATACGGAAACAGGTCAAAAACGATATCGTTATTACCTTGTAGAGTAGAGGCCCTGATCCGTGTTTCATTTATTTTTGGGTTGAATAAGGTTTAAGTGTAAGATGTGTATTTTTATGTATTTATGGTGTTACCGGGTATACTAAAAACTCCACTATTACAGGAAATGCATAAATTATCTTTTTCATAGCAACTCACGACATGTAAATTTAAAAAGTATTTTAGTTAAATGCCTTAAGCGTCTTCTACTCGGTGCAACTGACATAATTATACGTGTAGGTTCACACTGTCACGCTTGTTTTGGCGTCATCTGTCGAGCATATCAACAGCTTAACTAGTAACCGAGGGGTGTTCTGTTTCTCAAAACAGTCTACTTAATAGTGTCAGTTGCCCCGAGTAGATGGCGCTTAAAGCATAATTTAACACGTTCCTTGTCCGGGTGCCCCCAATGTGGGGTCGAGACATTTTTTTCAGGTGTTCATTTATAATAATGGCGACTGTGACATAAACGATTCTTAAACGTGTCAAACACGATATCGTTTTAACGCACCTGAATAGAGGCCCTGATCGTTTGGTACGGGGACAGTGAACGTGTCAACTAAGGATAAGCTTAAAACAAATAATATAAAATACATGAACTAGTGAATTATAAACCGTAAGTAATGTACTAGTTTCAAAATAGAATGTAGCTTTTGCCCACGCGATAGTTTGCTTACATCATGTAACAACTTTAAAGGTATACATTATTATAAGAACTTTATTACTGTTATGAAGATAAACAAAGAAAAACCAATGAATATTTGGTTTTATTCTAATAAAAATTGTGGTACGAGATACTGCATCAAATTGACATTACTCTTTTTAAAAACCTATAGACATCACACTGCTAAAGAGTATTTATGAACACCACATTCACCCCTCCTTTAGAGTCACTCTAGATGGTAGTCCTGAAGTCGGACTGGAGCTCGTCTCTCTCTAGTAGAGCGTCGAGGTGCTGCAGTTGGTATTTCTGGTGACTCTAAGGATTCATTGTGAACGGTAGGTATCTCCACTTCTTCCTGAGCATCTTCAAAGTTATCTTGATCATCTTCTGATTCAGTTTGGTCTCTCTCTAGTCGGAGCAGTGGGAGAGGAGCTAGTTGCCTATTTGATATGGTAGTTTCTCGGCCATCAGCTAATCTTATATGGGAATAAGATGGATTAGCTTCCAAAAGCTCCACTTCTTCTACCTCAGAATCGTATTTAGAACGTCTTTGATTATTTCGCATCAATATAGGACCTGGCTCCAAGAGCCATGTTGGTAAAGATTCTCCATTTGCTGTTCGACGTGGATGGTTAAAAAATCTTTCATGAGGTGTGGCGTTAGTAGATGTACACAACAAGGAACGAATTGAGTGCAGAGCGGAAGGTAGGACTTGCTCCCAACAAGCTGTGTCATGTTCCTTTGTTCTGAGGCACAACTTTATCGTTCTCCATAACGTGCCATTAAGGCGCTCCACTTGGCCATTTCCTTGCGGATTATACGGCGTGGTCCGACTACATGCAATCCCATTTAATACCAAGAAGTTTCGTAAATCATTAGACATGAAAGCAGATCCACGATCAGAATGAATATATTGTGGAGCACCATAAGTAGAGAATAAATCCTCAAAGCATTTTATAACTGTGCCAGCTGATAGATCCTTGCATGGGTACGCAAACGGGAATCTAGAGTATTCATCAATGATTGTCAGAATGTAACGATTCTGCGTGTTGGTAGGTAAAGGTCCTTTGAAGTCAACGTTGAGTCTCTCGAAAGGTGCAATTGCTTTTATGAGATTTCCTTGCATCTTTAGAAATCTAGGTTTGATTTCTGCGCAAACGCGACATCCTGAAGTCATCTTTTTAATATCATCTATAGAGTAAGGTAGATTTTTAGACCGTATCCAGTGTGCCATTCGCACTATACCGGGATGTCCCATGATATTGTGTAACTCGGCCAGGCTATTAGTCTTATTCGACATATTTAAGCATACGCGGGATAGAGCATCAGCTGTTACGTTATCTCTACCCGGGCGGTAAATTATATCATATTTAAAACTTGATAACTGAAGACGCCACCTTTCTATCTTCTCGTTCTTAATCTTGCTATTGTGACATTGATTAAACATAAATGATACAGATCGTTGGTCAGTTATGAGAAGAAAATGTCTTCCAATTAGATAGTGTCGCCATTTCTTCAAAGACTCAACGACAGCGCTCGCTTCTTTTTCAATTGAGGAATGACGGCGTTCAGAGTCATTCAGTGATCGAGAAAAAAAAGCTACTGGGCGGCCATTCTGAGAAAGAGACGCTGCGATAGAATGCTCTGAAGCATCCGTCTCCACCGTGAATGTCTCATTTTGATCAATGACGGTCAAAGCTGACTTCTTTATATCCATTTTCAACTTTTGGAAACATTCAATGGCGTGTCGTGCCAAGGGAAAATCAGAGACTTTCGTCAGAGGACTGATCTTTTCAGAGAAATTCCTAATCCATTTAGAATAATGGGCGAACATGCCTAGGGCTCTTTTAAGGGCCTGTGGGTCATTTGGTATAGGCAGCCTCATTAGAGGGCTGAGGCGGTCTTCATCTGGTCGGATAGTATTGCTCTCAATAGTGTAGCCTAATAATTTAATAGATTCTTGTCTGTAAACACACTTCTCCTCATTCAGAGTCAGGTTATACTTCGCTACAGCCTCTTTGAACCGTTCCAAATTTCGTTCGTGTTCTTCCTTTGTTTTGCCACACACAGTTACGTCATCGAGATATGCATAAGTTCCTACTAGTTTTTCTTTAAATATGACATGATTTAACGTTCTTTGAAAAGCAGCAACACCGTTAGTTACTCCAAAAGGTATGCGGGTAAACTGATACAAATTCCCGGATGCTTCGAATGCGGTATATATTTTCTCACTTTCCAAGATAGGAACTTGATGATATGCACTTTTTAGATCAACTTGACTGAAAAAATTGTGTTCTGCTACCTTTGATACAATTGATTCTATATTGGGCAAAGGGTACGCATCCAGCTCAGTAAATTTGTTGATCGTTAAAGAGTAATCTATGACAAGACGTTTGCGATGCGTTGTACCTCCTGTGACCAAGACTTGAGCTCGCCAAGGTGAGTTACTAGGTTCGATGACCTTGTCTTTCAGAAGCTTATCGATTTCTCCCTTGATAAATTCATTATCAGCTTCTGAATACCTTCTTGATTTTATAGCTATTGGTCTCACGTTGCTTGACAAATTAGTAAAAAGTGAGACTGCAGGCACTGATGCCTCCATGACGTTGCAAATTTTAAGAGACTTTTTTGCACCTCCAAATTTAACTTCCAGAGAGGCGTGATCGTTTAAAATGTCATGCCCAATGATAACGTCTGCACAAAGGTCGTCAAGTATGTAGAGAGGCTTTCGGTTGTAAGTATGCTCATTTAGTTGAATTGTTGCATAGCAAAACCCATCTACTGATGAAGTACGATTCTTTGATGCCAATGTAACAGTTTCTTTCCAAGGATGGCGTTTTAGATTTAGCATGTAAGCCAAATTTTTGTCTATAAAACTCGTTGAACTTCCGCTATCAATCAAGGCATCGGCTTTGTAGTTGTTGATAGTGATTGAAACTGTAGTTTTGCGTAAACTAGCTGGAGACGCTGCCGAAATTGCTCCTAGCAGTTGTTCGTTAGATCCTGCTAAAACAGCGTTAGTTATTGGCTTTATGGCTGCGTTATTGCTTCTGCATACTTTGGCGAAATGGCCTTTCTTCTCGCAGTTTTGACAGGTAGCGTGAAAAGCCGGGCATTTTATTCTTTGGTGTACGCTTCCACCGCAGAAGAAGCAGCGTCTACGTGATGAAACTGCCACCAGGTTGGAGTTTCCCGCTTGATTGAGATCTTCAATTAGATTCAGATTCATAGCAGGTTGATTGGTTTTGAAATCTTTTGAATTATTTTCAGCCATTTCAAGTGATATTGCCTGATTACATGCCTCTTCTAGATTTATCTCTAAATTTTCAAGAAGTCTTTGGCGAATCTTTTGGGAATGTATGCCAGCAATGAAAGCATCACGTACGTATTCGTTTCTGTACTCTTCAGCACTCACAGTTTTAAAATTACACTCGAATGCAAGTTGTTGAAGCGAGCGTATGAATTCTGCCACTGTCTCTTCAGGTTTTTGCTTACTTGAGATCAGTACATAACGAGCGTGAATTTCGTTTTTAGACTTGAGATAGATTTTGTCTAATACGCTTAGAGCCGTCGAGTAATCATTAGATTCGCGTATGTACGAGTATACGTTAGGTGACACGTTATTCAGCAATATTTTCAATTTGATATCATCCGTTACCTTAGTCAAGTCTTCAGCAGCAAGATAATTCTTAAAGGTCTCTTTCCAATGCTGGTATTTTAAGTCGGCGGCCGGAGTACCCGGATCGACGTCAAATTTATCTGGCCTTAGCAGTCGCGTTATAGAGGCCATTGTTTATCACGTTTTTATTATTAGAATAAATTGTTATGAAGATAAACAAAGAAAAACCAATGAATATTTGGTTTTATTCTAATAAAAATTGTGGTACGAGATACTGCATCAAATTGACATTACTCTTTTTAAAAACCTATAGACATCACACTGCTAAAGAGTATTTATGAACACCACAATTACATGCGCTTACTATAGTTGCCAACGTCATCTAGCGGACGCTTGAAACAATACTTACTGAGTAGATACGTCACCTGAGAAATTATGTATGTACAAGGGCGAGAGGTGTAATGTTCTGATTCTTCTGCAAGATAGTCTAATTAGTGTCAGTTGCCTCGTATAGATAGCGCTGAAAAAAAAAATAGTTTTACTAAGCTCCCTAAAGATATTTTAATTTTATTACGCTGTATCCTGTATTCTGTGGCTATCAATATGTATTTAATCAACTTAGGTCATAATTACATTAAAGTGAAAGTGGAGGCTGAGAAGCAGCCGAAGACCTGGGTTTTTATTTATTTAGTACGGCTACCGTACGGAGCCGTAATTTAAGCGCAAAGTCGCAAATTGACATGCCCTAAACCGATTTTTATACAACATGCGATGGAAACACTAATCAACTGTAGTACCAAAGAAGGCGGCTAACTGCATCGTAGTATAGTCAAAGCATTCTATACTCTTGATAACCACATTTATTTAAAAGGCTTAACTTCTACTATGCAGTTAACCGCGTTCTTTGGTATTAAATACGGCAGTAATGTGTACAGCTACCTATTAAATTAATTTTGCATTAAAATGCGGAGCTTAGCAGCAGAGCAAAGGTTTGTATTAATGTAGTGTTCTCAAGAATTCTCTGGAAACGGTTTTCCCCTTTTCGGTTATCGCGGGAAGAAAACACCTCGACTAGGTACAAAGTAAAAGGGTACTCAACATGCTAGTTGATAAATAGCTAGTAACTATAACTAGTTACTGCCAAAGAAACTTGGCATTTACCGAGGAGACTAAACAATGTCTGCAAAAACATTGGCAATCAATGAACAGTCTGGAGACGTCCTCAATGCGCCGCGCGCCGGTTCCAAAATAGATCATAAGCGGGTCGCCACACGTGGCGTCGCTTGCGCAGTCGACTTTACGTGAAAATGTTCTATTAATTGTGTTTATTACAAATATTTTAGGTTATAAATCAACTATGGCTTAAGTTTTAATAATCTCAGTGTTGATTAAGACTGAGTAACTTCTATGTTGTGGAAAATGTGTTTATGTTTAGTTTGTTGTGATAGTGCGCGTGTGTGGTGTACGTATGCGTTGTTGGTGGTGTTGTTGCTGTTGAAAACTAATGAGGCAACGGTGACTATTGGTCAGTATTGCTGTGTTTTCTCTCAATTTTTTTATTAGTTTGTTTGAATATTAGTATTATTTTGTATCAACCCCAACTTACGTCTACTGTAAAAACATTTTAATAATGGGTTAACCTTTTTCCCCCTTTGGTAAGTTCTAATATTGCAAATAAATTGTGACCTTCTTTTCGTCACCGGAGTGTTAAAGATAGTTTAACGGGTAAAACTTATTTTTGGTGCATTGAAAATGTTTGTTTGATGATGCTTTACTCATATTTTAAATTATTTTGATTATCATACTGTCCAAAAACTCATCTAAAGATAAAGTCAAAAGGGGTCATAAATCCATACAGTTAAATAACAATTGCCCAAAACTGTCATAAGATAGACAACGGACTGCAAATTTGTTGTCGTTGACGCTACTGTTTATAGTCTGGGCATCTATTCTAGTGTGTTTAGACCTCTATTGCAATGGGCCTTAATATTGTTCAGGTTACGAATCGACAGCTTTTACCAACCTTTAGGAACTATAAAATTATAAAAAGCTGTAACAATAAGTACAAATAACAAGAGTTCTTTGATTCGTGTGACAAACCCGTATGTTACTCGCAGCTCACAGCATTTGTTTACATAAACAACAACATGCTACAGAGCTTAAGTACTAATTTCACCACACGATGTTAAAGGACCATGCGTCAAAATGGGCCTGAAACCAACAGCATTGAGGGTTATGTCAATAAATAGGTCTTAAAATCTACTTTATTTCATCATAATGGCACAAAGTCAAATTCCATTGCAAAACTAAGATATTTGATTTGATTTTGTATTTTAGTCACGGTGTACGAGCTACGATAAATGCATTCGGAGAATATTCATATTCTGGAGGGTAGGTATTGAGCAACAAACTGGCACCGATGCCATCCCACAGTATTACTGTTCATGTTTGACTGGCAGACGAACAATAGGATCTTGTGCACACACAATTTCCATTATATGGTATTTAGGGTTAGGCAGGCACATACCATTTAATCATCCTGCAGGTCATTTAAATGACTTAATTATTGATGTAATGAGGTAACAACTTTAATAAAACCATCAATTCCTACAAAACGTATGTTTATTTCACACACTAACCCTACCCTAATAATTCTGAATTTGTATTCTCAAAGAGAACCTGTTTTTTAATAGATCCTATTTACTCTAACTTAAATATGAATATCTCAGTTCTGCAATGGAATTCGGCTTTGTGCCCATATAATGATATTAAGTAGATTTAAAGACCTATTTAATGACTTAAGTTTCAGCTCTGTTGGTTTCAGAACCAGGCTCCATACAAAGTTGCCCATGGTCCTTTAATCAATGTTAATCGACTGTCAGTTCTTACATTTTGACAACTGTTAACGCTCTAATCGTCTGTTAAGTGGTTAACATTGTATGGTGAAATTTGTATTAAGTACCAATTTCACCATACAAGGTTAACCACTTAACAGATTTTTTAAATTAATTATTTCGAAGCGTACATAACAAGTGAACATTACAAGTTACCCGCCAAACTGACAAAACAGTTTGTTGGCGAGATCGCGCTCACATTACAATTTCCTCTATGCATGCACGTAAATTACAAATTAATTAATTAAGTATACAAATTAAGTAAGTATTCTAATGTTATTGAAAAAGAGGAAGAAACGATGCTTTTGGAAAGGCGACCCTTCCAAAAGTATAACAAGCGTAACAGTTGTCAAAATGTATGAACTAACAGTCGATTACCAATGATTAAATATAACATCGTATGGTGAAAATGGTACAAAAGCTTGTAACCCAGCAACTAGCTTTGTAAAAAAACTAAGGCTTTCACTAAACAGTAGAATAGACGCCATACCTTATTTCACTTAATTAATACTTGCTGGTTACACAACAACACCAGGTGTGGTGTCATCATCGCCGTCGAGTGCCCAGCAGCTGCGCGCGGCGGCGGAGGCGGCGTTAAGGGATAAGCACGATGCGAGCGTGGTGTTTCCGTCGGTCGAGCCTAGTGAACCGCTTGCCTTGCCTGCACAAGTTACTGTACTCGTAAGTTACTGGAACCCAAACGAGCACAAGCTCAAGGTTGTTAAGACGCCGTATACGAAATTAGGCCGGTTTTGCTTCTTTTCATAATTTTACAGTTAAAATACTGCTTCTCTATTAGTTTTAATGCACATCATGAAATGGGTTACGAATTAATGAGCTCCTTTTGTCGAGTATTATAATGCGAGATTTAGGTTGTTTTAAAACATTGTACTTATATTGCTAAAAAAAACATGTTTTTTTAAGGTATTGGATTGATTTTGAACTGAAGTTTATTACTGTTGTTTAAATTTTATTAGCGAGAGTTTTAAGTAGCCGAAATCAGGAACAAATATTTGCCCATTTTCTATAAAATGTTAACAAGTTGATTATTTTTTTACACAAAAAAATATATAAAGGTGGTAAAAAGTGATTCATACATTTTTTATAACACTTTTACAGCAATAAATTGTAATTTTTTCATACATTTAGAGGTCAAAACAATTCGTAAATATGCGATATTCTAAACCTCTTACAGCAAAATTCACAAAACAGTCGCCGATTTCAGGTCAATTAATCAAAATTAAATAATAAAAACAAAAAGGTAGCTCATAAAATTAAAATTATCTTTCGTGTTGCGCATTAAAATTTGTACAAGTAAAGTATTTCAACTGTAAAATCACGTAAATCAGCGAAATCGGCAAAATTTCGTTTACGGCCTTTTAATACTCGACCGTATCGCTTCTACTTTCATCAGGTGTTCTACCCCCTCACAATAGTGCAAACAATGCTGCCAGGCCTCGGGAACATGGTGGGAACATAGTTATTTTCATATCATCCCATAACACGCTTGTGGTTTTCTTTTACAGCGAAAATTTAATTGTGTGAAAAAGATTCAATAACTCAGGCATGTTGATCAGGCTATGAAACTGTTCTATATAAATATAACCAAGTATTTGAATTGGTTCCACACATTTGCTTAAATTATTATCTCGTTCTCTTTCCACGTCTCAATTTAACTTCAGTTAAACTGGTGGTTTGTGGTTATAATATTACATCTGCGTTATTGAAATAGAAACAAAACACGTCCCGGAACTCGATGTCCGATAACCCATTTCACTAGAGACGTCACGCGTTTTACTCGTGATCCTGTCTGATTTACTTGTTCTCATTAAACTTCATATTTGATTTTTAGGCTATTATATTAAAATAATCATACGGGTATATTATATTGTCGTCAGGCTAACGAAAAGGTCTCAGCTATCGTGGCCTCGGGTGACCCCATGGAGTTGAAATTGGCAGCGGAGGCAGCGGCGCGAGCCGGCGTGCCATTATTTCTGGTGGCACCCACCTCACTTACTTACTCCGAGAATCTAACGCGTTGGGAAGCCGTCCATATGTACCCCCAGCGTCGCATATTCTCACAAGTAGGTAATTGTTCCCTCACTGCACGCATTTAAAAAAATGCTCCATAGAACTTCCACTTCCACCGGCAGTCCCATCACTTTACTACATTGACTTAACTGCGAAACAACTGCTATTTTCAATCAGCTATCATTGTAACATGTTCAGTGACTCATCTTATCTCTTAGGCCTGTGCAGCTCTGTGTAAGGAAAAAGAGTGGAATAAAGCAGTTCTATTGCATGATGAACCGGTGGGAGCTCGTTTAGTGCAAGAAATTACCGAGGCTGGAGCTGACATGAAAATACTAGCGCGCCGACTACCGCCCCTCGAAGATGCTAAAGCCTTAAGAAACCTGCTGATAATAATGAAGAAAGCTGAACATACGCAATTTATTGTATGGTGTGACAAAGACTGTTGCGAGAGGGTGCTGGCCGCTGCGCAAAAAGTGGGTTTGTTATCAGACCGTCATGCCTATATCCTGCTAGCGCTTGATTTGCATACACTAGATTTGGAACCATACAGTTACGGTGGCGCCAATATTACTGGTGAGTAATTAATTATAATGTAAAATAGTTTCCCATCTAAATTGGCAGTTGTCAAATTTTCCGAATGCATACCAAAAATGTATGAGCCTGAAAACTTAAAGTGAATATGCAAAATTCTAATTAACTTAATATTACACGTTCACAAATTTAAAAATGAGTAAGTATTTAGCGTGACTTTGATGGTACCCTCTACGGGCAAGTAATTTGAAATGCATATAGCGCGTGCTCGTAAGAGAGAGGAAAGAAACAAACAAGACATAGCCACATAATATCTCTACTGTGTGTTTGCCAAACAAATGTAAATTTGAGTGAGTTCTTATTTAAAATAAATTATTTCTTGTGCTAAATTATAATTTTTCTATTTTTCAGGGCTGCAGCTTTTTAATCCTGCGGATGTAAAAATACCCATTATGGACATATGGCTTGAACAATACATTAATAACCTGAAGCCCTATTCTTGGTCGGATGTTTCAGAAGTTCCAGAAAGTGTCAGAAGCGAAGCTGCTGAGGTATGTTTTGGTCACAAATATCAAAATAATAGAGACGATCAAAGGACATTTTCTTCCAATGATACTCTATGAAGACACCCTCTAAAAGTATTTAAATAATATAAGTTGACCCGGCTTCTTATGGAGGCAATATCGGTTAGTATCGATAATCACAACCCTTAACAATTTGACATCATTTTAGATAGTTGAAGCCCCACCAACGGCGTTGATATTGACGTATGACGTGGTCCAAGAAGCGGCTAAGGCACTGGAACGTTTGTCTATGGACGGGAACGCGGTCGTGCGCGACGACACTCTCATTAATTACCTTCGTTCGGTGAGTAGACCATAATCAATTTACATAAGTGCTACTACTGAGCTGCGGCCTGAGCTAGCGTCTCTTCATTAAGAGTTAGGCCATAATCCAGCATATCGAAAAGCAGAAACGCTGTAACCCACAATGTAGCTGTTTTTTTTTTTGCATATTCGTAATCGTATATTTTTCTGCGTCGAATAGTCTGGGTCCCGTGGCTCTACGACGGTAAGAAACTTTTGTACAGCGTTAAAATTGTGTACATATGGCAATATTTAATGTAATGAATAGCAAAAAAAGCACTCTTCTTTTTCATTTGTATTAAAGACAATTCATATTTTTCTGTTGCCTGTAGTCACTGCGTGGTTAAAATTCTTAACACAGCGTTTTTGCGTATTGAAACAAAATGTAACGGCAAACTTATTAAGTTTTTTGTATACCATATTGCAATAATCTTGACTTACTTAACACGATTCATACAAAAATAATAATAGGTAAGTTACGTCAATTTATAAGTGTCGTCTGCGGAATTATTTTTTGCCGTTACTTCCTTTCTAAACATGTGCTCACGAGATGAGGGTGCCGTAAATGTCCGCCAGTCAGCCACTGTCGAAGAGGCATAACATTTTTTAGCGTAGCGCTAAATCTAAATTTACAAAAATATATTATTGCAGGCGGGGCCAAACCAAAAGTCACAAACTAGTCTCTGCCAGCAATAGTTTTTATTCTACAATAGACCAGGGCCTCTATTCAACTGCGTTATAACGATATCGTTTTTGACCTGTTTCCGTATTGTCAACGTTTTGATAACTCTTATGTCATTTACAATAATGGCGACTGTGACATAAACGATTCTTAAACGCGTCAAACACGATATCGTTTTAACGGGCCTCTATTCAGGTGCGTTAAAACGATATCGTGTTTGACTCGTTAAAGAATCGTTCATGTCACAGTCGCCATTATTGTAAATGACATAAGAGTTATCAAAACGTTGACAATACGGAAACAGGTCAAAAACTATATCGTCATTCATTACCTTGTAGAATTCCAGCCCTGGGGCCCTAGCAAAGGTGCAAACGCCCATAACGTTTTTCTTATCTATCGCTCAAAATGTATGGGATGACAGTCGACCACGTGGTTTATCGAAACGCACGAGAATGTCATCCCATACATTTTGAGCGATAGAAAAGAAAAAAATAAGGAGCATTTGTATCTTGGCTAGGGCCCCTTGTTTATCTCTTTTCAGTTTATTCTTTTGATTTTGACATTAATCGTACATAGACGTACGAGCGAGACAACATCAGGCAGGGCGTCTATTCTACTGCGTTATAACGATATCGCGTTTGACGTGTTTTAGAATTGCTTAACTCATAGTGGCCATTATTGTAAATGACATAAGAGTTATCAGAACGTTGACAATACGGAAACACGTCAAAGACGATATCGTTAAGTACTACCGTGTAGAATCCCAGCCATGCTTAGATTCCCCCCCAAATCACGAACCAAGTCATGACCCTCTTTGGGAAACGTATTAAAAGTTTTGATGTTATTTCTTTATACCGATTCAATGAGTTGTGGAGATATACCGCTTTATCAACACAGTACATCAATCGCTATCCCGATATACGTTGATGTATAGTGTTGTTAACCCGGTACTCCCGGTAATCTCCACAAGTCACCTTTCGGCCAACGAGTGTTTTTTTTTTTTTTTTGAGGGACCTACGTAGTTAGCCTCTGATGGCTTTGACTACTTCGCCGGAGAGAGGGCGGACTCCTGATGGGAGTCCACGCTATAAGTGGGTTTTACACTAGCATGCCTAAGGGCGCCCCTATTGGGCCGACCTCGGACTTAGGACGCTAGGGGAGAATTTCAATCGAATTGGTTTTATGCTACAATACGCTTCGGAAATTTTACGTTAGACCAGACTGAGAAGAAGCGTCAAGAAACTCCATCTGGGTGTCGATTATGTGAGTTAACCGGTACCGGTACCGGTGCAAAGTGGGGTCGCCCACGTGTAGGGTGAGCCGGGGGACGCCGACGCCTCCGCCGCGGACGGAGACGTTGTGGTGTGTATGGATCTAAGCTGGTGTTGCCCTGTGAGACGGTTGGGCGACGACTATCTTCGCGCACTGCGAGGGCAGCCGTGATAGTGTCATCGGTGTCGGTCAGTACGTGTCGGGGACGCCTGTTCCGAGAGGATACGCCCACGAGCGGGACGTAATTTACGGCATCGCGTAATAAGGGGTTAGGATGGTGAGGAGCGTTATTGAAGAACCGCCGAGAGGCATCCTTCATAAACTTGGCCACGGTTGGAAGACCGAGGTCGTCGTGAAGATCTAAGTTGCGCATGAACCACGGAGCACCCACGGCTCTGCGCAAGAATCGATTCTGCAGTACCTGGAATTGGTACAGAGCAGTCGAGTTCGCATGAGCGAAGACCACACTAGCGTAAGTTAGTATGAGGCGAACGCACGTCTTGTAAATTGTCATCTTATTTCTAAGCGACAGCTTACTGCGTTGTTCAACAACGGATAGAGACGGCCTAGAATGAAGGCCACGCGATTCCGGACACGCCTAATGTGTTGCCGGAAAAGCAATCGACGATCTAGGGTGACCCCTAGATATTTGACCTCGTTAGCCCACGGAATGGGACTATCGTAGAGTCGAATAGAATTGTAGGAGGGACCTAACCAACTGAGACTGAGTTTCCGGCAAAAAAGCACAGCGGCGCTTTTCTCCGGATTCACTTCGATCCTCCAGAGCCTAAACCAACGACCTAACTCGTTGATGGCGTCCTGGAGGCGACCGTGTAGAACCGAGGGGTGGATAGAAGTCGTATAGATGGCGGTGTCATCAGCAAAAAGTGCATAATGAACATGCGGAACTCTAGGTATATCGTTTGTGAACAACGAAAAGAGAATTGGGGAGAGAACAGAGCCCTGCGGGACTCCGGCTCTGATCGGATGGGCCAACGAGTGTACGTTGGTCTAGTAGGGTCATGATTCGTGGGGAATTCTTAACAGCGCGATGTAGCGTCGCGCGTCGTTGTCACAGTGCCATCTGTTAAACGCTTTTTAAACTAAATACGGTGTTATTTGTCCCTTTACTTTCTCAACCTCTTATCTGATCGAATAGTTTTATAGAAAATTAGTCTTTATTCTACATAGGCCAAGAGTGCTTTTCCTACTAATCAATTAGATACGATATGAGGTTGAGATAGGAAAGGGACGATTATGACATTGAGTGTGGCTGGACAGCTCTTAAAAAATCATTATGTAATATTATTATTAATTTTTAGATTTGAGCAATAAGACAGGAAATATTGAACTCGAACAGTATAATTATCGGTAGGGTTACGTGGCCACCAAACTACAGCCTACAGCCAAAACCACTTGTAATAAAAATCGAAAAAAATCTTCTTTAAAAGCATATAATATGTATAACGAACTTACAGGAAAAAGAATCACGACTAAGGTAGACTTGAGGGTTTCCTGAGATTCAGGCGACTTAAGTTTATGCCTACTAAAAAACGACCAAATAACTTTAAATAGATTTTTTTATTTTGGGATAGATTTTTTTGTGTTTGTGTCCTAGGTACATGCCCTTGCCCGGTTTTTTACATATTTCTACGAATTTTATTTATTATTTTAGTATTTCTGATTAAGTTAGTTTAGTACAAGTTATTTGCAAACCAAGATCAAACGCAAAAACGAATTATTAAAATAAATACGCCTTTTCTGGAAATTATATTTCAATGACCATACCTTCACTTTCTTTAATTTTGACTTACATATTTCGGTAATAAGTTTATGGCGACTGTCTAAAACTCGACATTGACAAATTTTAAATATTTTTTTTTACCTCTAAAATCAGACCCCTTAGTATACTCGTAAGTTGCTAATACAAAAAACAGTCTCAAGCGCGTTTGTATTTATCGTATAAGTAATGTGGACGCAAACGCATTCGAGACGGTTTGCCACGTGATCAGAAACTTACATTCATAAGGTTTTGGCTAATAAAACATAGGCTGTATACCTAGCATACTTCATAGATTACTAGCATAAACGCATTCCATCTTAGTCCTCAAGGTTCGCAGCGCATTTGCGGTTTTAGGATTGCGTTGTGAATGCAAATGTCTGTGTTAACCTAACCCAACCTACGTAATTTACGTAACATTAACATAACACGCAACATACAATCACCAACATACACAAATGACACTCCAACACACCCAGGAACAACCACCAAGGTCACTGGACCCCATTCCCAGTGAAGTTGGGCATGCTGTCAGATCTGGCTGGCTGTATACATAATGTATATCCTCCTCCCACAAAAAAAATATCCCCGTAATTAATGTTTAAGATATCCTGAAAACTTTAAATTATTTCAGCAGAAAATAGCGTTTGATGAAATGAAATTTTGATGATGTAGATAACCCAACTACAGCTACGTATTTATTTTCAGGAAGACTGGAGCTCCACAGAAGTTCGCGAGCGGCGCGCTGGTCTCCTGCACATCGTGGAACTACTCAGAGGCGGCATTTTGACGGAAGTTGGGCAGTGGGATGAGCACGACGCGCGGCATCGCGTGCGCTGGTCGCGGCCCGAAGTGCCCCCGCCTAAGCTGCCGCCGGGATATATGGCTAATCAGACGTTTGTCGTGCTGATCGCGTTTGTGCGTCCGCTAAATAAATAAATAAACATAAATTTACTATCAGAGCTCGGAATTTTGTTACAATTTTGAGCTCTCATAGGGACTTCTCGTTTATCGACAACCGATTTACATATTTTATCGATACATTACAGAACACAACACAACATATGAAGATTAAAAGTAAAGGTAAACAACAGGCGGCCTTATCGCTAAAGACCGATCTCTTTTGTATAAGTTTTGAGTGGCTGAAAATATTACGAGGAATTGTCAACGAGTAATTGACATAGACACATATGCAGATAAAACTAGTAATCAAAGGTCATCCATCAAATTAAATGCCTACCTACGAGAACATAACATGATATAATTAGGCTCAATATTAATTATCGTTGCAATTACTTTCGAAAATTGTTTAAAAGGCATAAGAAATCCACGAATATTTATAAGAAACAATAAAATATTATTATTTTAATTTCTATTTATATTTTCCTAAAAGTTGGTATCTAAAGGTTATCTCGAAGCGATCGCTCATTCGCGATAAGACTCCATGTTGTTTACTTCTACTCGTAGTCATATTTATAAGATGTAGTCTGCATTTATCGATATACATATGTATATCGGAAGTCGATAGACGAGAAGTCCCTATGACAGCTCAAAAGTGCTACGAAAACTCCGGGCTCTGTTTATTATAGTCTGACCAACTCGTGCGCGACGGTCTTGCGGGGCCTGGTGACTAAGGTTGGTTAACTTTGACCAATTATTACTATTAAAATCGAATTTAACGTTGTCGACGGAGCTCTGCTGTCGCAGAGCTCCTATTTCTGGGTAGTTTGGCCCTCCGGGCCTGCTGAAGAACTAACATAATCTAAACCTACCTCATATTTATGATACAAATTTTGGGTCAGTGGTAAGGTTAAGGGGTACGGTGGGTCTGCACCCGTGTTAACGAGGGCGGATTGTATGTATGTAAACACTTTATTGCACTAATAGAAAATAAAATAGAAAAAGTAATGGAAACACAAAAGGCTAGCTTCGAGGGTTGCGTAGCGGAAAGGGAGCGCCTAGGGAACATCGTCTTCCCTTAAGTTATAATGATTGTTAGCTGTAATGTTCAGTACTCATAATGTTTAATTTTCATAATATACTCGTCTTAAAACAATTAGACATGTTGCCACGATTGTTTGAAAGCTAATTTTGTGTCCTAATAGAGAGCCGTTAGTAACCGAGTTATGCTTATGCTATATCTATATACACGAGTTGCAGGGTTGTTGTTTATACGGTGATAAGCAAACGTAAATTATTATAAATGTTTGCGGCGTTAATCATGTGTCGTTACTTTTTCAGAATAATCCTTATGTGATGATAAAAGAAGCACCGGAAAGACTTTTTAATAATGATCGCTACGAGGGTAAGTACGTGGATATAGTGCATTTTTTTCAACATTAAGTACCTATACTTAGTTTTGTTCGTTTTTTTTACATGTGTTTGTATGTACTTTTGTTGAATAAATCTGTCATCTCATCATTGTTATCGAGGCAGAAAAGTTTGCGGTTTTTGAACCAGTCATAATTATAGAGTACGTGTTCATTAATTCCCTTTTCTCTTCGGACTTGGTACATTTTACAAGTAAAAACTATATACTAACAATGAAATGAAAGGTTAATTTTACTAAACACTAACGTAATAAACACAATTAATTAAATAATTAATAATCCATAACGTAAAATGGCTCTAGTAATTTCGAAAGGGAAATGCCCATTTGCCTTACAAATAATGCCGGAGGGTTATATGATAAGTTGATAGGTTAGGGAAAAAATACTACCATTAACTTAACTAATGATATATATTGAAAAAAATACAGTCTATCATCAAATTTAACATTAATTTAACTATTTAAATATTTTGATTGAATGATAAGTTTATAATAAGTCATAATTTATTTCATACTAACAACAAATAAAACTGAAAATCATGAAGTAGTGCTATTGTGAAAAAAATGTCCACCGGATATCACATAGTGCACTAATTGTTATTTTTAGTATACAATAATAACTATCGATATTTAATACCATTAACAAAAACTTGCTATTTATAAAAACTCTATTTTTTTTTCAAACTGGGCCTCTATTCAACTGCGTTATAACGATATCGTTTTTGACCTGTTTCCGTATTGTCAACGTTTTGATAACTCTTATGTCATTTACAATAATGGTCACTGTGACATAAACGATTCTTAAACGTGTCAAACACGATATCGTTTTAACGCAGTTGAATAGAGGCCCTGGTCTAAGGTAAAAGTAGCAGCGATTGAGTTGACAGTTTCCGACAGAAATGACGGACACATTACCCTTTTCCTGGGCCAGTCAAGTCAAAAGGAAATAACTCTTAAAATTAACACATAAGCTGGAACTAAGTTTTAGATTCATAAATTAACGTTTTAGGGTTCATAATTATATCTTCGAGACCCAGGGTGCCATAGGAGATACATAATCAAGGCAATTTAGTTAAAACTATACTTTAATGAGTTTAAGATCCATTTTTATTTCTTTCTAAATTGAAAATGGCATTTAAGAGCAAACGTACTTGAACTTTACTTCCTTGGTGGAAGATTCAAAGGGTGAATTTTGTATGGACCCCGTCCCCCCCCTCCAACAGTAACGGGCTGCAGGTCTATATGTTCATTAGGACCCAATAATAGACAAAATACTTATCTTCGTAGCAAAATCAATGGGAATTTTTTAATGAAAACAAAGGGCCAGGCAAGGCAAATCATCTACATACGTGTTCATTTCCAAACAAATTCCATAGTTCCATACGATAAGATTATGATTTTTCAAGAAAACCCCATACATATGGTGATCGTCGCCATAGAAAAAATACATCATATTGCCAAGATCTTAAACTGGCACATGTTTTATCACTGTTGGTGGGTGGGGACATTTTTACCCATCGTCCTTTCCACTCACAAAAATCTCCCTGTTCGACTTATGGTGAGCCTCACGAAATTGAAGTTGTAAAAACCTAGCTTCCACATATATTTTTTTGGATATTTATGTCTGTTTCAGAGATAGCGCATACTAGACCTAATATCAAAGTTTTTACCAACTTATGTACCGTTACATTTACGCCACCCTCTGAAAAGCCATTTTCAGGCGTTTTCAGGACCCCTTGTGGGCCTTTGAAGTACAATTGGCGAATTTCCCACTGAGTAAAAGAGATAGCATGATCAGAAAAAACTGCGATACGAAGAACCTTCAACAAGCGCGTGAAAGAGATAACATGATCAGAAATGAGACAGCAGAGTTTCAGCGACTGACAATTATATAAAGACACAAGAAATCGCCATATTGAATAGACTAGTAGATAAACAAATAATTACTTACAGGTTACTGCATCCAGTTGATAGAAAAGCTGTCAAAGGAGCTCAATTTCCAGTACATTCTGAGAGAACAGCCCGGGAACTCGTACGACGGGATGTTGGAAGTGTTGAACAAAACTGTAAGAGTAACACGGTTAACTAAATTAAGCGCGTTATTTCCTTGGTTGATATAATAACATGTTGTCTTATTTCGCTTCGCCTAACAACTTTATGTATAATTAACTATTTGACTATGGTTTTTTATTCTGTAATTATCATTTGATGGAAATAAATTAAATGAGACAACCAATGCAAGCATGAGCCGAGCGAGCGCTGAGGGCTGCGGCCGACGAGGGCTGCGGCCGACGAGGGCCAGAAGTGAATTCCTTGCATTTTTATAAATAATTTGGAAACTAAAAGGTTCCAGAAACAGTATTTATTATATATTGGTCAAATTAACAATTACGAAATTCTGAGTATCATATAAACGAACATAAAGCACAATAAAAATATAGCAAACTAAATTACGTAGGAATTCAAGTGATTCTGATTATGATCAATGATATTAGAACTAATGATTATAAGTTGGAGTGGATAGTGATACCTCCTCTTTTTTACTCGACTACGGCGAAGCAAAGGAAGGGTAATGACTATAATGATTTTGACACCCTATCTAAGAATATATGTATGTAGGTATGGCATATGAATGTATATCCATATGTATGGATATTCCACTGTAGCGTCGTTCCTAATTAACCGTTTTTGTCAAAAATTACCATGGTTTTAAACGCTACATTACTTTGCCAGCAGGCTATTCTAAATATTATCATTTTAGATTATTATAGCAACGTGCATCGCAGTTTGGCCTTTTACTACGAATAATATTTTGAAAAGCTTGCTAGCGGGCAGAATGATGATCACAATAGATGGAGTTCCACCTACAAGGAACTGCCGTCAATGTCTTGGTTCCTGAATTTGGCCACTACTTTATCATTCATCATACGAAGAGCAGTGGTTCTATTGTAAATCAGATAGCGAAATCCCACATGGTGGTAAATAGTAAAAACTATGCAAAGAGCGCAGGTGTTGCCGTTGAATTTGTCCCTTCCTTGTTATTTTCCTTGTCAAGCTTAGTGGAAGGGACGATACATCTACTACCAGCCTTGCATCCTCTGTAACATTACAATCAATGATGATCTAATTACACCTTCAATTCGGTAATTTTACAGACAGAAGCTCACTTCGCGATCACAGACCTGACCATAACGGCAGAACGGGAGAGCTCAGTCGACTTCACCACTCCGTTTATGAACACTGGCATCAGTATATTATACCGCAAGCCCATACATGCCCCAGATCCAAAGCTATTCGCGTTTATGTTACCTTTCTCCACAGGAGTAAGTATTACTTATCTATACTAGTATTATAAATAGGTAAGGTTTGTGAGTTTGTCTGGTTGTAGGGAATAATCTCCGGACCGAACCGATTTAAAAAAATATTTTACCAATAGAACGCCACGTTATTTATGAGTGTCATAGGCTGTTTTATTTTTCTACGTAGACGAAGTTGCGGGCAACAGCTAGTAATTTAGATCGGTCAGTATGAGCAAGTCTGTAACTATACGACATACAAAGATCTGTTCCTAGAAACCTTGTCATCAATTTTAGTGAGAAGAAAAACTGCATAGATAAATTTAAAAACTTGTAGTCTCACGAAAGTCTACGGTTACTGGTCTTAAGTAAATTAACCTACACGTTTTGCGCAGGTTTGGTTCCTTCTTGGAGTGGCTTTTGTCGGGACATCACTGGTCTTATACGTGGTGGGGCGACTGTGCCCTGAAGAGTGGCAGAACCCTTACCCCTGTATTGAGGAGCCAGAAGCCTTGGAGAACCAGTTCACGCTCTCAAATGCCATGTGGTTCACCCTGGGAGCTGTGCTGTGTCAAGGTTCTGAGATCGCACCAGTGTGAGTACCAACTTCATCATGGCTAGGTTAAAGAAATAAAGTTTAATTTGTAAAAGTCAACCCCAACCTAAAATTTCACGACTTTTTAAGTACTGCATTTAAAAGCAATCTTGTCTTGTACGAGCGATATAGAAATATTGAATTCTTTTGAATGGATTTTATTTATCCCTGCAAATAATAGTCGTATCAAAAACTTCTGTGCGTTGACGACTTCTATGATAAGTAGGGATATTCTAGTAAGAGAAATCGGAACTAAACGTCATATACATACATACATACATAACATCACGCCTTCATTCCCAGAGTAGGGTAGGCAGAGCTACAGAAATACCAACAACTGTAAAAAGACTTGTTGATAATTCTGTAACCACATTTTGCACAATCAGACTCCGCTGTCCGTCCGTCCGTCTTTCACCAGGCTGTATCTCATAAACCGTGATAGCTAGACAGTTGACATTTTCACAGATGCTGTATTTCCGTTACCGCTATAACAACAAATACCAAAAACAGAATAAAATAAATATTTCAGGGTGGCTCCTATACAACAAACATGTTTTTTTTGCCGGTTTTTGCCCATTACAATAACGGCAACAGGTAGACGCTTGAAATATTCACATAATATTAAGTTGCATGTTCACTTTAATAATAAGTAATAAATTAACGTAAAACAAATATTTAAGGGGGGGCTCCCATGCAAAACACGTGATTTTTTTGCCGTTTTTATAGATAATGACGTAACCCTTCGTGCGTGAGTTCGACTCGCACTTGGCCGGTTTGTTATTGTTAGACTTGTTTTACTGTTGTCAGTCAACATGATCAATATTCAGACACCTAATGTTTGTGGAATGTGTCAGGATTGACTTCTAATCGGCCGGGCAGTTCAGTCAATAATAAATAATATGAAGTCGGCTTTTTTGTGAAAATATTGTGGTCGCCGACTTCAGTAGGACTAACCTATTAAAAGAAGGTTTTAAAAGAAGTTATTTTGTGTGTTTTTGATGGCAGTTTTTTGTTTTATAAAACGTTTATTTTATTTGATCATTATATCTGTATCTGTATCCGCAGTCCCACTTATTAGTTGATATGAAACTAAAAGTTTCAAGCGTGCCGCAAGCAACGCCGCCGGAAAGTCAGTCATATTATTATTTCAACAAGTAAATATTCTTCGTTGTAGTCGCTCATCTATCTTAATCGATATATCTTATCGCCACCCTTGAAATACGTACCGTTGAGGAGTTCCGATGGCCATCTGTGGTCTTCATCATTAGTTCCACTTTCCCAAGTGATACTTTCTGAACGCAAATGCTAGATTTGTTACTAAAATCGCTATATGTTTGCTAACAATATTTGAGGAGTTCCCTCAATTCCTCACTGATCCCCTCATCAGATTCAGATTTGGTGACAATGGGATCACCTCGAAAGTAAACATACATAAAAAACAAAAACAAAAAAAAAATACATGCCATGGAACGTATTTTTGAAGTCGGTTAAAAACTAATTTAATGTGTGTGCAGTGCTTATGGATCGCGTGCGGTGGCGAGCGCATGGTGGATTTTCGCTCTGGTGATCACCAGCTCATACACCGCCAATCTAGCCACTCTGCTCGCCAAGAAGAATAACATCATAGACTTCAAGGACGCCACAGAACTCGTTAATAACAACCTCGGCATCGAATTTGGCGCAAAGAATAATGGTGCCACCTACCGATTCTTTAGTGTAAGTATATTAGGTATACTCAGAGATCGGACAAGTTGGCGTCATTACTCGCAATAATGTGGACGTGACTCCAAAGATTTTAATTTAGCAAGAGATATAAATAAATTAAGTTAAGTTCTTCTGAATAAGTTAGGTTAGGTTAGAACTGTTTCAACTTTCTACTTTCTATTCTATAAATCATTTTTATACAGATCAAAATTATGCAATTCGAGTTATGAAAAAATAAATTTAGTACATCTGCTGTTATGCAAAACATTACACACCCCCATAAAATATGAATCAACTTTAAGTTAAAGTAGTTTGAAAGATCTTTTTGAACTTTTGTCACCATAGATTCAGCTGAATTTTTGTCCATTTAAATCGTTTTGGTCTACTATGTAGTCACATCTTCTTGATTTTTCATCCAAGCAAATAATTTAAACGAAGTGTTACATGTCATTTTTCTGACGGTTTCACGTGTTAGTCTTTTTTGGGAATCCATTGCAACACATTTTTATGGGCTCGCTGCCCGGTTAGATCTAATATGGTGACTGTACGGTCACTGTACCCCATGGTAAGGGTACCGTCGTTTGATCAGTAGTTAACTAAACTAATAGTTTAAATTCGAAAATCGAATCGGGTATCTACATTTTACGGTTATGATTTTTAACTATTAGTATGTTTAATACGGTACTAACAATGGGCCCTAAGCTTAAAGTCATAATCGTAACATGACATTCCATTCATATAAATATAATACAAAATGCCTTGTTAAACCAACGTGGGACCTTATTGCAAAAACTCAATGAAGAATTTAAGTGATGCACTATAGAGGAATTTGATAGGTTAAATTTCCGAGTTATTAATATTCCACGTATCTTTAGGGTAGAGAAATGTATATCACGGCTAATTTCAGTATGATGTGATGTCAAACAGCTAAACATTACAATAAATTTTGATGTTCGTCATTATGACAGGGTTGTACGAACGCTTAACAATAACAGTTTTTTATGAAAGGCATTTTCTCCTTTCAGAATTCCCAGGAAGGAACTTTCAATCAAATGTTCCAGAAGATGAAAAAGTGGGAAATGCCAGCTGATAACGATATTGGCATTGAGAAGTACGTACTTGCTAACCCCCTTATTCATAACGTACAGTAGACCTATTTTCTTTACCTTTAACGAATCATTATTCACTTTAAATCGTATATTTTCGTAAAAGCTACCCAATCCCCCGATTCTTCACAATAATTCAAATCTTATAAAATATTGATCCTACGCTTCCACAGAGTAAACAATGGATCGTATGCGTTTTTGATGGAATCCACGTCCATTGAGTACAACATGGAAAGGAACTGCAATTTCACACAGGTAACTTTAAAACCGCAAACGCACAGTTTAAATGTCCCTATACGCCTCCGTCACGCTTTGGGCACGCATTTTACTATGGGAACTACGCCGCACCGCGCCGCTTCTGCTCTGAGTGCGTTTGCGGCTTAACAAATAATAACTTATTCGCAACGATACATCATTATTTTACCCAGGGCCGTATAAATAAACTCATCTAGGCTGTGCCCGTCACAAGATACCACTCTTGGGTTGCGTAGCTACTTCTGCTGATGACTGTGCAAGACTATTCCTTTATAGTTTTAATATTGTAAAAAAATACCTACCAACATGGCTTTAATTGTAGGTTTAAATTATATTGTAATATTTTTAAATATAGTTATCACTACATAGTATAAAACTAAGTCACTTCCCGCTGTCTGTACCTATTTATGCTTAGATCTTCATAACTACGCAACGGATTTTGATGCGGTTTTTTTTAATAGATATAATAATTCACGAGGAAGGTTTATATGTATAAAACTTTAACCCGGAGCGAAGCAAGGGCGGGTTGCTAGCACAATATAAATGTTGAGCCATAAGCTTACTACGTTGATTTCGTCATGTTAAACATACTTTGGAATACTGTGATCATACTGCGGGTCAATTTATGAAGCTCACCGACGAAAAATTACTAACTTTGAAATCAAATCTGAAAGGTCCGCTCGTAGATTAAATCGCTGTACAAATTGATTTTAAATTTAGTCATTTTCCGTAGGTGAGCTTTAAAAATTTCCCCCTGTAGCTGAATCTTAAATAAGGAGACAATCTATTACAATCTGATCAAGTAGAAAATTAAATATTTAAAAAACATCCATCGGAAAAAAATGCTCGTGTTCATCATACTACACCTGCCTCGCTGGCCTGCGACTCATACAAACTAGCCTAACTGCGTTCGTCGTCATCCTTTTACACGACCGAATTAAAATTACAAGCTAGTTGGGTTTACATTCACTTCAGACATGTTCTCTGTAATCTGCACATGTTTTTTCCCTTATCTATGTTTTATGTACCTATATGTATGCATTTTTGTCCAGGTGGGTGGTCTCCTTGATAGCAAGGGCTATGGCATTGCAATGAGAAAAGGTAGTTGTAGTTGAAGTCAATTGTCATATAATAATACATCCATACATGCATAACATCACGCCTTCATTCCCTAAGTGGGATAGGCAGAGCTTCAGAAATATCAACATCTCTAAAAATATTTGTTTATAATTCTGTTACCACATTTTACACAATCAGGCTAGTGACAGTGTATTAGTGACAGGTTGCCAGACCATCGCCTCACAGTACTACAAGCCCTTATTTCCTTAGTCGCCTCTTACGACATCCACGAGAAGACAATGGAGTGGCACTAGTCTAACGCGGCAACCACACGGACTATACAAAAAACAGACTATACTATGCAAAAAGGCGGCGGTGGCAATACGAGGTATTAAGAAAAAAAAAATGAACCGTTTTCCAATATTAAAAAAATATTTTCTTTCAATTTCATGGTTATTAATTAAGCCATATTTTACCCCTACTATGTTAAAATCACTTGTTTTTCAGTAACTGAAATGAAAATTATATGAATTTGATATGTTTTGAACCCCTGAATTATTAGCTTTAAAATACTAGTTTAGTTACAATACTAATATTGGTTTCAGAGATATTGCACATTGAAACTAGAATAATGTTTGAGTCGATTTTTTTGCCCGTGAGTGTAGGGTAGGTATAGTGACTGTATCAATATTCGTCATCATTATTTCTATAATAATTATAATGAAGGCACCATAATTATGAAAGAATATTTCTTATTTCGATTACTATGCAGTCAATAATTAAACCATGCACTCAATAATTAAGTATTTTAATTAGGTAGTGGAATAAAACTACAAACGAAATAATAGACGGAAGAAGGACACGTGGCGTGGTGATCAAATTTCCGCAAGCCAATGCATCCGTTCTGAAACCGCTCCAGTTTCTTACGATTATAATAAAAAATAGTATGACGATGCTTTTATTGATGAGCAACTGAACCGCGTTATATCGGTCAATAACTTACGATATCATAATGTTTTATAAAGTATTTACGATATGAAAGAAAGAAAGGAGAAATATAACATTTTACTCACGAAACATAAGAGGCGACAAAGGGAATAAAGGCTTGTAGTACTGTTGTGCGATGGGTTTGCAACCAGTCACTAATACACTGGTGTACATCTTAGCCTGTTTGTGTAAAATGTGGTATGAGAATTATCAATAAGTTTTTTTTTTAATTTCCCACTCTGGGAACGAATGCGTGATGTTATGTATGTATGCAAATAAGACACAATGACTTGATAGTGTAGTGAATTTTACTTATTTTTGTACCAGGCTCACCATATCGCCAGTCTCTGAACCTGGCTTTGCTGAAGCTACAGGAAGCTGGAGACCTGAGAGACATGAAGCAGTACTGGTGGAAGGAGACCCGCGGAGGAGGTGCTTGTAACGTACGTTAACTTCTATCGCGCCTCGTCCACAATAGAGAAAACTTTCATGGCCTAGCTAGAAAAGTTTTATTTTTAGCCACGTCCCACGATCCTCTACCAAAATGTATAAATTATTATAAGCCTATGAAATTTACATAAAGTTTTCGATATAGCTTCCGGTATTAATGTCATTTCAACTGAGAACAAGCTCATCTTGAAGGTCAATAACCAAGAATTATATACCATTAATAAAAAGAAAACATGACGTCTTTATTTTCAGGAACCAGAAAAAAACGAAAACGAAGAGCTAACCATGAAAAACTTCGTGGGTTTGTTCCTAGTCCTTGGTATTGGATGTGTCCTAGGCATATTCATCTCATTAGCTGACCTGATGGTAGCAGCGTGGCGGAAGCCACGAGATCCAACGGTACCGTATCTACGTCGGCTCAGGGAAGAGTTTCGCTTCGTGTTCCACTTCCAACAATCTGTGAAGCCGGTCCAGGGTCCATTGCTGCCGCCTCCTACACCTAAAACAGATTCTGTTTGTGGAGAACCGCTTGAGGAGCAAGAGGTTGAGACTGAGAGGGAGATAGACTCGCGTCTGCGTTCGGCGTCGTTTCAATCGAATGGCGTCCGCTCTAGGCGGCGGTCTACGCTGCACAACGCTAGCGTAAAACTCGCTCGCCACACTCGCCAGAGTGACGCATCGACGCCTGCGCGCGTTCGACAAAGTGATGCCTAAATCTTCCCACATAATGGGGAAAAAATAAAAAGGTATCAGAAGCGCTTTTTTTCGTCTGACTTAAATAATATTTATAGAATTACGAATGCCATGTAAATTATTGTTTAGGTACATAAAGTATTATGTTTTTTAAATTTACTAAACATCTCAGAGTCAGTTAATGACGATGAAGTCGTTTTTTGAGAAACAATTTAACCGCCTCTACAATGTCTCTGAGCACGGCGGTAAGAAACCGTGTATCTTTTTACTAGAGGCTACGAGGTAAAGCGGTGAAATAAAATTTATCGTTATAAGATTCATGGCCCATTTGCTGAAATGATTCTAGTCTCTAAATACAGAAATAAGCATTTATTGTGCAATAAAATAGATAAATAAATACTGCGAAAACCTGGTGACGTATCTAAAGCTGATGTGATATAGAAGATTGGCATCAGAACGTCTGATAATCCGTACTTGGCCTGGGTGGACCCACGTAGTTTGGTCTTGGTTATTTGCCGTTTAGCCTCGATAAGCTTATCTTATCTTATCGAGACTAAATTACTACGACTATATATCTTTTTTAATGTCAAACAAATGCCGGTGGTCAAAAATAACCCTAACTTTTTCACGACACATTATGGAAAACCAAGTAACGATTTGTATTCCTAAAAATACAACTTGCTTCTTGCAATACTACTTGCTTCTCATTTCTTATAAGCATTTTCTCTCATGATAAGTAATCCCTTTGTAGAAGTGTAAAAAGAAAAAAAATACACCGATGGCAAAAGTTTCGTCGTTTGTCGGCTTGTTATTTAAAATTTGTTTTATTGCTTAAAGTTAATAGTACATTGTTGCCAAGGATAGCAAGTAAGCGATTTATGGTTGAATCATATAGAAACAAAACGTAATTAAATTACACTTTCAGCCGAGGCAGACTAGTGCTTTTCTCAACTACTGCGAGGAAATGAAGCATTTTTTTAATAATACCTATTTACGGAATTAGTCTTAAATAGGCCAAGATTATTTTTAATTTGTGTGAGTACGGCTTTTAATAAAAGTAATGCTTTCTAACCTAAATCTAGACTAAAAATGTTCATATTTTCGAGGAGTGTTGAGAAAATATTATTATGTCGGCAAGTGTGAATTTCTCACTAAACTAGGCAGGGCTAGAATTCTACAAGGTAAATAACGATATCGTTTTTGACCTGTTTCCGTATTGTCAACGTTTTGATAACTCTTATGTCATTTACAATAATGGCGACTGTGACATAAACGATTCTTAAACGTGTCAAACACGATATCGTTTTAACGCACCTGAATAGAGGCCCAGGTGGAATGATGGAAACTTTTTTAATTTTAAAACAATGACCTCTAAAGGGGAATGTGAATAACTCTTAAATTGGCTATGTAAATTACAGTATACAACATAGTATGAACGTAATACCCGATAAAAGTAAATGTGGAACGAGGGTTCTGACAGGATTCCATTCTATTCTCAAAAGTTATTTGTCATCTTAAATTTTTTTCGAAATACAAGTAGGCCGGTTCAAATGCTCGTGATCCCTAAGCTTTTTCTTTACCAGTAATGAAAGCTGTTTTAAAATGAATTTGGTTTTTATTCAAACCTTGGACATAGATGTTGCGGAATCTGTTAAAAAAGCTTCTATTTTCTTGAAAAATTTCATGATTTTCGGATATTTCTAGCTACAGCGATCGAAAATAAGCCTATTTCTAGAAATGGATTTCAAATTTTTATACATAATGACCTTATGAAATACAGTCGAATCCCTGTATTTAATAACGTACGTATGAAAATTTTAAATCCATTTCGAGACATATGTATCTGTTATAATTTGGTAACCGAAAAAAGCTTTACATCTGCTTTAAAAAGTTGATACACACTTTTATACCTTGTCGCTTAACAGCCACATAAGCAATAGGAAATAAAATAGACAAATATTTACCTATATATGTTAAGGCGATAAAGTACAAAAGTGAGTATCTACAATGCACATCGACTATGTAATATTATACAGGTTATCGTTATATCATTTGTGAGCCATAGCAAAAATGTAATTGTGTAGATTTGTATCGTTGTAGTTTTAACAAAAAACCGTGTCACCATAATTTACTTACTCATTAGTAATACTTTAAGAACAAAAACAGGAAATAGTTATTTTTGTTGTTATTAATATTATATAAAAATAAAAATGTTACAGAAACGTATTCCTTCGCGTTTCATTTCTAATAAAATTGTTATGACACTTGCAGACTAAAACAATCGATTTTTTTCGGAGTGCTACCCCTTGAATTCCTAATTATTATTGGTAGTCATATCTTTTACAGCGCCGGAACCGTAAACTTTCAGGATTTCTTAAATATCTATCCTGTAGGCTAGGTTGTTACGTTTGATTTGTAAAAATCCTAAAAAGTAGGTTTCTTAAAAAATGCGTTATGACTTATGATAATCATGACTTCAAAATAACAACGCGTCGATTCCAACAATAAACGTGTAATGTCGTTGTGTTATTGTGTCATATTATATAAAAAATATATATTTAAATTACCATTATGGTTGCTTCAGTTTTTTCTCGGCGGTTATTCGACGGTTTGTCTAGCCGAGCCGCTAAAAGGATACAAAAACTTCAACACGGGAGTTGATTACTTAACCATTTTCCAGGCCACAATATTCTGGATAGTTAAGCAAAGAATCCAATGCATATCCAAGTTATTTAAGTATTGGGAATTAAGTTCAAAGCTAGTACATTTCACGTAAATTCAATTGATTTTAACTGAAACTAAGGTACTAAATTTGAAATTGTAACTAAACCTATGTGGTCAATATAGAGCCTCTACCTGGAAAGGGTTAAAACTGTGTCGAACTTTTGCTAAACGCAGAAAATGAGTCATAGGCTTGTACCATATGAGATCTTAACACTTTTAGTGCCAGCAACCCGCTCGACGGGTTTTCTGTTCGTAGGCAGTTTTCGCTACAAAGCGGAATAACACTGGAACCGTCTACGGAGCTACGATCTTAGCTCTACGCGGTACGGTCTGCCTTATATTATAAGTTGCACACTTAAATTCTTTGTCACTTTAACGTCATGTTTGAACTGCTGCACTAATCTGTCGAACGCGATAAAGCGTCAAGGTACAAAAATGTGCAGCTACTTATAAGGACTGCACGTGGCAGCGACTATGTAAAAAGTGTGTTGGGTTCGGGATATTATTTAACCAAGCCAAGTAATAGCGCAGAACTTATACTTGTACAGTCACCAGCAATAATAATGTTATCCAACATTGGCCTCAAAAATATGTGATACGTCTTTATTACTGGAGGGTAAGAGCGTATCAGATATGTTTGATGCCAATGTTGGATAATATTGCTGGTGACTGTGCAGTCCCCCAATAAAAATGTTATCATGTTAGCCTACTTAGAAACTTTTCATTGCGATTGTCATCGCCATTGCCATGTTTATAAATTTGTTATTGGGCTTGAACTTTATTATGACAACTAAGGCACTCAAGTCACTTTCGTTGACTTACTGTACTTATAATGTACCCACTGGAAAAGCATAGAAATTGCTAAGTTTCATGTATAGTTTTTCGGAATAACCCTCTGAAATAGACTGATAAATATAACCTTCCATAATAACGACAAAAATAAAGCATATTTTTTCATACATATTGCAACTTTATTTTCTAGTGCGAAGGGAATTCATGAAACGTTTTAATTCTTAACTTTTTACATTATACTTTACTAGCTATGATTGTACGTAATCTGTGACAACGGCACTGACAAATCAATGACACTTTAAAGTGCGCAAAATTATTCTGGTCCATATTTACTATTCCAATTATTCCGGCAACATAAACCTAAAATTCTTTGTTCAAAAAATGCGAAATATTTGTAATTATTTCCAAATAATATGCATGCTAAGTTTGTTTGAGCCTCAAAGGGTTATGTTGAAAATGAATAGTAATAACAATAAAATTAATGAGTACCCAGTTCCTCGTGTTGTGAACGGGTACGAAGCTACATTAGGACAGTTCCCTTACCAGGTACCTATCTATGAGTATAATTAAAAACCTTGCTGTGCTCTTATTAGAATTACAACTTCCAATTCCATCTTACCGCTTCTCACTTCCTGATATTGATGTAGCCTGCACTAATTCTACGTTATTCATTTCAAATATTGACGAGCCATTCGCTTAGCCATACTGGAATATTTATTATTTAGGTGCACTAAATTTAAAAAATCGTTATTCTTATCTCGTGCCATATTTGTATCATTTAGATGCTAAGATCGCTCAACACAACAGTAATCCAAAAAAATATTGCTCAAAATTATGCAATGCATAACTAATGTAAAAATTTGCTGAAAAGTCAAATTGGTAGTCACTTTTAAAGAAACAGGTCAAGGTCAGGGCGGGAAGGCCAAGGCAAGATTAGAGGTCGGTTGGAGGACCATTTGCCCGATCGCGATGGTCATATGATCTCGATACTTAATCGTGAAAATGTAGAACGCCTGGCAATATGCCTAAAACATAGTCAGCTTCATGTCCTCATTATACTTTGCAAATTTACGGGCCAACAACCCCCCCCCCTGACCCCTGACCGCTAGTGCCCTGCACTTTCTTTCCATGTCCATATCGCCACTCATAGTCTCCATGACCCAGTGCCCCAGTTACTTGAACTGCGATACGTGTTTAAGAAGTGAGTCTGCGAGTGTGACCGGCGGTACAGTGGTGTACATTTTAGTACCAGCTTTGAAAGTTACCACTTTTCTCTGAATCTCATTGGAGGCTATGGGCCGCCGCATATCACTCGCAGACTGCGAGCAACTTCCCGAGTTCATCGATCGATGGGCCCAGCACAGTTTCAGCATCATGTCGTCGATTTTGGGTTATTTTTAAACTTTGAAGGACGTTGTCAAGCTACTAATTGTAAAGCTTAAAACAAATCTAGGTTTATTTTTCTGTTGTATATAGATACACTAAGCACTCTATTTATTATTTAGGTTGGTTTAAAAAGGCGTAAACCACATCAAAAAACCTTTTACACGTTTTGCGGAGGTGCTTTGATTGGTAAAAATAAAGTTCTTACTGCTGCCCACTGCGTGGAGACAACGACAACTAATAAACGATTCCTTGAAGAACACTGCTCGTGAGTTATTTTAATTGCTATATGCAAATTCACTGAGGAGTAATGAAATCAGGTCACTGTAATCCCTATACAATATCAACAATGAGTTTGTTTAACCACTAATCAGAGAACTCGCCCTTACAGAGAAAACAAACAATGGTCTCTAAACTGGGCGAAGCCTATTTATTTCTTATCTTGGGAGACCGAAACAGATAATATTTAAAATAACTTATAGTCTCGATCATTATATCGAAAGCTTAAGTTTTTATAATTTGGTTTCTTATAAACATCTTTACAAACATAGTAGTCTATAGGTCTATAGTTTCCAGGAAAGGACTTGCCACCTTGTTTATGTATCGGTGTAATTAAAGCTATTTTCCAAGAACTAGAAAAAGAGCCAGTGCTTTGACTAAAATTGATAAAATGTGTAATAGGCTCACATAACATATGCCTTGTTTGCTTGATTACGGTAGTACTCATACTGGCTGACCCAGGGGTTCTGCCGGATTTAAGCTGCATAATGAGCTAGAAATCTGACGAGTATCTGTACCATCCAAAAAAATAAAATGACTTGGAGAATTGAGAGACACATTGGCAGCTGAGCTGTTCATTACCATGGTTTTTTTGGCGATGTTTTATTTTTAGAATCTCATCAACTGAAGAATCATTACAAGTGTATCAATGAGTCAACTGGGTTTTCCAATCTGAGTTCAACAGCATGTTTGTTATTAGACTTAAAGTTAATGATTTTCGTAATTACTTCCCAAAGGAGTTTAGAATTTTTATTACGGGCTTTAAGTTCCCTATTTTCATAGATGCTCTTAATTTATCGGTACAAATTATCATCATTTGGGTCTAAACTTTGTTTCTTGTGTAATCTATTGCGTTGACCGCTGACGGGCACACCTTAGCGAACCAGGCATCATGTAAAGAAGTACAAAGTGAACTTGGATCTTGGACATTTAACAGTTCAAGAGGGTATTCTCAATAGCCTTGCCAATGAGTGACATAAAAGCATCAACTACTTCGTTGATGAAATTACCAAGTCCCGATCAAAGTTGTTAAAATCTGAACCTGTTATACTAGTTTTATTCTTACGACCTAAGAATAAGAAAGCATGAGTAGCCAGCCACAGATTAACGTGAAGAGTTGATTTTCAACCAGCGCCCAAATATAACAAAGGCATTCTCATTGCTAACACTGTGTTTTTTCCCTAACTAAACTTCTAACATCGAGGTCAGATAATTTGTTGCAATATCTTCCTTTTATAATGAAATAATAAGTATGTTTTTATTTAGATATAAGTAGGACATAGTTGGAAAATATCCCCATAGCCTAAATATCTTTAGTATTACAGGCTGAGAAGTTGACATGGAGTGAAGAACCCACCTCCATCTATTGAGTATGATTCACTAAAGAGACCTTAATAAGTAAGGAAGCAGTGACAAAATATTTAATTCATTTAACACAGAACAAAACCAACAAAAAAAATATACGCACAATTATAATGAAATTAAAGAACCAAAGATTTTTCATAACTTCAATATTAAATTGTATATTATTATTGTCACCAGCCACCACATACGATAGTTTTAAATAAAAATATATTTCTATAGTGCATTTTAGCTGTTTGCCGTCAAAATCAATACACACGAAATACGTTGTAGCAGCAACTTTATTAAACGATGAACGTTTTGAAGAAAACAGCGAATCACAGTGGAGAGAGATACATAAGGCACATACACCCAAGGGTTATAGTTTTCCTAAACAAGATATCGCTGTTGTGGTAAGTATAATACGATTATACGGGGTGTCCCAAAAATCGACGTCAAGACGGAAAAAGGGGATAGCGATTTTTAGTACTTTCGGAGATATTGATCATTTTAATCGGAATTTTTTCCTTATGTTCATGTTACGAAAAACCCTTAAGTTCATGTATGTAATTGGAAAGTAGCTTTAAAAACATCTTAAGTTCGTAATGATTCTATCGATGTAAGAAACCACTGAAGAAATATTGAAAAAATAGAAGAAAGGATCATAACGAACTTAAGATGTTCTTAAAGCTACTTGCCAATTTCTTTTTCATGTATTTTTTTTGTAATTACAATTATTTTGTTTTTCTATACTAGATGAAATGGGAACTAGGGTTTACTTAGTATGGAGAAAGTAACTACTTATTTTTGATTACGCAAAAAGTTGACATAAAAAATGGGTAAGTAGCTTTAAAAACATCCTAAGTCGATAATTATTCTATCAATGTAAGAAACCACTGTAAAAATATTGAAATAATACATGAACTTGAGTGTTTTTCGAAACAAGGTCGAAAGGAAAAAATTCAATAATTCCGATTTAAATGATTAATATCTCTGAAAGTACAAAAAGTCGGTGAAAATACATGGGGATTAATTCGATAGCTTATAAGCTGCCCTGTAAGTCTTATAACATATTTCCGGCTTGACGTCGATTTTTGGGACACTCAGTATTATGATGTTCATAAATAAATAAATAAATAAATATCACGGGACAATCTTATATAAACTGACCTAGTCCCAAACTAAGCTCTAGGCTTGTACTATGGGTACTAAGACAACGATAAACATACTTAGATAGAGAAATAAATACTTAAATACATGGAAAACATCCAAGACTCAGGAACAAATACTCGTGCTCATCCATCACACAAATATCTGCCCTTACCGGGATTTGAACCTGGGACCGCCAGCTTTGGCGGAGGGTCACTCCCAACTAGGCCAACGTGTTACATATTTGTAAGATAATCTGCAGACATAATCATCGACTTCAATCGTTGTCAATAAAAAAATCACAAATAAATCATTCGTAAGAAGTTTTTAAACAAGTATCGATTGTAGTCAAAGCCGACGAGTGGACTAATGTCAATGTAATAGTCAGAATCTCTATTCTGCTCAATAAAACCATATCGCTTTTGACATGTTATCGTATTCGTTATCTAGTTCCCATAGTACAAGCTAAGAGCTTAGTTTGGGACTAGATCAATATGTGTGAGATTGTCCTGTTTTTTTTTTACCTTTTTTTCTAAATAGTATCAATGAAACTCAATCTAGACACGCGGCAGCGTGTCCAGCCAAGTTCACGCCAAAAGGAACTGGCGAGCAGCAGCCGTGTGTTATTTACACGAACCGTTTGGAGCCACTTTTGACCCCTCAATAACTCCAAATCCATTTAACATAGAAACTTGACATTTGATATGTGTAATAAGACCCTTTAGATCAACTAGAACCCCAAATTCCATAAATATAGGTTAAGCGGTTATTGAGATATTAACGTCCGAAAATGGGCATTTATTCCACTGACTGACTCACTGACTGACTAGTAATCAAAAACCTAACCCACTTCCAGGTGACCTAGAAAGGTGAAACCTGGCATCCAAGTGGGTATTTGTGTGTATACAAATAAAAGAGTCTGAAAACATTGATTTTTAAGTTTTATTATTATTATTATTATTTATGCTTGTTACTTCAGAACTCCGTTATTTACTAACCGATTTGGAAAATTATTCTTTTGTTTGAAAGGGTATACTTCCGGAGTGGTTTCATCATCATCAGGTCCAAATCTGATGATGGAGTCCGGGAGAAATCGAGGGAACTCTTCAAATATTTTAGGTACACTTATAGATCACTCCTGAAAAGCTCCATTTGGTGAAGTAGAATGATGATGAATGTTGATCTAGATCTGGTATTTAAAGTCAAATAGGTCGTTTTTATTATTAAAAAAAGCCGTGGTAGCCCAGTCGGTTTGAAATGACAGTCTTTGTATGGGCTGACAGTTGGCATCGGAATCATAGCTAAGTACCTATCACATTCATACAACAACTGTTATTTCAATCCGATGGCGATAGCGAGCAGAGTTAGACAGTAAGCCTACGGGGCAGATGGCAGATATTTTTATGATGAATACGAATATTTGCTCTCGGGTCTTTAGTGAGTATTTATCTATATAGGTAAGTATATAAGTATGTTTATCCGTTGTCTAGTACCCATAGTACAGGCTTTGCCTAGTTTAGGACTAGGTCAATTGGTGACAATTGTCCCGTGTTATTATTATTTGTAGTAATATTATTATTACAATTCCTATAATAAGTAGGTACGTAGGTTTAGTATAGTATAGGCAATAGTTTAAATAAATAATAATTGTATTTTTAGTAAGTAGGTAAGTTAAGTATAGTTAAAAGTAAGTAGGTGTATATACCTACTTAACTCTGAGTTTGAGAACTTGTCGATAGTAGCAAATAGTTTTATCTTTTTATTACGTAGGTAGGTATAGGTATTGTACAATGAGTCGTACAATAGAATTACGGGTGGGTGACACTCACCTTACACCAAATTATTCCAATGCCTCCCGATGGAAGCTGCTTATTCCATTCGAGGAGAGCCAAGTTCAATACAAAAATTATTCTCTGCTGTGGGCTTGGCAATGCAATTGTTTTATATTTATAAAGTCTACTTTTAGTTTTGACTTTGTCCTTTTAAAAGTACCCACGGCGTTACGAGGGTATGTACTTACCTACAAAAAGTAATGATATCCCACCAAAAACATAAATGTAAAAAAGGAGAGCCAAGTTCAATACAAAAATTATTCTTTGCTGTGGGCTTCGCCGCAAAAAGAATGTAGATCTGAGATTGAGTGCCAAGTTCTATGCAAAATCCAAATATGTAGTCTAAGGGCTGACTTGGCTGGTTTTCCCATACGAATTATTATAAAGTACCTACTTTTACACAGTCATGGAAGAGCCTTGTGTTCGATGGGTAGTTTCTACCAGCAAGCCAAATTTTCGGAATAATAAAATAAGAACCGAAAGGTAACAGGTTTAGAACATGCGAAGGCTATATAATTCGTATGGGAAAACCAGCCAAGTCAGCCCTTAGACTACATATTTGGATTTTGCATAGAACTTGGCACTCAATCTCAGATCTACATTCTTTTTGCGGCGAAGCCCACAGCAAAGAATAATTTTTGTATTGAACTTGGCTCTCCTTTTTTACATTTATGTTTTTGGTGGGATTTTGTTTTTCATGCATGTTTTCTATTGAATTGTATGAGCTTAAACAGTAATTTCTAAAATAAATGCAAACAGTTGTGGCGTCATTCCTATTGTATGGAGTGTTTTTGCAGGGGTCTGAACTATGACATTTTAAAGCTTCATATCTTATGAAAAAACAACACGACATTGGTTTCGCGTATACAGTTATCCTTCTCTTTCATAGCACTTTCTAGAGAAAGTAAGAAAAAAATATGCATGTTCTTTATTATTCATCGCCCGAAGAACAAAGATTGAATTTTCTCACTTGTCGCCCAGTGCATCTCTTTCGTTGTTAATTAGGTAGAGGGAAATCACCGAATGATAATGAAGCCCGTTTGTTTGCCCTGATCTTAAAACTACGAGATGGATTTTGAAACGGATTTAACCATCATTTAGGTACATCATGTTTTGACGAGGTTTAGAACTGTAATTGATTAATATTTTACGCAAAAAGTATGTCGCTAGTAAAAACAATACAAATCCTTCTCATTGTCCGAGTTACTTGATATTTATGAGTTTTCTGCTGGAAAATAAAACACTTACGTGGACTTTTTTGTTTCAGCTTACAAAAGAACCTTTTGTTTTTGACCAATACGTAAATTCGCTGCCTTTTGCCACGGTATATGTTGATTACGGTGACAGAAAATGCACTGTGTCAGGCTATGGCAAGGTTTCGTACACAGTAAGTGCGCCTTGTTAAGTTATACTAACATACACACACGAAGTCATACATATATACTCATTCCCAAGATTTAAATATCTACACGCATCTTTCTAATGCCATTAATAATGCGGTTTAACGCTATGTATTAATTACTACTTTTGACAGTACCTACCATCTTATTCAGAACCTAATTTCGTTCTGTCATGTTCGAACGTCAACCTAAGAACCTTTTAGAGGTTGTTAAATTATTAACCTTGTCAAAAATTTCGTTTTCATGTTTTGTTGCGGTTAGTACTTTTATTTTACATAGTCATCAGCTGCTTATTAAGAGGATTGTGAAGCTGAAATTTTCTATACAAAATGCGATAACCTTTCTTTCCCCTTAAAAATAGTCTGATTTCAACGATTTTTGAATATGTTCTAGATATTATGAAAAACTAGATCTGTACGTTTTCTTTTCTAAAAAATATTTCCTAGAAAGATCCAAATTAGAGAAAACAAAAACCCAAAAGTCATTGCTTTTTATTAAAGACCCAAGGTTCAAACAAGCTATCAAGCGCTATCAGGAGGGTTACCATGACATGGCTAAGCAATTCAGTTTACGGTGAGAGAACGAAGCAGACCTTTATAACTGCTATAGGTCTGTCCTTTATGCTCATCCAAAACTGAATAGCTTAGGCATGTCATGGGAACCCGCAGCACGAAACTGAAGACACCGCAAAAGTCACAGAACATAATGTTCCATTTGGGTTTTGCTGAACTTTAGACCGACATTCTCCAATATCTGCCGCCCCTTTTTCAGTCTACCCTGCACCTTGAGATCACCTGTGACTTAATTAAATTATTTATCTATGTTTTTCACGGCCATTGCCATTGGAAAAATAATGACTTTTTTGTTTTGGCCTGGAATTAAATAACTTAAAGATCGAATGTGCCCATTTTCTTTGTAAGGGGACAGTGCCATTCGTTTGCAAAAATTAAGAATCCTTTTCTACTAGGTTTTACTACCTTGTGTTACATTTTACTACAATTTATTGCAGGCAAGGTCAACCAACTTGTTATGGGCAAAACTCGATCTACTAAGTAGTGAACTCTGTGATGAAAAGCACAATAGAAATATGTCGGATTACATTTGTACCTCTTCTAAACTTACGGACGTTCTTGAGGTAAGAAAGAATACCCAATAATGGCATAAACACAAGCCAAACTTTAATCCGCAAAGCCAGTGGTCCGAGCCCCCTGAACACTATCAAATGAAAGTTGATACTGGGGCTCTCCAGTCCAAAGATGGGAACGGCTATTGATACTAGTATGAGGTCTGACCAATGCTTTGTAAATTTCATCCCACTCTACTGAGACCACCCAGCTTTATTGGAGCCCATATAGTTTTACGACTACGAAACTGAACGTCACTCAAAATGTCCACGCTCAAGGCTTAGATTCTACAGGATAAGACCATATTGTTCGTATTGTCAAGTTTTGATAGCTCTTACTATAAAAGTCAGAGTCTTGGATGTCTGCCTCTTCGATTTTTTGTGTTTACAGGATGACTGTGATCATGAGCCTCAGAGGCAGACATGTTCGCATAATATAGCACACCTTTTTTTTACATTTTTGAAATTCCGTCAATTGACAACGCAGCGCCACCATGGCGGCAGACGAGGTCCTTGATGTTTCTTAGGGTATAATTACGAGTATCGCTATTAATAACGTCTGCCACGTGTGCGGATGATATCGAAATTTTGATCGCTAGCTCCCTAACTATAAGACAGTATTGTGAAGATACCAATTAGTTTCCTACCATTTCGTTCGATGAATAACGCTTTGCCTTGAAGATGTTTCTCATGTTCGAAGTGAAATTGGCAACATGATCTAATTTTTACCACTGACTTTTGACTCCTGTTTTACCCGACTGCGTCAGACGTCAACTACTTATTAGCCAAGCTCTTAATTAACTATTTTCTTCGTGGTCTACACTCGTATTCTGCTACTTTTGAACCGTCATTGTAATTGTGCTAATTAAAATACCTATCATGACCATGATACTTCAAGCATGTTTATGTAACATAATCCCATCTCACTCACGCGAAAATGAATATGTGTCTAGTTTAGGTAATTACCACTACCTACCTGTTTAATTTCATACGACCCCTCTTTATTAATTTTATTAATTTGGGGTTTAATTTATTTTAATTATTAAATTAAACAAGCGATATTGAATTAATTTTAATGAATTCTTTCCCTAATTCCAGGGTGATTCTGGAGGCCCACTGGTGTGTTTTAATTCATCAGACCCACAGGAAGGAGACAAAGGGGTAATCGTCGGCTTGGTCAGCGGGAGTCACAGCCTTTATGGGACCTTCTTCACGAGAGTCTCCAGCTATAGAGACTTTATCGAGTCAGCCAAGCTAATGAACAAATCAACAAATTGCAATATTGGAATGACGTATTACTTAGCTCTAATATCATTAAAACTAAATTTCGTTTTATTTTAAATATCGTTTTAGTTGGCTTGTTGGTCTTGGCTTGTTGGCATTTCATTTAATTAAAAACATAAACGAGAAAAGGAAACAGGGGGGTTATCATGAGCTAGCTTTGCAGTTCTGTTTACGGTCAGCGTAAAGGACAGAGCTATGGCGATTATATAGCTCTGTCCATTTCTCTGAGCGTAAACAGAACTGCAAAGCTAGCTCATGATAACCCCCCTGATTGCATATCCAATTGAAGGAAGGGCGTCGATAAGGATACTGTTACGGAATAATATAGACGACATCAAATTGTGATTTAACCCTTTGAACGCCAAGAGCACCTAAAGGCGTCGTGTACTTTCGCCGCCATAGTTGTCACAGATACAGTGACAAATAGACCCGAGTATTAGTGACGTAAGGTTGAAATTAGCTGGAATTTTCAGCTGTCAATGGCGTGTGAGGACGACTTTTGTATCAAGTCAATGGCGGCGAAAAGGCTAATAATGTCGAATACACATAGGGGGGAATAGCGTAAAACTAATTAACTCTTCTAGTTTACTATAAAAGTTATTGATGTCTAAAGCGTACTAAAGGATCGAGGACTAGGGATTCTACCTTAGTACCGGTTGTGGCCACATTTGTACCCTTCTCGGCTACTGTAAATTTAAGTCCATAAATAAAAAGTCTTAAAACCTTAGAATCATGACTGTTCCTCGATTTAACAAAACCATGCTCGAAACAAGTGGATTGAGTTCACTCCCCTCGTGAGCGCGCGTTCCTAGAGTGGCATGTAGGCGTATCGAACGGGGCGAAACGAAACAATCTTGATATTTTTAAGGTTTTCACTTTTAGTTCTTGTTAAGTACCAATATTAAATAGATATGTACAGACGATGAACTTGACTACTGAGCGACGATACGTCACAGAGTTTTTAAAGAAAACCTAATAATGGCAACCCTGACGCTACGATTAAGCGTAGGTATTTATTTCTGATAAAGGGCGGAGTTGAGTTACTACTTAACTATATTTTACTGTGTCACCACGGTCGCAGATTTTCCTATACAGTATATGCACCCATAAAATTAGTTTATATTTCCAACAGTGTGCCACAGTGTACGACCATGATATTTTAGCTTATCATCCCAATAAGACTGTGTGACCTTTCCTCCTTTACTTTTCTCCTTCTATGCCTTTTGTTTTTATTCTATGAGAAGCACATACGTCATACCTAATCGTATTCTCTTTGGTTATAATGACATTAATGACGTACTGTTAACTTAGAACAACACAAAATTATGGAGTTTTCTGTTTATTTTAGATTTGATGTATAAAAATACAAGAACATCAAATTTTAAATCAGAAAAACATCTTTAGATGTGTAAAAATATTCTAAATGATGGGTCACATTTGCCATTACATTGAAATATTGATCACGCTGAACCTGTGCAGGCCTTTGGTGATGTCGACACAGAACTATACATATTATTTAAGTGAGATTCTTGCCAACGATGATATCTACCACCCGGCACCCCGCGTAGTTAACGGATACCCGGTACCCCGAGAAGTCAACGAAAACCCAGTACCTCGCATAGTCAACGGGAACAAAGCTCAATTAAAAGATTTCCCATACCAGGTAAAATTTAAATTACAGTAGCTTTGGGCGGAAGTTGTGTTTTAGTTTTAGACATGCAGACCCATCTCTTTCGTTCTTTATTTTCCTGCTATATAAATGAACTAGATACCCAATACTTAATCCCAATCGATCGATATTGTTCGCTTAATACTTTCATGATGATACCGCACCCAAACCAACGATGCTCATTAACAAAGTCAGATCTACAAAACAAGTTGTTAAAGTGGATTTTCTTATCTTTCTAAATCCCGAGTAAATATTTAGGATGCTAAGTATAGTCCATTCGCTTAGACATTGTCGTCACCGTTGTATCGCGTGGCACGTGGCCGTGGCACGTGCCGCCTTTTGTCAAAGGATGCCGCCGCGTAAACAAAGAATGCAAACGGTGTACCCGCAAGTGAATTTGACAGTTTACATCGAATTAAATTAGTATTTTATTACAATAACCATAAGTGCGTGCGGGGCTCTATTTAAGGGAATAGACTATACCAAAAAAGTCGAATGTTAAAAAGATAAAAGATGTTTATTTAGTAAGTAGGCCACACTGCAACATAAAGTTTAAAAGAGTGTACCGTAAACGACTCAAATAGGACCCAAGTTATTACATAATTTTGGAGCCTACTCTAGACGATTATAATTGAAAAAACATGCAGATTTGGTTAAATATTGTTTGTTATTTTGGTACCATTGCTACCACAATTTTTTTAAGACAAAACGTTACCTTTGTTACTCGTAGTGATTTTATAATTCCAATGATACCCATACGCCTAGGTTTGGTTCAGGCCTTAAGAAGCTATTGTGGAATAAAGAAATTTACAAACACATAGGTGCATACATAAAACCTAAAAACATTACACTCCTTTTTTGGGCAGTCGTGTAATACACTTGCCGCCTGTTTCACAATCGTCAAGTAAATTTAGCCCTTTCCCTTTCTTATACTTGAAAATAGACAAAGAGAGGGCTATCTTTATTTGGCAGGTAAATTTACATATCGATTATGAAACAGCGCACTTTGCACAACTTTTTTTTCAGTCAAATTTCATGTTTACGTAACTCACTGAAGCCCTTGGAAGCGGAAACTTCTAACAAAAACAAGCGCATCCAAACAGTTCACCCGTGCCACAGTCAATCACACACACACACGCACACACCTACACACACACACACGCGCGCGCGCGCACACACACACACACACACACACACACACACACACACACACACACACACACACACACACACATAGTGGTCAAACGTAAAACCCAATCGCGTCACTGGTAGAACACCTGACTCTTCGTAACACGTAATCTACCAGTGACATGATTGGTTTAAAAACAAAAGAAATAGAAATGCTAGTTACGAGTAGTAGGGATTTTTTCTTGGCGATATGTTAAAGCTACAACAACATTCTATAATAGGTATTACTAGCTTTTGCGTGCGACTCCGTCCGCGTAGAAGACGTTTAGTGCTATTCCCGTTAATTATTTCGGGATAAAAATAGTATTTGTGCTATTTCCAGTCAAATGTAATCTGTCTCCTTTCAGCCGTTCAGTCGTGATTGTGTAACAAGCATCCAAACTTTCGCATTTATAATATAAATATTATAGTATAATAATATAGTAAGACGAATATACGTAAAAGTAGTAAAACATTAGTAAGATTACTAAAATGTTACTTCTAACTCCACGTTTTTTATTACAATTTAGATAGCTTTAAAACAGCTTATCCAAATGGATCGGTTCAAAACTTATTGTGGAGGTGCTTTGATCGCAAAGAGCAAAATCTTGTCTGCGGCACACTGTTTCGTGATCGATGCAAATTGGTGCGAAAAAAACTGCGCCGGGTAAGTTTACATTGGATTCGCCAGAAGCGCGTGGAGCTAACCCCGTGTACTTTGGTTTAGTCCACTAGATAAAGTACCGTTCAACCTTAACACTTGCCGAATGCAAAAAGGGTCCCACTCAATTTTTATTTAGGTGTCTGTACCTACCCAAAGGGTAAAAACGGGACACTATTACTAAGATTCCGCTGTCTGTCTGTCTGTCTGTCACCAGGCTGTATCTCAAGATTCGTGATAGCTAGACAGTTGAATTTTCTCAGATGATATATTTCTGGTGCCGCTATAACAACAAACACTAAAAACAGAACAAAATATATATTTAAGGGGGCTCCAATACAACAAACGTCATTTTTTGCCGTTATTTGCTCGATATTAACAACGGCAACAGATAAATGCTTGAAATATTTATAGAATATTTAATTGTATATTCACTTTACAGGTGGACCCTGTCTTCGAAGCTAGGGGTCCTGGGTTCAAATCCCGGTAAGGGCAGATATTTGTGTGATGAGCACGAGTATTTTTTCCTGAGTCTTAGATGTTTTCTATGTATTTAAGTATATATTTTTCTCTTTATAAGTATGTTTATCGTTGTCTGGTACCCATAGTTCAAGCCTAGAGCTTAGTTTGGAACTAGGTCTATTTGTGTGACATTGCTCTGTCTTGTGATATAATTAAAAGAAGATAAAATAAATATTTCAGGGGGGCTTCCCTTAATACAGACACCGTGGTTACAGACCGACACCGGGGAAGGTGAATCTAAAATAAAAACTTATAATATAGTGTCTAATGTTGTACGGAACCCCTCGTGTGCTAGTCCGACTCGCACTTGGCCGCTTTTTATTTACGCGGAATCGTACTCTAAACCGCTCTTCTACCATAATATGTAAAGGCCTTTATGGAAAATTTACTGTAACGGACTATAATGGACATTTGTGCCGTTTCTGTACCTACCGTAAAAAAATATCTATCCGGTTGCTGCAAAATGGGCCCTTTAGAGTTCAGCCACTTGCACCTGCTCAAAGGCGTTTTACAGTTTTGGCACTACTTTATACACATCTCAAAGTAGCAGAAATTTATTCCTGCAACAAAGGCACAATTCTAAGTACGTATTGTTACATGCCTTACAGTACAGGCAATTTATTTCTAAATTATATTTATAAAAAACGCCTATTAAATGCTAATGTTTATAAGAAGCAGTGTAAGATAAAAAATAACGATAAAACTGAATTGCATACTCTGAAATATAAAAAATACAGCAGTTTTTGTAAGTCTCCGGCCATTTCGCAGACCTTGACGCGCCATTACTCGCAATATTGTTTCTTTTAGTTGCGCCCTTCTTGCATGCGGCAGCGAATGTCTTCGCGTGAGTGTGATGTCCATGGTGATTTAAAGCTTGACATTGGCGAAATACACCTTGGTAGAAGAAGTAAATGTCACTAGGGCAAGTGCATGTTCAACCTCGCAAAAAGAAGTATCTTAATTTTCCAGTCTACGAAGCTAACGGTTTTCTGATCGATGTCCGCTTAGAGAAAAGTGTTTTTATACATTTAACAGCATTATGTATTTAAGGAAAGAGAGAGTTATAAGACTGGACTCCAGGTATGCTGTAGCGGGAACTTTAAAAAACCAGGAAACTAAATACAGAACTTACAAGCAGCAATGGCGAACAATGTCCTCGGCACTTATACCGCCGACATACGCGTTTCCTAAAGACGATATCGCGGTGGTAGTGAGTATAAAGTTTATTCATGCATGACGATGTTGATGATAATGATGATATATTGACTCACAAACAAATTTTATGAGATAATTTTATCCTCTTTTCCTTATCCATTTTTTTATGGCAATCTGAAGGCACACGAGCACTCAAGTGACCTGATGGTAAGTGGAATCCGAGACCCATAGACATTTGAATTCTCAAGACTATAATCTCAAGACTGCAATCCTAAGACCTCAAATGCGTTGCCGACCCTTATGACTAAGATGGAATGCCTCTATGCTAGTAATTTCACCGGTTGTCTCATCCCCACACCGGAACACAATAATGCACACTGCTGCTTGGCGGTAGGTTTGTGAATAAAATATTATTTATATTATAGTAATATTATTTTATTAAATGCAAACGTATGTTATGTATTTTTTTTGTTCCTTCATCACTGTTAATCGCCTCAACCGATCGACGTCAAATTTTGGTACAGAAACAGTTTACAGCCCTAATACAGATAACGATTACTTAGGTTCTTTTCATTCCGGAAATAATAATCACATTAATGGTTAGCACGGCTAGGACAGCAAAGCTGTATAATAATGCGCTCGAATATTTTAAGATAGCGTTTTTTATTTCATTTCAATTTCGCCACGAGTTTGCGTCACGTTTGAATCGTCAGTCTTTTCAATGGGAGCTTTCAGGTTCACTTATCGTCCCCCCTGAAAATCTGACGAGCTCGAATATATTTTTTTCCCTATTTTTAGGGTTCCGGAGCCGAATGGCAAAAACGGAACCCTTATAATTTCGTCATGTCCGTCTGTCCGTCTGTCCGTCTGTCCGTCCGTCCGTCCGTCTGTCCGTCTGTATGTCAAAGCCATTTTACTCAGAGCTTATTGGCACTATATAAATGAAATTTGGAGGATAGATGTATTCTATAAACCGCTATACAATGATGTAGTAAAATTGAAAAAAAAAAATATTTATGGGGTGGCACTCCATACAAGTAACAAGGAGACAAAAAAATATTTTTTGATTTACATCAGCGTGTGGGTATTTTTAGATAGGTCTTCCAAAATGATACAGAGATTTTAAGTGACTTTTTTACGTAAGTGAACAGTTGGCGAGATATACGCTTCTAAAGTCGAATCTGACCGGGTGGGTAGCTTTTGAACTGTTAAATAGAACATTCTAATAAAAAATAACAGTAGTAGAACATACGAAATACTTCCAACCAAAATTGTTTTGAACACGATACGCTGTGTAGTTCTTAAGATTTTAATTTAAAAAAAAATGTATTTCAACCATGAACGTTCATCCCAGCTACGGAACCCTTCACTGTGCGTGGTCCAACATGCACTTGACCGGTTTTTTACCTTTCCTTACTGGTACCATGCAAACCAGCAGATTACGAGTAATATACCTCCATCATCAGAGCCACTACGAATATCTGACGCGCTCGAGTATTGCCATTTGGCTGTATTTTTTTTAAAGCCTGTAGTCGCTTCCCCTCCGGTAAATGGGTCCAAATCATATTTTTTTTCTCTCCATCATTAAATCTTCACAATTCAAGTGATCCTAACGACGCTCGAGTTAATCCACATTAAAACATCGTAGGCTTCCCACTACCTAGTTACATAACGCAATCTATCTAAACACATATCTTATAGGTAGAATATTTCCTCAATCATTACAATTATCTATAAATACCCATACTTATATTTTTCAATCTTTACGATTATCTATAAGTACCCATACTATTGAAAAAAAAATATTCTAAATCGGTTTGTATTTGCAGGAGCATTAGGAACTTAGATGAAAATTTAAAATTAAACGCAACGAATAGACCACTCTAGATTTAATTAAAATAATAAAGGGTCTATAATGCAGACGGAGTTGCGATTAAATGTAGCAATAGCATTAATGCCGGATTTTTCTTTAACTTAAAAGTTCTGTTTTTATTGCAGTTTACTGTAAACCCTTTTGACTTGAACGAATATGTCAATGTCATACCAATCGCCCAGGAAACGATGGACTACGGAAATATTAAGTGCAACGTGACAGGATACGGGAAGGTTAACTTAACCGTGAGTACACACTGTTTGACAACTAACACTAAAGATCCCAAGCGGACAAGTAAAAAATGACGATGTTTCTGATTTCAGTAACATGAAACAGTAACATAAAAAAAAAAAAATATAATGTAAAAAAACTCAAACAACCATAGAACATTTGTTTAGTAAATGTCAATCCATATAAAACTGTCACTATAAACATGTCTAAGGCGTGTCGTAAGTTTTTTTTAATAACAGAATAATAGTTTTAACATAGACAACTTAACAAACAGTAATTTTATGGTGGTTTTTTCTGTGTGGTTCCCGGGTTAGTATAGTGCCACTCCATGTCTTCCCGCGGATGTCGTAAGAGGCGACTAAGGGAATAAGGCTTGTAGTACTGTTAGGCGATGGGCTTGCAACCCGTCACTAATTGGTAAACATCTTAGCCTATTTGTGCAAAATGTGGTTACAGAATTATGAAGAAGTCTTTTTAGAGGTGTTGGTATTTCTGTAGCTTTGCCTACCCAACTCTGGGAATAAAAGCGTGATGTTTTGTATGTATGTATGGAATTTTATTAAATATCATTGCTATTGCCCTATCATTTTTACTCTCAACTCGTCACTGTAATGCAGAACAAGACAGCAACAAGGTTATTTTTGGGGTTAGAACATTACAAAATTAGTCCATAGACAAATTTCCGAAACGAAGACCTCGACGGTGGAGGATGTATGCCCAGCCCCAGCCTGCCCCACCCTCCACCGGCTCAACGGCGTACTCCGACGACAAGGGCAACATCATCAAATGGCAACATGTTTCTGGCTAATTGTGGGATTAAAATGTCACTTTAGTCCCTAGGGATTAAATACATCACTTTAGTTCGCCTATACATGGCTGTTATAAGTCATTTTAGAGCGAGAGAAGTAAAATAAGTAAGACTGTTCAAGAAAACAACAATCTAACAAATGTATGGCACTCGACTCCCTAAAAGAGGTTGTATTATTTTTCTATATAGTCTTCCACAGATAATCCTAAGAACTGCGTTTAGGTTTCAAACTTGACAGGCCATGTTGTCAATTTGTTCCGATTTTCAAAATTATACTTCACAGAATATTTGCAAATGTCTCTGTAATAATAGTAAAATATAAATATAATGCAGTTAAATGTACCACATAAGTTGTACGAGTATATACAATTAAATTGGTTTATAGCTGAGTTTAGAATGAAGAAAATGAAGTAAATAAGCCTCCTTAGTCTGAAAGGTTTATTTACTTCATTTTCTTCATTCTAGTCTATATTTTAAAACTAAACTCATATCTTCGGGGGTTATAAAATTCCTAACTCCGGCGGGAGGTAAATCGGCTATAAATGCTTTATACGCCTGCGTGTTATTGCACCTTTTCCAACCAAGTGTGATGACATATTAAACGTCTTTTAAATATTAATATTTCTTTTTTTAGACGACTTCTTCAGTTCTTATGTGGGCTACACTCGAACTCGTAAACGAACCAGAATGTACGGCCATGCATAAACAGAACATGAACAAATTTATTTGCACCAAATCGACTGATACGAATGTTCTGGAAGTAAGGATATTTACTACTACTACAAACAAAACAACAGGGCCTCTTTTCAACTTGGTAATAACCATATTGTCTTTGACATGTTTTGATATTGTTTTTAATTTAGCCGCCATCAAATTCGAGTAAATAAGAGCTATCATAACTTTGACAGTACGGAGACACGTCAAAAATAATATTGTCTTACCGTTCTAGAGCACATATGAGTCGAATTGGTAAACTCCTTTGTTCGAAGTCGGTTAAAAAAACTAACTAATAGTTAAGTGAATCTCTAAAAAGCTTACTTTTCAATTTGACGACGAAAAACGAGTGAGCTTTTAAGTTGTCCCGATCGCGGCGGAACATTATTAACATTTATTTTTAATTCGGTCGCCATCTGCGGCTGCTTCGTCGTTCTTCGGATATAAAGAGGGCAGGTGAATGTTTTTCCGCATACTACCTGGGGACCGATTTTCGAGTGCATCCGGTGACTAAAACGGCCGATTGTCACTGATTTCCAAAAGGACCTATTTTTGAGAGTCAACAATGACTAATCATTCTCACTTCTATGATATCCAAAACGAATGCCTCCATCTACTCGTAAACGAAAATAAAGTTTGACTATTTGAAATTTGAATTAGGTGACACTTTCAGCTATCGACATAATATGATGCCCTTTAAATTTTAAAACCCATGGACGTCCAAGGTGGATATGTAGTAGTTACCAGCTGAAAGGCAGGAATACCCACTAAAACCTATTGTAGTGATTCTCCCTTCACGCCGTTCTGCTCTGCAAAGGCAAATCGCAGTATTTCGGACAAAACTCCTGTAGCAAATGTAACTTTAACACCAACGAAATAGGATTGAATCTATTTTAAAGATACTGGCTATTGTTTTATGAGGGCAGCGTTGCTGGCGAGGGCTGCAGGTTCTGGTTGCGCATCCAACTAAGACCCTCACCGGTCTGTATCTGTTCTTAACTTTACGTAACTGTAATTTGCCGGTTTAAGTAATAAAGGATTGAGAAGTGAATCGTTTAAGAGAATAACTTCCCTGTTCCTGCGTGCAAGTTCTATCTTCTACAGGGGAGACCGAGGGGTTTTAAAACAGAGGTGATTTGAAACAATGTCAATTTCTCCCTTAGCCGCTCTTACTTCAATGTTCGTATTACCGGCGTCGGAGACATTTTGGAAACAGTTTATGCATTGTTTTTTTACAATTGTGTACGAAAAATGTACAGTAAAGCACGATTTAAAAATCATGATTAACTGGCTGAGTGCTGCCGTTAGTCTTCAGGATGACAAACGCATTAGTAGACTTCAGATTTCAAATGTCCTTGGGTCTTTTTCATGTTATTTTTTTGATTACCGTATTGGATTGCCGGATGGAGTTGAATATAAATTTCGGGGCATAATCTCAAACAAATTGACCTAGTCCCAAACTAAGCTCTAGGTTTGTATATAGAGAAACACATACTTAAGATATGAGGGTAGATCTCAACATAAACAGTAGGCTAAGACATTGAATTGTGTCAGTCCCCCATGTCAGGAGATGTCCAAGCAACTCCTTTTGCCTGTGAGGAGGGATCAATTCTTGAGCTTTTGTCGGAGATTTGATTGTTTAGAGAGGAAATGAATGCAATGAGAGAGGAATTTGTATTGTTTCGCAGGGAGATGCGCGAAATCAAAGACAACATTGCTTCATGCAAGTCAGGGGTAACACAAATTTCTTTAGAAATTGATAAGGTTCCCAAGCGAGTGGTTGTGTTGGAAAACCAGGATATTCAAGTAACGGAAATGAAATCTACAATAGAATTTTTGAAGATGGAAATTAACAGGAGGGATCAGGATATATTGGCAAATGATGTGGAAATTGTCGGCATTCCGGAGACACATGGTGAAAACCTCGGACACATGGTCTCTCTATTATCCACAAAATTAGGATGCAGCCTGACGGAAACGGATGTAGTTGAGGTAGGTATATAGAACTGGGCCTCGCCGCTTAGTGGTGAGTGGGGGACTGCCAGTGCGTCCACGGCCAGTCGTGCTGCGTCTCGTACGCCGCGTAACCAAAGATCGGCTCATGCAGGCGGCACGAGTACGCCGCCATCACTCGACCGCAGACTTTTCGCTACCAGGAGCACCTACGCCAATCTACCTAAACGAAAGGCTCTCTAAAGAAAACCGCAGGCTCTTTAACAAGGCAAAGGATGAGGCGAAAAAGGTAAACTGGAAGTATATTTGGATTAAGAACGGCCGGATACACGCGCGAGAAATGGAAGGCAAGCCTGTACACCAGCTGCGTCAAGATGAGGATGCGTAGGATGAAACCCTACTATTTTAGTAGGGTTTTTGTTGGGGTTCCGCGTTCTGTCTGAAGCTATGCCTTGAGTTATTATATAAAAACTTTATCGCCAAACTTATAAAGCATGCTATCACTAATATTTCCTCGCGTTTTAAAGTGTAAAATTTTATTAAATTTTATTTGTCAATATTTTGTAGTACCCGATCATACTTTGTTTAATTTGTTTAATAGAACTTTCATGAACTTGTACTCCGTATATTTTGTTATAGAACTTATAGATTTATTTTTGTACAGCATTGAACACATTTTCTATAAATATTTCGTGCAATAACATATTATAGTATCTGCCAAAAATAAGAGAATTTCCAATTTAATATTGGGATTGTTAAATATTCGATCTGTAAACACAGGCAAGGACGAATTATTATCAGTGATCGGAATAGGTAGTGCAATTTCGGGTGAATGACCTTAAACATTATACTTAATATGGATAAGACCCCAGATTCCGGGACTCGTATTATTTCACAGAATATTTTCTTGACATGACCTTAATTGAAGTTAAATGGGAACATGCGAAAATTCTAAAAAAAAAGTTATTTTAAATACTTACACAAGCAAAATAATCATTTAAATAACATTTCTGAATTAAACACAAACTTTAACACTTTACAAATGTAATCCCGGGGTTACAACCTATATCCATACTAAACTTACGCACCGAAGTCTCGCGAAATTGCACTACCTATTCCGATCACTGATTATTATACACAATGAATAAGTATAAACCAGATATATTAGCCCTAAATGAAACTTAATTAAGACAAGGAGAAGACAAAATAGCTCCAAGCATCCCTGGCTATGTGTTGAAACACAATCCGCGCAGCCGCGCGAGCCGTGGCGGTGGGGTGGGGTTCTTCGTGCGTCGCGGGCTGCGCGCGCGCGTGGCGCCGCACCCCGCCGCGGCGCTCGAGCAGATGTGGCTGGAGGTGCGCGCCCCCGGAGGGCTGCGGCTGGCAGTCGGCACGGCCTACAGACCTGAATCTCTGTCAGTTAAAAACGCAATTGAGGCCCTGAGTGAGTCAGTGAGTATTTTTGGGTCCTGTAACCATGTGTTTGTGCTGTCCGATTTTAACGTTGACCTTTTATAGGTCGACTAGAGTAAATCACGTGATTTCTTCACTTTTCTTAGTCAACACGGTTTGGAACAGGTTGTATGTGAGCCGAAGCGAATTACAGAACATTCTGCGACACTTCTTGATTTTGTCATAACCGATTGTCCATCACTATGTAAGAAAATCAATGTGATACATAACAGATCTTTAAGTGACCATGCGCTTGTGTTGTCTGAATTTTATATTAAGAAACCAAAAGAACTACCTCAATATATTAACTACCGGCCCTTACAAAATGTAATTTATTCAGGGTTTCAATCAAAGGACGATGGGTAAAAATGTCCCCACCCACGAACAGTGATGAAACATGTGCCAGTTTATAGGTCTTGGCAATATGATGTATTTTTTCTATGGCGACGATCACCATATGTATGGGGTTTTCTTGAAAAATCATAATCTTATCGTATGGAACTATGGAATTTGTTTGAAAATGAACACGAATGTAGATGATTTGCCTTGCCTGGCCCTTTGTTTTCATTAAAAAATTCCCATTGATTTTGCTAAGAAGATAAGTATTTTGTCTTTTATTGGGTCCTAATGAACATATAGACCTGCAGCACGTTACTGTTGGAGGGGGGGGACGGGGTCCATACAAAATTGCCCATCACCCTTTGAAAAGTTTGCCTTGGGCTGATATTTTGAACTATTCTGAGGTCAATGAAATGGTACGTTTATTAAATAAGTTGCTTATAACGTTATTCGACAAGCACACTCCTTTGCGACGAATACGGGTTGACGAGAAGCCGCATCCCTGGTTGACCGATAATGTCAAACTGATGATGTCTCTGCGTGACCGCGCATTACACAGGGCTCAGTCCACCAAAGCTGACGGTCATCGAGATTATTATAAAAACCTTCGTAATTTCGTTAATGGCAGTATAAAAAGGGAAAAAACAGCTTTTTTCACCTTTTATGTTAAGGGGGCACCGAGCTTTTTGCGCTCATTAACTTTAGGTATTTTATGCACTCTGTGTATGTGTGCGTATAGCACACCAGCAAGGAGCGAGCCGGAGCCATGCGCCGGCCGCGCGCCGCGCCTGACGAGCCGTGCGCCGATCCACTAGGCGCGGAGGTTGCTACCAATGTTTACAAAATAAAAAAACATAATCGATTCCGAATACTTTTATTAAAATATTGACTATAAGAAGTTAAAAACTTTTTTCAGTCTACATTTTTTTTTAAATTTGTTGTTTACTGTCGGTAGGTAAGGTAGGATTGAATTACTTGTATGAGGTACAGTCACATCACGAGATTGTTGAGCCACTCTAGAACCCACTCACAGATAGAAGATAATTTTTAATTAATGTCGTTTGTACATCTAAGGTGTATTTAGCTAGTGTTAAGTTATTTATAATATTTATTGGGCAAATTGTTCGGCTAAAGAGAATAAATCATAAGTAAAAGCCGTACATCTTCCAATCGGCTATCTTCCCTCTCCGAAGGTTACCGGGAGAACCCTTTCATAGAAAGTTGACGGTAAATTTTGACGTAAATAATTTCTTTTGCGTGACTTGACGCTGTCATTAGGACAGAGTTCTATGGTGGCTCAACAACCCCGTGATTTAATGTGACTGTATATTGAAATGAAATAAAACCTAATTACCTTTATTGACAATATTCTAAGCACAAAATAAAGTGAACTCAATACCTAATGTAAAGTAATAAGAACGGCTGAGTAGGGCAAAAATCCCAGTCATGGACCCTTTCTTCAAGATATTATTTTTAACTGACTTCAAAGAAAAGGAAGTTCTCAGTTTGACCTGTATGTATGTATGTATGTTTGTCCGCGATTATCTCACGTTTGGCTGAACCGTTTTTAATGCGGTTTTCAGAAAAGTATTTGTTTCACATAGGAGAAGGTTTTGGTATTTTAACCGTCTTTAAAAAAAAGGATCTTAGTTTGTACGAATGTTTATCCATGATTATTTCCGCAAAAACTTCAATGTCTGATTCTGATCACTATAAAGTATAAAATTAAATTGATATTTTAAAAAACTAAAAACTTAAAGCTGCTGTATCAATCACATATTTAGAAGTTCCTACTTAATGTTTGTATGTATATAATGTAATGAATAATGTACGCAGGTATCTTTAGAAAAAAATATTAGGACATAAGAAACAACAATAATCAATATCGGATTTTACTTCACGGCATTATTTTGTCTGTGTGAGTAAGCAATGTCATTGTCTATTTCGCCATCCACTGAAAGACAAGAAATTTGGTCCATTGGCATCCTGTAATAAAACAGAACGTTTTGATTTAACTATAATTTATTTATTAACAGAATTAGTTTTTGAATGAAATTTTGTAATCCTCATTCTATAAAAATAATTCATATTTGGGACTTACAATTCCATTGTGTGGTAAATTTTATAATCGATGTCAACCAATTCATTTACTCTGTAAATTGAAAAAATATAAAGATAATGTGGAAATTCATACTAAATTTATTAAAATGTTTTCCTATACACCTCTTACTATTTTTACGCATACCTCACCGGTTCATTAGGTAACTTTTCGTTTTGTAGTGAAGTGCCAACAACTGGAACATTGACCCTATAAATAAAAAACCATTGAATAATTTTGCAATTTTACTCATTTGTTGAAATATTGTTGTTAGGTAATGAGTATACTTACGGAGTATTCTTTTTGTCTTCAGATTTCTGGAGATGTCTTGCTCTAGAAATATTAAAACCATCCCAAGAAGTAACAATATTATATAATTAATTTTATTATAGTAAAAAAAACCTCGGGTCGTGCTAAGAAGCCTGTTTTGCCTGTAAATGTGTTTTTTAGCTAAACTATTTTTATATCTTGGTAAATATTTACCATAGAAGTGTATTTTTTATATAACTACTAATTGAAAGAACTTCGCGTGTTGTTTAAAATTACTTGTGTAAATAAACCAATTTTGGCCCAAAACATCAAGACTACAACTAAACGATTACAAAGTCTTAGTAATACAAATCGATACATCTCAAAAATCAGTCTATGTTGCTACCGATTTATTTTCTCCTCCCTTAGCGTGGCATTTTGACAACTGTCAAATCAGGTTTCTTAGAACTACTCCACTATCAGTAGGTTTACGATTTTAACTAACTTCATTTCTTCACGCAAGCGTTTAGCATTGTGCTTTTGCCAACCCCTTCTCTTCCTTTCTTGGTTGTGTTTGTTCCCCATTTAAAATAAAGTGAATAATCACAAAAATCGCGATAAACGCAACCAACCAACTTGCGATACAGCCTCCACCTCCGACGGCCGAAGCCTGACTAATGCGGACATGGGGGAAACGTCACGGCTCTGGCTAAAATGGACGAAACGCGTGCGAATTTAGGTATTTCCTTCATATTAGTAAAATAAAAACACATTTTCAAATCTAAAGTGTAGAATATATAGAAGACGTGTAGTTTTGTTGTAAATCCAAAACTGATGATCTTCCGTGAAGTAATTACGCTGTACTAAGTGTTTATTTTGTTATGTAGAGGTATCTTTGGATGTTTTTTCTATCGAGGGAAGTACAAGTAATCGTGTTTCTAAAGTATATGATATATAGAGTGATTCCTTAAATATCTTACATATGAATTGCATAACTAAAGCTTCAGTAAAAACAATGCAGCAGGCGATCAAACGAACGCATTTTTTTCGTAATTACGTATCGTTGCCTCGGCGCACTCTTAATAACAATATCAAATGCCCTACAAAGATGTGGCGTTACTTGAAGCGGTCGTCGGCATTTGGAAGCACTAAAGAACAGCATATACCTCATCACCTAAATGCCCCTGATGCTATTAATGACTTGTTCTTGCACTTACCGGGGACAGGACAGGTAGATTTAGACACGTACGATTATTTTCTTACGACATAACTTTGTAGCGGTTCATTTGATTTGGCACAGTGTTCGGAGGATCGGATACTCAAGTTTATAGATAGCGTGCACACAAACGCGTCGGGTAATGATTCTATTACAATTCAGATGATCCGCATGACACTCCCTGCTACACTCTCTCTGTGATTACTGAAATCGTCAATAAGTCCATTACAACACAGGTTTTCCCAGATGAATGGAAGTTAGCTCGAGTCAAACCATTAGCCAAGGGGTCTGCTATCGAATCTTTTAAGGACCTGCGACCTATCAGTATCCTGCCCGTTATGTCCAAGTTGCTCGAAAGAGCAGTGTGTGCGCAACTGACAAAGTACTTGGAGGATGAGAGTGTATTACCCAGTGTCCAATCAGGATTTCGGAGTGGATATAGTACAACGACAGCCCTGGCTCATGTGACGGACGATCTCATTGCGGCATCAGATGAAGGCAAAAGCAGTATTCTAGTTCTACTCGATTTCTCTAGGGCGTTCGACTGAATAAATAAGGATTTATTGTTGGCCAAAATGTCACATTACGGAATCTCGGTCTCAGCTCAGAAATGGTTTCGGTCTTTTCTTACAAATCGACAGCAATATGTAGTAACAGAGAATGAACAGAGCCAGGAGATGCGATCCGCGGTGAAGTCAGTCCCGAGAGGGACACCGCAGGGATCAATACTCAGTCCTATTTTGTTTATTTTATTCACTGCGGATTTGATCAAGCTACTTAAGTACTGTACTGTTCACTTGTATGCTGACGATACCCAAGTTTATTTTTCCTTTGATTCACGGGAAACTGATCAAGCCGTGAAATCGATAAACGAAGACCTCGCCGCGATATCTCAGTGGGCAAGCAAAAACCATTTAGTGCTGAACCCTTCGAAATCCAAATACTTAATACTTGGAACTAAAAACCAATGTGAAAAAGTAATTACCCGCAAACCTACAATTTTAATAAATGGAGACAAAGTTGAACGAGTAAATGAAGCCAAAAATCTCGGGTTACAGTTGGATGGAGAAATGCGCTTCTGTAATCATGTAAACACGAAAATAAGAAATGCTTTTTACAGGCTTAAGGTTCTTTATGGTATCAGAAATGATCTAACAGAAGGCGTCCGGTTAACTTTAGTAGAGTCTTTCGTCTTTCTTTCTCGTGCTGTCGCAGTTCAACTACTGTGACGAAGTTTACTGCCCTAGACTTTTTGCTAAGACGTCGACAGCCATACAGCGGGTTCAAAATGCGTGCATTCGATTTTGTTTTACAGTACCGAAGCGGGCTCGTATAACAAAAATAAAATCTCCAAAATGGCGGCCCGAAAGGAATTGCACCTGGCCTTTACCGTTCATAAAATAGTCCATGAGCAGAAACCTGTCTACCTGTTTAAAAAAATTACGTGATTAAAGGATGCGTGCCGCTGGAACTTGAGGGGCAAAGAGCAAAACAAACTCGTCCTCCCGCCGCACAAAATTGTGGGGTTCAGAGGTGGCTTCAAATTCGCAGCCTCGAAAATATGGAATGACTTACCTCCACCTCTCCGCAAAAAATATCCCAATGTAGTTTTAAAAATCAAATACGTATAATTTTATTATCCAAGCAGTTATAATTAGAAGCACCTAGTTAGAAGAAGTGTTCAATATTTTCCCATTTGGTTCATTTGTGTAGCGCTCCGAATATAGGTGTGTTATTTCTTTTTTTGTTGAAAAAGTTGCGGATTACGGGTACTTTAATTAGATGTTTACTAGGTATAAGGGCATCAGTTTGTGAGATCTACATAAAAAAAAGATATAGATCGTAAAAGTGAAAAGGGGCCTGTTGAAAATCAGCGCTGTCCAGATGCGGCCTGTCGCACTGGCAGCAAATGCTCAGTTAGCTCCTTTTGCCGCAATATCTGATTGTTTTTCTTTACACTTTTGTTATTGTACTTTATTTTTTCTTACCTTTGTAATAATTTTTAACAAAAGTTTGTGGCAATAAATTCCATTCTATTCTATTCTTAAGTATTTACATAGAAAACACCTTAAGTGTCAGTAACAAATAATCGCGCTCAACGCTCATCAGCATCACGCAAATATCTGCCCTTACAGAAATTGAACCCCGGACCGCTAGGTTCGTAGGCAGAGTCACTACCAACTAGACTAAACGTGTTGTCTTCTTCAACTAGTACAACTTCTACAACATTTATTTTTGATGACAGGGTGATTCTGGAGGGCCTCTGGTGTGTTCAAATACGAAAGACTCAAACGACGAGGGCCACGGTGTCGTTGTCGGCGTGGTCAGCGGCACGAGAAAGCCTGGCGGGACTTATTTCACCAGAGTCTCCACCTACTGTAATTACATTTTAAAAAGCAAAGCATCGATTCCAACAATAAACGTGATATTTCTTTATATACTTATATCAAGTAAAATTAAATGGTTCCTCTAAAGTTTTTGCCTCGGCTGTTATTTGACATTTATTAAAAAGTAGAGGAGACCGAGGGGTCTTGAAACAGAGGTGAGTTGAAACAACTTAAATTTTGCGGCATCTATAATCGTTATCGAATGCGAACGGTGGGGTTCCTAAAGCACTCATCGATAGGAGTACTCCTGTGGAATTTCGAATAAAATAGTCAAGTAATCTTGTTTCCCCATACAAATTTTGGATGGGGATCAATTTTCTGAACTCCTTTCTAAGTGCATCCCTAGATGCGAAACTAACATAACCTAAACCTACCTACGTATTTCGCCTGATGTTAAGCGGGAAAATTGGCGACGTCAGTGACATCGTTTAACTACAATAACTGTAATAAAATTTATGTTATATCTCAGCACTATGGTGGTACCGAGGGATATAGAAATACCCACCTTACCACTAGGAGAATGGGCGGAGGTACGGTAGGTCTGGAATGGTCGGGGCTATACAACCGATGACCCAATAATTCTACGACTGACGTCACCAAGTAGTCGATCGTTCGCCTGGCGGTGTGCGGCGAGGCGTTGACGTGGTAAAGAAGGAGGACGACCTGTGAGGTCGTTTCTTCCGAACTTTATCCAAGGCAAGTGACAGACAATTGTTAGTCCACACGCAGAAACTGTTTTTCAATCCTCTTAAACAATGGTCGCGTCGTCTTTGCGAAGAACGAGGTCACGATCTTTTTTTCTTCTTCAACTCTTCAGAAAATCACACAATAACACACTTAAGCCGAAATAAGTTTCATTGCAACAGTGAGGTAATTTAAAAATTACTGCCATTTTGATCTATAAGTGTGCTAGTTTTATTTTATAAACTCCCACTAGTCATGATGAGCAATGATTGAAGCGGGGTAAGTTGAATATTATTAAATATGTAACACATGCATTCCTAGTGCCTAATTTTTATATTATATTATACTGATGGATGTCTATCACGCTCTTTAAAATTATCATGTTACTACCTAGTTAACATTTCATACTAAAGACATCATATTTTTTTTGCCTTTATTCGAGTCTAGACATATTTCCATTTGGACGAATATACGAAGTGCATAATGGTCCGGTTACTACCGGGTTTGTATATTAAGAAATACAAATGGAAGTATCACTATAGGACATGATTCCATTCGACTCGTATTCAGGGCGGACATTTTTTTGTGATGTATTTGAAAGCTGGAATTTTTCGTTTGTTAGTACTTTACGTCAAAAGCATAAAATCCTGGTAGCGATTCACCGGTTCGCATTTCACCTCGAACGTATATTTAATTATCGCGTTGTATTTTGATCGTCTACTTTTTTAGTCGCTATAAGTTTTAGTCGCATTTCACCTCGATCGTAAATTTAACTGTAGCGTTGCGTCTCAATCTTCTTTTTTTTTTAGTGGATAGTAGTTTCTGTCGCATTTCACCCCAATCGTTTGATACATTTTCGCTTTGTATTCTAATCGTCTATTTCAGTATTAGACAGTATCTTTAGTCGCAATGTACTTGTTTTGCTTTTTTTAATAGCATATTATTGTGAACATTTAATGTCACAGTTCGCCAAGTAGCACCTTAATCTCTACAAAAACATTTTAAGCTGATGTATATCAACTTACGACCTACATGTTCAAATGAAATGTTAGACGGAATTTCATTGGAATTATGACTAAATAATCCCAATGAGATGATACTACACTTTCTAAGCGATATAGGAAAAAGAAGTTTGCTTGAGATACATAGGTTCTCTATCGGATATAACTAGGCTTAGGACTTTTCGTGGCATACCGTTGTTCTAAAATCCATGGAGCCGCCGTATGTGAAATATAATTTTCGAAGTCAAAGGCAAAGTCAAAAGTGTGATGTAATATTAAATATAATTATTTATAATGTCGCATCGTTACTGAGTTCATTTTAATCAAACGTAATAAATTGCATCATAAACCTATATAGTAATGGATTTTAGAATCACGGTATGCTACGAAAAGTCCTAAGCCTAGATATAACTCAATGTTGTGATATGAAAATATGGCGTTAAGGGAGCAAAATACAAATAAACAAAAGGGACAAATCTACTTTATTACTCCTTAAACTAAAACTAATTATTTCCTTGAACTAACACAAAACTGCTTTATTACTCCTTAAACATAAAACAAAATTGAAAACCAGCTGCAACTTAATAATAAAAACAGTAAAAAATAAAAAAATATTAAGGGGTCAAGAAATAGATGCTTAATTTAGTATTTCAACATGGCAAGTTTACTTATGCACTGCTCAAGAGGTATTACATTCTGTATATAAGAATTTACTATATAATGTATTTTAAAATCCATAACGTTGAATTTTTTCAATCGTTTGCGAAATATTGGCATATTTAATTCATTTCGCAACAAGTTGAAGTCGACTGTTATGGATTCGTCTTTCAAAACTGATATTAAAAATAATACATTCGCGTTCGGTTTAAATAATTTATTAATTTTACTGTGCCACCCTTCTAGCACATTATTTGTCCTGTGGCGTTGTTGAAAGCACGATAACATGCCGATGTTTGTTGCACAAAACCATTGGTTACCCAAATAATTATTAAATACATCCATATTTGGCAACGCTGGTGCTTGTCCTAAAACGCTAAACCAGGCTTCGTTCATTTTGGATTGCGGAAGGTGAGCTGTAGCTAGGCATTTCTTGACGTAATGGCTGCCTTCTCTGTTAAGAGATATGCCTAATTTTGCGGCATATTTCCAAACAGCTTTAACAAAATGAAAATAGCAGCCTGACATCTCGACGTGTGGAAATATTATTCGCAGTGCATTAATGGCAGCTTTTTCAAAATCTGATTTTATAACTTTTGGGTTAAAGTCTGGTACGGTTTCCCTTATCTTATTAAACAATATTTCTATGTTGCTTGCTGCTTATTTGTTAACAGGGCATATACAAAAGGAATAACTTTTGTATGATCGTTATCTGTACCGATGTCCCCGTGCAATGTGTACAGCTGTGTGTATGGGTGTGGTACTATCTTAAACGTTCCATCCACAAAAAACGTGTCCACGTTTTTGATATAATTTTTGCACGGAGGGCTAATGAATATAAGGCATACATCAGTCTGAACACATAAAAAATCACGAGCTAAATGCTCTGGAATGATCACATCCGATACATTTTGATATGTACAGGTACTGGAATTTCTGTTTTTAGTTCTATAGAGTCCATCACGCTTACTAAAAAATGTTGGGACTTTGTCAGCAAATTCTGGCGTACGAAATTTGGACATTTCTTCTTGAAATAAATGTGGCACCGGTCTGTAGTCGGTAACGACTTTTCGCTTTAATTTGGCCATAGATTTTTCTACCTCGATGCTTTCGAAGTCCGGCGTACAAGTGTGCAGAGATTCTCGCACAATTTCCGTTTTAGTGGGATTGAGGACGATAGTGCCGTTACAAAATTTCGTTGAACACGTATACACTGCTGTCCCGGAGCCATTTGTCCTATTTATGCGGTGTCTGTACCCTGCCCGAATTAAAATTTTCCCTCCATGGGAACTTTCGATAAATTCGAAATCGCATTCGATTCGCCTATCACAGGCGGAGCCAGGTTCAAGCTCCATAATTTTGCTCACAAATATTGAGTTACGGTTCTTCTTCTTCTTCTTCTTTCTTTGCCCCCGCGGCGACTTGAACAGCTACTACCGCGGGGATATGGCGTTTCCACGTGAAGTGATTTCGCCAGTGTCAAGTAAGTATATATAATTATAAATCAATATAGCAATAAAACACAATCCAATCTTCTCTAGGAAGATTGGGGGCAACGTTGTACGGTGATTTGTAGGTCAGAGGTCAAGATAGTTTTAACCTCTGCACCACTGCGAGTCCACTTGAAACGAGAAGAAAGATGCCAGATACACGAAATAAGTCCAAGTCTTCAATCACTGTGCGACACAAAGGCATAAAAAGTACAAATCACTATCAGAAAAGAACTTTGAACACCTAATTACCCAAAAATTAAAGTCTAAAACAAATCACACGTCCGCCATCTTTTAACGTTGCAAATGGCCCCCCCAGTTACGGTTATAATTATTGTATCTGACATCAATGTCACTGTACCTACTTCAATGTCGCAATGACAGAGTATTATCTTTTATTTATTAGTCACAAAGATAATATTTCAATGAGTTTGATAGCATTTAAGACATGAAACTACAGGTACAAAACACGTTTTACATAAAATGTTAGAGAATTTTAGTGCGAACGTCAATTAACGCGTCAAATTAAATAGAGTCCCAAACAAATATCGATCGCGACGAAATGCGTCTAGGGTAAAATACTACACGAAAAATGAAATGCAAGAAATAAAACTATCGAGGTTTATTTCAAATAGCAATTAACGCGTCAAATAAAACAGCGTCCCAAACAAAACTCAGTCGCGGTGAAATGCGATTATGGTGAAACACTACTCGGAAAATAAGATGCTACAAATTAAATATACTAATGTGAATAGCCACACGAAATATTGCTTCAAGAAAATAAGCTATTGAGATTTTGTACGTTCGAGGTGAAATGCGAACCGGTGAATCGCTACAAGGATTTTATGCTTTTGAGGTAAAGTACTAACAAACGGAATTTTTCCGATTTAACGTAGGTATACTTAACGTAACGTGTACTTAATGACAGTTAATCGTTTGTTTTTAACAGAAAACCTGTCTTGTCGGAATGGTTCTAAGCTAGGCTTTTTAAAATCAGTTGGTAGTCTGTACCTGCGGTAGTGACAGACTAAACTTTTTATGACATAGTCATTATCTATATGCTTATCGGGCCCAATCTAACGAATCCAAACTTGATGGGTCTACATTAGGTACAGCGGAGATCTTGTGAACTAGGGGCCGTTTGATAGATATATTGAGCTAAACAGATTAGCATTTAACTTAAAACTACATGGCCAGTATGAGGTGACACTCGTATAGTATCTGCCTGCGCGTCAGTGAAATATAAATATCCTGTGCTAGAATTAATTATTTTATTAACCAACTTAGATTTATTTATTTATTTTAAAGTCATGCCACACTTACTCATTTATCAATGTTAAACTATATTATACCTACGTTCTTTCACGACAGGGTGAGTCAGGAGGACCTATGGTGTGCTTTGACACTGGAGCTCCGAACGAAAAGGACAAAGGAGTCATTATTGGGGTAACTTGTGCAGGAAACCCTGTAGAAAACCGCCAAACATTTTATACTAGAATCACAAGCTGCCTTCCGGTTGTTGAAGCGTCAATTTCTTCTTCTTCTTCTTCTTTTTTAATTAATGGCGGTCCACACAGTGATTTCCCCAATGTCAAGTAAATAGAGTAAATCAGTAAACAGAATAAATCAAAAGTAAAAGCCGAGCATTTTTCAATCGGCCATCTTCCCTCCCCGAAGGTTACCGGCAAGCGTCATTTTTTTCTGTAAGACTGCAAATAACGTATTGTTTTATTTTTGTACAATGTTTAATTGGAATTTTTTGTTTTGATGATATAAGTTGTGTGTTTTTCTATCTTATAAACAATTAATATAGCCGCCAGTTTTAATATTCGTATACCAAACTGGTACCGCATAGTCTTACCCATTTTTAATGATCCATGTTGAATGTGCCTAAGTAGGTACATTATATTTGCATTCAAGTACTTATAGGTTTCGATGCAATGTAAACATTGCATGGCACATTCAAGATTTAGTCAAGCGTGACTCTAACGCCGTAGACCTTGTTGTTGTAGCCTTACGGCAGGGCTCCTATTTCTAGGAGGTTTTGCCCTTCGGGCATCTAAAGATACCTAACGAACCTAACCTACCTACTTTTGCGGTAATTTCTGAGCTTTGCGGTGATTTCCGGAGGTGATCCAATAGCAGTGGGACCAACGGTCCTAAACTCATGAATCGGAGGTTCTAGTTGTGAAAATGGAAAAAAAGGCTTGTTTCATAACTGGTTATGAAACAGTGAAAAATAATCCTTATTCATAACCAGTTATGAAACCTTGGTTATGAACGTGGCTGAACGGAACTATCCTAATGCAGTAAAATTGGTCCTGAAATTTAGAAAACCTTCGAAATTAGTAGCTACCGTTGAGGAGTTCCGGTGGCCAGCTGTGGTCGTCATCATCAGTTCCGCTTCATCAAATGAATGATACTATATGAATGCAAATGCTGGACTTTTAACAGAAACTATTAACATCGCTATACCGGGTGTTGCCTGTAATAGCAATAAATTGAGGGATCGCTTCTACTCTATAAACGTAACAACATTTGTTCTACAACTTTAAAAAAATTATTATGTATTTTTTTATTTGGGATATTTTCGAACAAACTAAATAGTATTTTTAATGTACTCCATCAAATAGTCTAGTTGACATCTACTGTCAGCCTAGCAACTTCGTAGTTTTCGCAATAAATTGCTTGCTTAGAAAATTAATGTTTAGTTAACAATAAGTTATTTTCAAAAGTTGTAGAATAAATGTTGTTACGTTTGTTACAGGCAACACCCGGTATATAGAGGGATTTTTTTTCACAATTATTGTTCAATTTTGGATTTTGGGAAACGACTGGTAATGAGATTTGGAGATTGTATTAATTGATCATTGTTCTATTTACAGAGCATAAAAGTCATCTGTTATATTTATATAAAATAAAAACATATTTATGCCGTTTTACATACTTCTTTACTAACCGCCGCGTAATACGTACGAACTCAAATATTACAAATATACATCACTATATATTTTCACAATTAACTTACAACACTGAAGAGGTCACTATATGGACACACACCATATACACATATAATCTGTGAACAGAATTAAAAGTACAACGTGCCATGGAAACGTTGCTAAAAATAATTTTCATTTTGAACATTTTGCAAATACGTGTTGAAGGTAATAACATTAAAAGAAACAATCGAGAAAACGATGTCCCTCGTTTTCGAATTTTTAAAGGAGAAACTGCAGTGGCTAGACAATTTCCGTATCAGGTAAGATTGACAGTGGTTATATTCATCAGTTTATTACTTATCTTAAACGGAGATATTATCTATCCTATCGATTATATTGCAAACAAAACAGTTTTGATAGATGTCTAGGACTAAATTAAATAATTTAAAATTTAGGGGGCAAGAAGTTTAGCAGCTGGTCGGCTAAGCAATGTTATAGATAGGTGTCTTAGCTCAAACGAATTAGATGATTGGTTTCAGTTGCTTTCCTTTTCTTTCACTGCGCTGAGGGTTCCCGAAAATGGCATTCACAAGTCACTAACTACCAAAGTAAAGGAGAACATTGAAAACGTTACAGTTTACTTCCCGGAAAATAACAGTTTCAAACCCCAGTCTATCTATCGTACTATTGAATCTAAGGTTCATATGGGGACTTACGGGGTGCGGTCCGTCTTCTACTTTCTGATTCTCTCCTCGCTCCCGATAACAATGACACTTTGCGAGCGTTAGAAGGAAAACATCCACACCCTTCGCGACCGCTGGTATTTCCTGCAGAACCGGATACATCCACCCCTTACTTAAGCGTAACGGTTTCGGAGGTAATGAATGCAATAGGTTCTTTTTACAACGGTTCTGCTGCCGGTTTAGATGGTCTTCAACCGCAGCATTTTAAAGAATTGACTTCTTCCTCTGCGGGAAATAATGGGCCTGAACTTCAGGAATCATTAACTAAACTGTGCAATTTTCTTCTGCGTGGTATGGTCCATCCACAAGTTTGTCAGTATTTATATGGGGCGTCTTTATGTGCTCTGTCAAAGAAAGATGGAGGGATAAGGCCAATTGCAGTCGGTAATACTATAAGGCGCCTGGTCTCTAAATTGGGTTGCAGAGCAGTTAAGGATGATATGGCGGTTTATTTTCAGCCCCATCAAGTGGGGTTTGGCACGCCTTTAGGTGGAGAAGCGGCCATTCACGCGACTCGGTCTTTTGCACTGTCTCAGGATGGTTTAGATAAGGTTATTCTAAAAGTAGACCTGAAAAATGCATTTAACAGTGTGGAAAGGGACTCACTGTTGAGGGAAGTCAAGGATTTGGTCCCGACGTTATATCCTTTTCTTCATCAGTGTTATGCTTCTCCGAGTAACTTATTTTACAACAATAATGCCTTATCTTCACAGGTTGGTGCCCACCAGGGAGATCCACTGGGCCCATTGATTTTTTGCTTGGCCGTCCAAAAAACTGTTTCATCCTTGGTTTCGCCGTTGAATGTTTGGTACTTGGATGATGGCACGATTGGAGGGAGCCCGGAGGTGGTTTTGGAAGATGAGCGTAAATTGTTACCAGGATTATCAGCTTTGGGCCTTCAGGTCAATGCAGAAAAGTGTGAGCTTTATCCTTGTAGTGCAAATGTATCCTTTTCGGGTTTTCAGTCTTTACTGCCTGGATTAAGGCTCCTGGACAAATCATCTTTGTCACTTTTGGGGGCACCTATACTTTTAGAAGGGGTTGCGGATTCATTGAGGGCTAAGAGTGATTCTTTGTCCGTATCCCTTAGCCATCTGGAGCACGTTTCGGCTCATGTAGCCTTGGTTTTGTTGCGTAATTGTTTCTCGATGCCTCGTATGATTTACTTGTTGAGAACAGCACCAGTCTGGAGATTTCCTCAACAAATTTTAGGTTTTGATGAAATTCTAAGACGGGGTTTGGGGACGATTTTGAATGTTACTTTCGACGAGTCTCAATGGATCCAGGCTGCTCTTCCTGTACGTTTTGGAGGTTTGGGGGTGCGTCGTGTGCACGATGTCGGACTTATAGCTTTTCTGTCGTCCTCTCATGCTTCTTTGGAACTTGTTGCTCGTATTTTATTAATTAATGGTGACAATGTTCGTATCCCTTTCGTTGAAGAAGCCTTAGTAGAGTGGACTAATAGGTGTCCCAGTGATCTGCGCCCTGATAACTTTGCCCTCCAAAAGTCAAAGGATGATATTTTGAGCAAACAGTCGTATGATTTTTTGTTAGAGGCAGCGTCGGAATCTGAGATGGCTCGGCTTAAGGCCGTCGTGCAGCCTGAGTCAGGAGTTTGGTTGCACGCTTTACCGTCTTCACATCTAGGTACTTTGCTAGATAACGACTCGCTCAGAACATTTGTTAGTCCTTTACCTCAAAAGCATGAATTCCTTGTAGCGATTCACCGAATCGCATTTCACCTCGGATGAACAAAACTTTAATAGAATCTTTTACTTGAAGCAATTTCTCGCGTGGCTTTTTACATCAGTATAATTATTTTGTAGCATTTCATTTTTCGTGTAGTATTTTACCCTAGACGCATTTCGTCGCGATCGATGTTTGTTTGGGACTCTATTTAATTTGACGCATTAATTGATGTTCGCACTAAATTTCAATATCATTTTTTTTAAAACGTGTTTTGTGCTTGTAGTTTCATGTCTTAAATGCTATCAAATTCATTGAAATATTATCATCATCGTGTTGTTACCGCGACGCGAGCGTCTCCTGCAGCGGGACCGTCGCGCCGCGCCGTAATAAGCGCGCGAAGACTTTGACAAAATAAAACAATTAGATTTTTTTATAGAGGTAATCATAGTAGATTGGCGAACTATGATATTAAGCGATCGCAGCGAAATACTATTACAAAATATGCGATTGAGGTATACTGTGATTTATAATATTTGCTAATAATAAAATTGACGATCGAGACCAAATGAAACAGTAAAATAAGCGCTCGAGGTGAAATGCGAGTAAAGCTATTAACAAACAAAAAAAATGACGACTGTGACACAAAGCGAAAATGAAATACACGATCGAGGTGAAATGCGAATCGGTGAACCGCTACTAGAAAATTATGCTTTTGAGGTAAAGGACTAACAAACGGCTCAGAATAGGGGCAGCGTTGAGGCTAGGTTGCTCGGTGTGTGAGCCTCACCAGTGTGTCTGTGGTACTATGGTAGAAGCTAATGGTCACCACGGTCTAAGTTGCGTACGGTGCGCGGGAAGGTTTTCTAGACACCATACTATTAACGACATAATTCGACGGGCTTTGGTAGCGGCCAATGTTCCTTGTGTTTTGGAGCCACGGGGTCTTAATCGCGCGGATGGTAAGAGGCCAGACGGCTTAACGCTGGTTCCGTGGGCTAGAGGCCGTAGCCTTCTGTGGGATGCAACGTGCGTCAGCACTTCTTTTGCTCCCTCGCACCTCAGCCATACGATACGGGGCGCGGGTGCTGCCGCTGAAGGTGCTGCAAGGCTCAAACACTCCAAATATTCGGAGCTCAAACCGGTGTATGAGTTTGTTCCAGTAGCGGGGAGACCAGTGGTCCTTGGTGTGTGGAGGCTAAGACATTTATTAAGGCTTTGGGACAGCGAATGAGGGATAGGGGCTGTGATCCTCGGTCCGGTTCGTATCTGGTTCAACAAATTTCGTTAGCAATACAGCGTATATTTGGAACTTTTGAGCCAGGTGCTACCCGAGCTGGGGAATAGTTATAGTTTTATTGACGAAGCATGTTGCTCATTAACTATTGTAATCTCTTGACGAAGCATGTTGCTGATTAACTATTGTAAATTATTGACGAAGCATGTTGCTTATGATTCTTGGTATATATTTGACGAAGCTTGTTGTGGATGAATTTTTTTGTACTTGAATTTCTTGTAATTATTATTTTTTCTTTGTGCTTTATGAAATAAATAAATTTAAAATATCTCTTTACAGGTAGCGCTAAAGATTGAGATGCAGGATGCGAATGCTCTCAAATACGCTACTATGTGTGGGGGGTCAATTATTAGTGAGAAAAAGGTGCTCTCTGCAGCGCACTGTTTCACTCGCGAGAAATCTTTTTGGGAGATTATATTTAATGTTCCAGCGTGAGTAATTTGTTAGCATATTTAGAAGCATAGATGGCCTTGAATTTGGATAAAATATTTGCGTCTTAAAGCTACATGTGGGTATAAGTGGCATTTTTATTTACGCGAGCGTTTACGGATAACCGGTTCGCGCCTGGCGTCCCCGGGGGAATTTAAATATACGTGCTGTTCGCACCTGTCGTTCCCGGGTGAATTTAAATATACGTGCTGTTCGCGCCCGGCGTCCCCGGGGGAATTTAAATATACGTGCTGTTCGCGCCTGTCGTTCCCGGGTGAATTTAAATATACTGCTGTTCACGCCCGGCGTCCCCGGGGGATTTTAAATATACGTGCTGTTCACGCCCGGCGTCCCCAGGGGAATTTAAATATACTTTCTGTTCACGCCCGGCGTCCCTGGGTAGGTAAATTAAAATATACTTGCTGTTCACGCCCGGCGTCCCTGGGTAAATATAAATATACTTGCTGTTCACGCCCGGCGTCCCTGGGTAAATATAAATGTACTTGCTGTTCACGCCCGGCGTCCCTGGGTAAATATAAGTATACTTGCTGTTCACGCCCGGCGTCCCTAGGTAAATATAATTATACTTGCTGTTCACGCCCGGCGTCCCTGGGTAAATATAAATATACTTGCTGTTCACGCCCGGCGTCCCTGGGTAAATATAAATATACTTGCTGTTCACGCCCGGCGTCCCTGGGTAAATTTAAATATACTTGCTGTTCACGCCCAGCGTCCCTGGGTAAATTTAAATATACTTGCTGTTTACGCCCGGCGTCCCTGTGTAAATTTAAATATACTTGCTGTTCACGCCCGGCGTCCCTGGGTAAATATAAATATACTTGATGTTCACGCCCGGCGTCCCTGGGTAAATATATATATACTTGCTGTTCACGCCCAGCGTCCCTGGGTTAATATAAATATACTTGCTGTTCACGCCCGGTGTCCCTAGGTAAATTTAAATATACTTGCTGTTCACGCCCGGCGTCCCTGGGTAAATTTAAATATACTTGCTGTTCACGCCCGGCGTCCCTGGGTAAATTTAAATATACTTGCTGTTCACGCCCAGCGTCCATGGGTAAATTTAAATATACTTGCTGTTCACGTCCGGCGTTTCCGGTTGAATATAAATGTACTTGTTGCTTGGAAACACCTAACCCGTAATACTAGTTCGCCTAAATTAACATTCCACTTTAATCAGTCTTACGAAGAAGCTACGCAAGCATTGACGAGACTAAGCTCAAACGGCTAATGCATCTTACCTAATAAAACTCCTGTAGCACTCACAACCTGATTAGCCTTCTGCCCTCCTAAGCCAATAAGCAGTATCTCCAATTCAATAGCCAAAGTAGATTCAATCCTATCCTTTTGGTAATAGGGTTGCATACAAGAGATAGCAGAGATGTTTGAGATACTGTCATTTGTGTTAGCAGGGTAGCTTTACTAAGAGGAGAGGATGGCAGATACTTTGGAAGTTGAATCTGAGATACTGTTTCGTATCTTAAGAAGGGCGGTATAGCGGGCGATGACATGACCCTATGAATGGGTTTGATGGTTGGTGACCACTTCTCGTTTCGTCCACTTCTGGTTATGACCACCTCGCAGTTTGACCACTTCTGGTTCTAGCCACTTCTGAAAATGACCACTTCTTGTTTCGACCTATTCTGGTTTTGACCACTTCTGGATTGGACCAGTTCTTGATTTGACTACTTCTTGATTTGACCACTTCTTTTTTAGACTAATTCTTGTTTTGACCACATTTGCATTTGACTACTTCTTGATTTGACCTGTCTTTGTACAGTAAGTAAACAAAAAAATGGGTAAGTAATACGAGATATAAGAACTTATCATGTAACAGTCAAGAGAGTTTTTGCGAGAGTTTTTGTGTTTACTGTACAAAGACTGGTCAAATCAAGTAGTGGTCAAATGCAAATGTGGTCAAAACAAGAACTAGTCTAAAAAAGAAGTGGTCAAATCAAGAAGTAGTCAAATCAAGAACTGGTCCAATCCAGAAGTGGTCAAAACCAGAATAGGTCGAAACAAGAAGTGGTCAATTTCAGAAGTGGCCAGAACCAGAAGTGGTCAAACTGCTAGGTGGTCATTACCAGAAGTGGACGAAACGAGAAGTGGTCACCAACCGTCAGAAGGCTATGAACACCCTCTCGCCCACTGTACTGGCGCGTAAACTAGCTATAGTAACCTACGATACGAGTATGTCAGTCGGTCCTTGTATGCCGCTTCAGTTTCTTTCTTACCCAAGTTTAAAAGAATGTTGTACTGAGACGCAGCCAGCCGATCAGTTCACGTAGTGGCAGGTAGCGGCGTGTCGCAAACGTACGCAACTTAGGTATATATCGCAGTGGACTTTCACCATCGGAACGCTCTCTCACGTTCTTTAGATTTCCACATATTGATACTTATTTAGTCTGAGTATTTAGCCGTCTATGTACTCAGACCCGTATCCTGTCATTTGTTAAACGTTACAAAGTGATAAATTTCACAAACATCATTTGGCAAACCACTTTTTTCCCGAAACTGTATACTTTTTAGGATTTATTTCAATACCATCGTGTAGGACTCTATTGGTTAAGTGATGTTAGTTTTGTAAAAATCCTGAAAATTTATAAAAATTGGTGGCCAAGGTTTACTTATTCTAACGTTAAGTCGAATACAAGAATGAACGTTTCCTTCCTGTACCTATATACTTTTTAACTTATGAAGGGAAACACGATTAGTGATTACATGAGGAGCCTCTCTTTACGCATAATAGCTAAGTCAAAAGTTCAAATGTATTACCAGAGCCCGGGTTGCTCGTGGCACTTTTGAACTGGCATAGTGATTTCTTACTACCCAGATGGAGTTTGCTGACAGACAACGACGCGTTAGTGCCTTGGTAGTTTAGGATAATATCGACTCCTACTCCTTACGGTGAAAGAAAGCTCCTTTCAACAACTGAGTGCGTAAGAGGGTAATTGTATGAAAGATCTTAAAGAACTGAGTTGTACCTGAAATGGTCATCTCTCTTAACAAACACAAAATAAGGGTCATTTCCTTTTTTAAGTTGGAGGAAACTGAAATCCCAAAAGACTTTATACGTCGTTGCGGGGTCTTTAACTAACGAACAAGTTATAAACTCATCAAGAAGTAAGAACTTCACAGCCTTGGACATACATGACTTCCATACTGAGCAATGGAGGAGAGTCCGTAAAGTTATCGTACCGGATAAACAAAATCGCATTAGAAGCGATGTCGCAGTAGTGGTGAGTATTGTTAAACGGTAAACAAAACTTTACTTATTGGTGCTAAGACCTCAGTCAATAAGCACCCGAATTTGGTGTTTTTTTTTCTGGCTGATCTCACATTTTGAGGCTTGCTTCACCTAGAATCTCCACTTGGGTGAAGAACAGGGTATATACAGGGTCCTCGTGCTGCAACTACTAGTAAGTACAGTTTGATAATTTAATTGATACTTACGAGTACCAATATTAATAAATAAATCAAAGGCAAGAAATAAATGTCGCGAGTGATTATTTGAAATCATCATACACATTCTAATAATTCAGCACCAAAGAAACTGGGATACAACTATGCTAAGTGTAGGTCCATCAATAGTTTAAAATGGTACATTAATATTTCCATTCAATTTTCAATGTATTTATTTATTTACTAGTTAGGATATTAATACAGCATTAACAAAAAGGCTCAGAGTAGAACAATCAGTAGTCCTCACACTAGGACATACCTGTGACGTGAGAACCGGTTTGGGCTTTACTCTGGGGTTAGACAAGTTGCATTCGACAATCGTTAGCGATTATGTTTCGATTGAAAAATCTATGGAATTGACTTTAGTACCACGTGACTATCTCGGTGGCTTGCGTCAATTGCATACATTTGTCTATCGAAACATAATCGCTAACGAATGTCGAATGCAACTTGTCTAGCCCTACTGAACAGAATTATACATCTGATGCGTGAACAGATTACATTTATGAGCGCGTATTTGGGATAGAAGTCACCAAGACTGATTAAATTATTGTTAGTCCGTTATCCTTCGGGTGTTCTTTATAAGTGTTAGGTACAGCCAATTTTATTAATGACGTTTTTTATACCTTTTATAACTTTTCCAGTTCCTTTCGAAACATAGCGCAAAAAAAATATTGGCTAGCTTTCGTAGAATATAAAACATAGGCTGTTTCTCTGTGATAATATAGCATTCTAATGGTGGAAGAATTTATAATTCGGTCCAGTAGTTTTTTTATATTTATTCGTTACAAACATACAAAAATTCAAATCTCTCCTCTTTATAATATCAGTATTGATTAATGTAATTTATTACCTAGAGATTAATGTATCTTTGCCCCTTAAAGGTGAAATGGGGGTCGTTTTAAAATAAGCATGTAACTGTGCACAATTTGGTTTTGCTTATACTTACTTCTCATGGATATTTTCACCGTCTCCATTCTTGAGGAATTATTTAAAAAAATAAAATTGGCACCTTCGCTAGCTCGCACCTCTCCCCTCCCGAAGCTGAAACCATCGATTTGTATTATGACCCCATACCTTAACAATATGTACATTTACTGTGCTCCACCTTTTGTAAAGCAAAAATACCCACAGACTGCATTATACGGGATATACATATAATACTTATCGTGATAATTTTTCCCTTATCCCGATTATTTACATAGGATAGGTAGGCATGGACCGTCTAGATTTCCTTTTTAACCCCTTTGTGTAGGCCAACTTGTGTACCGCTTTGAAAAATCTATGGAATTGACTTTAGTACCACGTGACTATCTCGGTGGCTTGCGTCAATTGCATACATTTGTCTATCGAAACATAATCGCTAACGAATGTCGAATGCAACTTGTCTAGCCCTACTGAACAGAATTATACATCTGATGCGTGAACAGATTACATTTATGAGCGCGTATTTGGGATAGAAGTCACCAAGACTGATTAAATTATTGTTAGTCCGTTATCCTTCGGGTGTTCTTTATAAGTGTTAGGTACAGCCAATTTTATTAATGACGTTTTTTATACCTTTTATAACTTTTCCAGTTCCTTTCGAAACATAGCGCAAAAAAAATATTGGCTAGCTTTCGTAGAATATAAAACATAGGCTGTTTCTCTGTGATAATATAGCATTCTAATGGTGGAAGAATTTATAATTCGGTCCAGTAGTTTTTTTATATTTATTCGTTACAAACATACAAAAATTCAAATCTCTCCTCTTTATAATATCAGTATTGATTAATGTAATTTATTACCTAGAGATTAATGTATCTTTGCCCCTTAAAGGTGAAATGGGGGTCGTTTTAAAATAAGCATGTAACTGTGCACAATTTGGTTTTGCTTATACTTACTTCTCATGGATATTTTCACCGTCTCCATTCTTGAGGAATTATTTAAAAAAATAAAATTGGCACCTTCGCTAGCTCGCACCTCTCCCCTCCCGAAGCTGAAACCATCGATTTGTATTATGACCCCATACCTTAACAATATGTACATTTACTGTGCTCCACCTTTTGTAAAGCAAAAATACCCACAGACTGCATTATACGGGATATACATATAATACTTATCGTGATAATTTTTCCCTTATCCCGATTATTTACATAGGATAGGTAGGCATGGACCGTCTAGATTTCCTTTTTAACCCCTTTGTGTAGGCCAACTTGTGTACCGCTTTGAAAAATCTATGGAATTGACTTTAGTACCACGTGACTATCTCGGTGGCTTGCGTCAATTGCATACATTTGTCTATCGAAACATAATCGCTAACGAATGTCGAATGCAACTTGTCTAGCCCTACTGAACAGAATTATACATCTGATGCGTGAACAGATTACATTTATGAGCGCGTATTTGGGATAGAAGTCACCAAGACTGATTAAATTATTGTTAGTCCGTTATCCTTCGGGTGTTCTTTATAAGTGTTAGGTACAGCCAATTTTATTAATGACGTTTTTTATACCTTTTATAACTTTTCCAGTTCCTTTCGAAACATAGCGCAAAAAAAATATTGGCTAGCTTTCGTACAATATAAAACATAGGCTGTTTCTCTGTGATAATATAGCATTCTAATGGTGGAAGAATTTATAATTCGGTCCAGTAGTTTTTTTATATTTATTCGTTACAAACATACAAAAATTCAAATCTCTCCTCTTTATAATATCAGTGTTGATTAATGTAATTTATTACCTAGAGATTAATGTATCTTTGCCCCTTAAAGGTGAAATGGGGGTCGTTTTAAAATAAGCATGTAACTGTGCACAATTTGGTTTTGCTTATACTTACTTCTCATGGATATTTTCACCGTCTCCATTCTTGAGGAATTATTTAAAAAAATAAAATTGGCACCTTCGCTAGCTCGCACCTCTCCCCTCCCGAAGCTGAAACCATCGATTTGTATTATGACCCCATACCTTAACAATATGTACATTTACTGTGCTCCACCTTTTGTAAAGCAAAAATACCCACAGACTGCATTATACGGGATATACATATAATACTTATCGTGATAATTTTTCCCTTATCCCGATTATTTACATAGGATAGGTAGGCATGGACCATCTAGATTTCCTTTTTAACCCCTTTGTGTAGGCCAACTTGTGTACCGCTTAAAGCTTTATTTTCAATGTCATGTAAAAGCTCATACCGTTGTGTACTAATTAATTATTTACTGAAGCAAATCACCACGCGGCAAAAAAACTAATAATGTCAACTTTATTTTTCAGTTGTTGAAACATGCGTACAATTTCAATTCCGATGTAGGTCCAATACCTCTTGCAACAAGAGCAAAGGATTACGCTGGGTTAAAATGTTTGGCATCTGGTTACGGCTTAATTAGTAAAGGAGTGAGTTTATTTATTCATTCTTTGATAAAACAGAGTTTTTTACATGTCAAATTACTCTAATTCTACCATGATTACTAATTATTTTATTAAATAAGTAGCATTCAGGTATTTGGGTAGGTATAATTTATAATTCATGTTTATTCACATTGGTTAAGTGTAAAATACAAAGTATCGATTGTTTGGGCAGCGAACCAGGGACCCTAGCCAAGATGCAAACAATACTAACGTTTTTCTTTTCTATCGCTCAAAGCATGGGATGACAGTGGTTTATCGAAACGCACGAGAATGTCATCCCATACTTTTTGAGCGATAGAAAAGAAAAACGTTAATAGCAGCGTTTGCATCTTGGCTAGGGCCCCAGTAGTCAGTGTACGCCGTTGAGAAAGTCATCAATAGTATACTATGCGTCAGATACTACTCGCCGAGCCTTTAATTTATTAACAAAACGCCTTATATTTGGCGTATTTTTCATTTCTACGGGTATTTTTTTGTATGTCTTAGGGCCTGCCTATTGAGTGAAGACTTTTTTTACTTTGGCGTTTTGATGATTATAAGCAGAGACGAAATTAATAATCTTCCTCAATAACAGTTACGTAGATTGTATATCAAGGGGTTCATGAGTTTTATCTTTAGAAGAAAAGGCCAATGCCCGCCTTCCAATGCGAACGGAGCTGTCCCCATACGGACTACGTTTACCCACAGGTTTAGCTTAGTGCGGTGACTTCAAAAGGTTGAGTCAGGGAGGAAGTGAAGTCACCGTTGTAAGCTAAACAGAGTCCGCACAGGACCCGCTCCGCTCGCAGTGGAAGGCGGGCATCAATCTGGGCTAGGTGGTCGATTACTTTGAAGGCATTTTTGGTCATTGCTAGCTTCCTTGTTTCACACAATATTACTTTTATGTTGTCCGGCAGTATTAGCATGTTACGCTCGCGCAAAGGTCATTGCGGATTATTATTTTACAATAAAAAAATGACCTTCTGCTGGAGTTTCTTGCGGCGCTTCTTCTTCGCGATGATGGTCTTGTCCGAAGCGCTAGTAGATTCACTCCATATTACCGACGTGTAAATGAGCCGTCTTGTGGCGAATTTACTAAACAAAAATTTTGAACTTTTGTATTTTGTGCGAGCATTATTAGAACGCTTCTGCTACCTTTACCTCTTTTAAGGGTTTTTTGTTTATGTTAAGGAGAAGGCACACGAGCACTCAGGCCACCTGATGGTAAGTGAAATCTGAGACCCATAGCCATTTGAATTCTCAAGACTATAATCCTAAGACCTCAAATTCGTCGCCAACCCTGAGGTCGCTCTTATAGTTTTGCCATGGCCGTCTGTCCACGGTTTAACTCGGAGACTTTTAGTACTACAGAGCTGTAATTTGGCATAGTTATACATTTACATTACGCCGACAAAGTTGTAAAAAATTGATAACCTCATCCTTTTTTGTTGTCGGTTAAAACTCATTACAATATTCGACACGTAAACGCAGCCAACATTCTAGGGACCCATCGTGCATCTAACCTTGGACATGATATTTAAACATTCATGAATGATTTCTTTTATTTATTCTGTACTGAATACTGATGACCACAGTTCTAGCTAGCTTCCTCTGTTTTACTTCTCGATCTTTTAAAGTTATATTTCTTACATTGATCAGTGATCACATTTAAACTGCTTTAACCAAAGCTTTATATTAATAAAGGAAGGGCACAAAACAACAAATATGATAAACTAGGCTATTTTGATCTGCAACAGCGTAATTCCTTCTTTAGTTAACAACTTTGTTACTGGACGCCTGCTAAATTTCAATATTTATTGACTTTTTGTTTTTTTTTGGAAACTGCTATTCTGAGTCGCAGACACAGTGTACCTAAATAATGATATTTATAAGCACATGTCACACGTTAAAAATAAAACAATATTGACCGTTTTGGCAAAAGTAATATAAATCGAATCACTAATTAATATAAGATCAAATTCAAAGACTTTTGAAGTACTATAACAAAAACAAGTAACTTTTTTGAATCCATCCTTCTAAAACTTATTTTCTTTATTAACTTTCTACCTTATTAAATGTATGATGTTTATGAGCCCTTTGTTGAATAATATTAATATTATTCGTCATTTAGGCTCAATAGTGATTTTAATTGTATTAATACCAAAACTTTTTTGTTGCAGATCGAGCCAGAGGTAAGTTGGGCAACATGTTTTACGGGATATCATCTTGCGTGTGACGAAAAAGTGCGACGGCCCGCAGGAAAAATTGATTTGCGCCGGCACAGTTATAGGACAAACTTGTATACCATTCCTGTTTATTTAGGAGTTGTAAAAGTTTTGATGGTACTGGTTACACTACCTAGCGATATACCTACCTTTGACTCCCTTGGTGTAAAGTAGCTATAATACATTTGACTATTCTAGCTAGATCAAGCTGCTGTAGCCTTAAAAGTTGGCCCAGTTAATGAAATTCTCAAAATTGTTTTACAAGTCCAACTTATGTGTCAAGACAAGCCCACCACACCATACTACAAACAGGAAGATTTTTGTCTTTGGCAGGGAGCGAAACTCTGCCCTTCTAAGCAAAAAAGCAGTATCTCAGATTTAACGGCCAAAGCAGATTCAATCCTAAACGGTTAGTAATAAGGATAAATTTTCTACAGAAGTTTTGGTGCCGGTGACGTCATTATGACGCAAACTCACATATACGATGCTTTTATATAAACTATATTGCGACACCCCACTGATTCTTAACAATGCTGTAATGATAATGTAAATATTAAATTAAAAATAAAAAAGATTAAAAAAAACATTATTTGCAATCACAAAATGATACTTATATATCTAGGTACACATAATAAAATCTAGATACACTCTGTATGTAACTTGACGTCATACGCCTGTCATCGGCACTAAAGTTTCGTTTCCTGCTCATTGGGAATTTGTGTCTACCAGCAAGGTTCAAATTATTTTGCTCTATAATGACCTTTTCAATTTTGAGACAAAGTAAAATGAACTTTATTCTCGTTGCAGTATAGTTCAAATTAAATTGCCTTGATTACGTACATCCTATTACACCTTGGGCTTTACGAGGCTGAGTCTAGAAGCAAATCATATTACTTTTTGGTGAACGATGTTCTCTTACTAATTCGACCCGGCTGAATAAAGAAAGCCGGTAGACCCTCCCCTTCCCGCTTCCCCCTTTTTTCCCATGCAAAGTGTACCTTGCCGTGGTTTTTTCCATTACACGGAAAAACTATTACAAATAGGAGCAAATTGTCAAAGAAGAAGTTAACCCTCAGTAAATTACCTAAACATAATAATAATTAATAATTGCCTAATAATTGCCATATAAATTGATATCGATACAATGAGCAACTTTTTAACATAGCCTTCGACATTGCATGGAAAAGTGAAATGAATATTTTCTTTATCTTTCTTCCCAATTCATAGGAAATTCGAGTGACAGCAGTTACCAAAAAATATATGTGCATATATTTTTAAGCTTTGCCCCTTCACTACATAGTATAAAACAAAGTCGCTTTTTCTGTCCCTATATCCCTACGTATGCTTAAATCTTTAAAACTACGCAACGGATTTTGATGCGGTTTTTTTTAATAGATAGAGTGATTAAAGAGGAAGGTTTATATGTATGATACTTTAATCCGGAGCGAAGCGAGGGCGGGTCACTAGTTACTTATAAACGTGGGATACGCAGGGTAGCTTATCGAAGATTCATCGTATCGTTATAAATTTAGCATGGATGTTTAGGTAGGCTTCAGAGGAAAAAAAGAGGGAAGGAAGCAAGCAACAAACATTATAATATAGAATAAAGCACGATTTAGAATAAAGAAAAAAAATACATCTAAAACAAATCCAAGGCAACAGCGAAAACAAGACAAAATCTACTGAGGTTCTGACGAAATTTTGCGATAGTGTTGACTCACTTTGTAACGTTTTCTTTGTATTTACTTTCCGTGCTGTTATTGTGTGTGGTGTACAATAAAAAATATTAATTGTATTGTATTATATTGATGATACAGCTTCAGCGGTTTCTAGACTCTAGTTAGATCCTAAGCAGACCAGGAACAGGTAAACCCAGCTGAACAAAGGGCATTTTAATCATAAAGTGTACCCTATTTAAGGAAAGTTAAAAAGCGTTAACTTCTATCAGTTTTGTCGTATAAATGTATGGCAAATTTTGTCACAAAACTGACACAAGTTAACGTTTCTTAATTTTCCTTAACTAGGGTACACTTTATTTTGAAAATGCCCTAAAACGGCATGGAAGGATCGATTTCTGATCAACACTTTCGTTTTTTTTTTTTACGGAAATTGTATTGGCACATATTTTTTTTGACTTGGTGGGCGCAACCCTATTCCATGGACTTTAAGACGTCGACTTGGTAAAGCAAATTTGAAACTTCTGTGTTATAGCAATTTTTACCAAGGGAACCAGTTCTTTACTCAGTATTATTAAAACAACATAACTTCGAAACCAATTAATAACAGTTAAAATTATTTTCTGGACCGGTATAAAGAGAGCTATCTTATACTGTAACTAGCGACTCACCAGCAACTTCGCCCGCTGCTTTTTATTCTTGACAATATTTTTAATAAAAAGTGTCCTACGTTACTTTTAGTACCTCCCAGCAGCAACACGTGGTGGTTATGCTATTGAATTGTAGCTTGTATGAAACGTTTGTATTTTTAACTTAGCGCCATCTATTGAATATTTACTCAATCCTACTTAGGTATTTTAGTGAAAATCTGAAAAAAAAGCATACCTAAAAAGAACATAATAACGTATTTTAAAGGAAAACTATCACGACTAAGTAGACGTCATTGGTTCTTGAGATACAGGCGATTAAAGTGCTTATACCTACTAAAATCATCCAAGACGGCACAAATAGAAAATTAGTTATTATTTGTTGATTTTTATGTTTGTAGTACTTAACGGCTTCAGAACCCTACACTGAGCATGGTCCGACATGCTCTTGCCCGGTGTTTTACTTGAAAGCAGGTTTTGTAGTGGTGGTTCTTAGACTGTTTTATCGAAATCGGTTCAGCTGTTTTTGAGATATTGTGCTTTTAGGGGGTTAAAAGCCCTCGATATAACGGCGACACCTACTTTCAGAGCTGATATCTCTGAACCAATTTTCATTAAATCTTGCTAAGAACCATCCTGATTAACGTAGCTTTATTAATAAATCTTTGTTTGTGGACAGGAAATGCAAGAGGCGCTTTCTTTGCAATGGGCGAGGCTCACAATAGTTCCTACTGCACAATGCTCTAGTAAAATGCATGCCAACATGAAAAAATTTGTTTGCACTTCTAGCGAATTAAGTGATGTCAGACCGGTAGGTACATTCAAATTCCTATTTAATATAATATGTCAGTTGGTGTGTTATTTTTAATTTGCTCATGCCAATGTGCAGATCATAAACTTAACTGTCACCTGCCTGTATTCGTTAACCAGCCCAGTAATATTCCGTCGCCATTACTAAAAATCACAAAAAACCACGACCATTAGCCAATTTTCTATTGTATTTTCTTTCTATCTTTTGGCAACTACATAATTATGATGGATTTTAGTAGGTTTAAACATTTAAGAGGTGATTTTTCGGTCAGTAGTTAACTGAACTGGTTAAAATCGTAACCGATTATTATATCTAAACTAGATGTGATCCGGACGGACTGCACAGGGTCCACCACCACTAAATAAATAATTTGGGAGATAAGGTGCCCATTCACTTAGTCTTATGCTACACATCCGCCCTTCAAGCATATAGGTCTTGAGAAGCCAGTCTGACCGGCCAATAAATACAAAATTGAGGTCTGTCCTCGTCATCGTACAGTCCAGCTGGCCGAACAGGAACAGTGAGGAACAGGACCTTCCCCGGGAGCACTGAGGTCCATGGTGTCGCTACTCTGCACCAACAGCTCACCACTAGCTGCCCTGCGGCTTTATTATTATTATTATTGTCAATATTTATTTAAAATCTGTAAGTTAAGTTTTTTACAATAAATGTTAAGATATAAAAGTAAAATAACAATACTCATATAAAAAACAAATACTATAAAAAACCTAACCTACGGGTGCCGCCGGCAGCGGGGCAGGGCTCAAGCTACCGGTGGTTAGGGCTGCAGAGAGAGGAACCTCCTCACAATACGTGCCGTGTCGAGGAGTACTGCTTTCTGTATCTGGCCCTTGATCCAGCCATCTAGCGAGAGTCTCTTAAGGTGTTGGTCGAGACTCTTCGCTATAAGACCGTTTGCCGAAACAACTATCGGGACAATGATCGTCGAGTCAATATCCCACATAGCGGTCACCTCATGAGCCAAGTCAAGGTACTTGCTGAGCTTGTCCTTCTCAGCCTTCACGAGGTTCTCGTCATGTGGGATGGTGACGTCAACGAGCACTGCCCGGCGTTGTACTTAATCGATCTGTTAACACCATATCAGGTTTATTTGCAGTAATAGTCCTGTCCGTGATGACAGATCGATCCCAATTATTCCCAATAGAGCGTAACACGACCATTTTCGAGAACTGGTTCCGGTCTGTACTTATAGTACGGCACTTCGGACTCAACAAGACCATATTGAAGAGCAATTTACTGATGGATGATCCTGGCCTCGAGGTTATGTCTGTGCAAATACTCACCAAAATGTATGATTATTATTACAAGTATTATTAAGAGCCTGATGTTTCCTACAGCTCGGTAAAGGCCTCCCCACTTACACTGTTAATTAAATCTATTTGCTTACAGGGCGACTCGGGGGGTCCTTTGGTGTGCTTCGGAACTGGGGAACCAAAGGAAGGCGAGAAGGGTATATTAGTCGGAATTGCTTGCGCAATGACAACAAATAACCCGTCCATTTTCACCAGGGTTACCGATTATCTTGATTTCATTAATAAATGAGAGATGTAAGGATTTTTTTTAATTATGTTCATAAAAAAAATGTTTTATTGATGGTCTCGTACTTAAACCGTAAAAAATATTTTAAACTAGCGGCTCACCAGCGGCTTCGGCCCGCTGCAAATTTCTGACGTTTCCGGTGGATTTTTCAATTATTTTCGCTCCTTTTAAACCTTCCCTGGACTATGACAAACATTTAAAAACCAAAATCAGCCAAATCGGCCCAGCCGTTCTCGAGTTTTAGCGAGACAAACGAACAGCAATAGATAAGTTAAGATGTATGTATGTATGTAATGTATATAAACACTTTATTGTACAAAAGAAAAACCAAAACAATACAATGAATCAAAATAAAAAGATGTACAAACAATGCGCAGATACAATTTCACTGAACCTGACGTACTGGGTAGATTTCGTGTACGATTTTGCCGCAACGAAAGGGTTAAGAAAGTATCGAATGCTATTCATCTTCTTTATCTTTTCTTCTTCTTTATTTTATTAAAGTCAACTAGATATTTTTTCACGAAAGGATTTTATGTACGTCAAATTATGGTTTCAGTATACGGGTGTTACAGAAAACTTACATAAATCAAAGCAAAGATAGGGCGCATCGCTAGTAGTTTATTAAAACTTTCATAAACACACCATAACCAAAAAAACTCTTTAATAACCTCTCCAATTTTTCATTTCTTCTAATAATCATATTTGATTAAATATCCTAAAAAAAAACTAATACAATTTACTGAATGTTTATTTGTAACCTCCACCTTTACAGAATTCCTCATTCCAGTGTTCCTCGTAAATAACAATGAAATAAAAAGATCTCAACTCCGAATTTAGCATACCAAACGCTGAGCTCATTTCTTTTTATAAGAAAATAAGGTTTTAGTCATGCCTTTGTCCTGCATCGTCACATCTGAACTCTTAAAACCCCACAAATTTGATCCATCACCTGTTCTCATTGCTCGTTTTTTAATGGTTTCTGCCGAAACAGTTTTCAGGTCATAAGCCAAGCCGATCCAAGCAAAAAAATCTATCGTTAGAGCTCCAATATTGAAAATATTGTTGCCTAATTCAGCTGATCGATAATCGTGAGGATATACGTGATGGTAGTTATGAAAACCTTCTCCAAATGATAGAAACGATGTTAATATATTATGAGATGCGTGTATTTTTGTCTCGTAAGGCTTGTTGCCGTATAAGTGAGCTGCGCTATTTACGAGAAAAGTCCCGTGAAGATTAAGGACATAACGAAGAAGCGTAATGTGCCACGCGTTGTTCAGCGTCTCTCCCCAGAAATACATTGGTATGATTGTAGGAACTCCAAAACAACAAGTTGCTATGAGTGGTATGGCGTACCTGAAATTAAGATTAATAATAAATGTATTGTTGGTAGTATAAACACACGAATAAAACTTTAATTTTGGAAATTTAGTACCAACGCCTAAGCGTAAGTGGAAGCACAAGTTGTATTTACAGACTACGTAGATAGTAGACAGGGATAACTGAGTGAAAAACAAGTAGCGGACAGCTTATGCCGTCCAACTCCGACAAAACTAGCTAACTACCATAAAAACTAGCAGTAAAAAACTTACTTACTTTTTTTGGAATCTTAGAACAGAATTGCTATAAATGTCGGATATGTCTATAGTTTTCCCGTACTTCTTGATATCAGGGTGTTTCCTTACTAAACACCAGCCTATATGCGAGAAGAAGAACCCTCTGGATGAGTTGTGGGGGTCGCCATCAGTATCGCTGTACCTGTGGTGCATTCTGTGGTTCCTGACCCAGTCTGTGGCGGTGTTTTGGAACGCTACACAGTTACACAGCATTATAATGATCTCTAAAAGCCTCGTCACTTTGAAGCTTTTATGTGACCAAAGTCTATGAGCGCCGACAATTATACCGATTTCAGCGATCGAATAAAAAACAGGAACTGAAACAAAAACATCAAAATGTGTGGCTTGCAGCTATTGCCTTCAAACGCTTACATTATAAAACTTTCTTGTACAAGAATCGGCAATAATTCCATCTAAATATGCAATTATTTCCTGCCAATACTTAGGGTAAAGTTTAGACTGAGCATTTGTATGATTTCCTCAATTTTATTGTATGGAATGTGCAAGAAAGTTGTGTAATGTAAATGGGCCTTAAGACAGGCCACACGTTACCATAAAATGTTGGTTGTTATAAGTAAGTAGATCCACCGGAGTCTTGTGACAAATTAAAAAGTAAAAAAAAAACGATTTGTAGGAAAGTAGGAATGGCTTTCACTTGTGAAGAAATGTCCTAAAAACCCCATGAAAGTCTAGTAAATAAAATGGTTAATCACGTCTTATAAAAATTTGAGAGAAGTAAGATGTAAAACATTTTTTTCTGTTTTTACGAAAACCGTACAGGCTACAAGAGAAGTTTGTAGAATCAAAATGAACTCTGATAAATTAACTAAAGGATTTTTTGCGTTATTGAAGGTGTTTTTTTTTTACTTTTTATTGCTTGTCTTCGTTACCCGTAATCTTCTTTAAAGACATATCATAATTGTAATATACCATCTTCTGGTGTGCACTATGTCAATTTGAGTGGTGGAGCCGCCTTCGAGAATTGAAAACGCCTAGTTGCGTAATCTACCATTTTGTCAACAATAAAATCTGGCGTGCACTTTAAAGTGTCTCAGAATCCATTATTTGGAACTGACTGGTACGATGGATTTAGGTGGAGGAAAAAGTGTACTAGGATCCATCAATGGAGCCATGCAATGGATCCAAGTGGACGGAGGGTGAAAAATAGATAGTAGCCGATTCTCAGACCTACTGGATATGCATATAAAATTTCATAAAAATCGGTCGAGCCGTTTCGGAGGAGTATGGTAATTAACACTGTGAAACCTGAATGTTATTTATTAGATTCAGCCCCGATTCGACCAAACTTTTTACACGGGGGTAAAGCTTACTCTGAGATTAGTAATGTCAAAATGCCATAGAAAACTGTCATTTTTTGACATTACTAATCTTAGAGTAAGCGTTTACCCCGGTATAAAAGTTTGGTCGAATCGGGCCTAAGTCAATGTTAGTGTATTAGAAGTAAATAAATAAACACGTCAAAAGTAAATGATCACATTTACTTCGATCCTTGAAAACTAAGTAACATGCCGTTCAAACAGTTTAAGCCATTGTTGAATGTTTCAAATTAAAGTGATTATCTACAAAGTTGGTCCCTAAGTTCTGTCACTTTGTTTAGTCAAATAAAACTAACATCTGTTTATTTTTTAAATTACATACAACGCTAATAAAGGGTGCAGACTCGTGGTCACCCCAGTTTGTCACCCCCAGTGCCTTTCGACGGAGCCCTGCCTATGGCAGGGCTCCTATTTCTGAGCGATTTGCCCTTCGGGCATCTTGAGATACCTAACGAACCTAACCTACCTACTTTTGTGGAATAAAAATTATTTCTGACGAATAACCGACTAAAGCGAATAGCACTGGGGTGACAAACTGGTGTGACCACGAGTCATCCGCTGTGAAATCAAACATGGATAGTAGAAAATTGTATTCGATGAGATTAACCTTTTCAACGCCTTACGTCAAATACACGTCACTCACACGCCAAAGATGTATTAAAAGTTATGCAAATGGCGTGTAGGCACAACAGCTCGTGACTACTTTAGTCGTAAATGGCGTTCAAACGGTTAATACATTCCGTGATATGGACATTTTAAGCAGGATCTTCGCAATGTCACGGGCTTATCGAGTAAGTTACGTACCAAGTAGAATGGTTCCCCATTGAGCGGACGTGAAGCAGAGATAGAGCCCGTACAGAGCAGCTGCATGAGCGTAGCCAAAGGTCACCAGATTTTTGTATAATATCTCGTATTTCCGCGGCGGTACTATGCGTTCCTTTAATTTCTGATGCTGTTCCCAGTCCAACAAAACAGTTCCACTCTCTATTGCGTTCGGACTGTTTGGAGTCATGTCTGTTTCAGCAATTGAAAACCTAAAAATAGTATTACTTATTTAGTTCTCATAAATAATTATAAGAGTGTCATTCTTCTTATTTAACTACCTAACTAACTATACACATTTTATTCCATTTTTAGTTGAATTTATAAACAGGGTTTATGTTGTATGATAATAAATTGTAAATGTTTGTATTAGGTATGATTCTCTTAGAAATAACGTCGAAAAAATGTACTGGGTAAAAGTTACTACATACATTATTATTATTTTAAAGGTTATTTATTTTAATTGCAATGTGAGAAGACAGTGTAAACGCTTGTAATGTTGAATTTACATTATATTTATATTGTTGTTGAATGTATGTAAAACCGTATCCATTTTCTACTTAACCTCAGCTTAATGTTGTTTTTTTACAAAATATTGGTAATTATAATACCTCGGCACAGTACGGCGTGTAAATATCATACTTTTTCTTAGTAGTTAAATTAGTCATCTAATATCGTTTTGTAATAGAAAGTTGCACGCGTTACATTGCTCCTTAGACAAACTTTAAAAAAATAACTGCACTTAAGATAAAAGTTACTAATAAAATATCTTTCTCACATGATTTGTGTGATCGTTAACTACGCCTTGTAATAATATATGCCCGTATGAACACGCTGTATAGTGCATGTCCATAATGTGGTCCAAAAAGTTGAGCATGGTAACTCGCGAAATCTGGGCGCGCACGGTACCTACTGGAAGAAGGCGGCCTACCTACTTTTTCTCAAACCGTTTCCTCTCACTTTCAAACTCTCATAGCTTCGTCCTAGATAACAACAGAGAGCCCAAATCCACAGGATAACAGAAATTCTACGAAGCTTAACGAAATTGCGCAACGAAAAGTCGCTATACGACGAAGGAAACTACGACGGTCGTAAGGAAACTTTTCTTCGCACAACGGAATTGTTTTCGCCTTCGCTTTTTGTATGGTTAAATGCGCTTAACCATGGTCCGACTTTTTGGTCGTCATCTATAAACGAAACTCAATTAGTCCTGAAACTGACTTAAAAACCAGCACAAATACGAACTTTTCCGACCAAAAACGATTTACCACTACCGTACCTACCTCCAATTTATTAAAGCGTAGTAATTATAAAACCGAATTTTAAAGCGTGACACGGCATAAAAGGAAACGTTCGATAAATATTTTCGATTCACAATACAGCACAAAAACACTATTTTCTAAGGTATTTTTCATTCTATAACTTTTTAATATCATTAATAATCACGTACTTCTCTTCCAATGATCCTTTCTAACTGCAAAACGTGTCTAGCTAAACTAAAACCAAAACTACAACAGAGTACAGTTATATACTTACTTATATTGCTTGGTGACGTTTTACTTGTCAAATAGAAAAGTTATAATACTTGAACTTAGTAAACAAGACAAGATTTATGGCTCTATATTATTATCAATCAATTTGTTTGGTCATTGTACTCATTGTAACGTCTTGACGTCGCGGACTCGATACATTTAGGATTCTGTAGCAAATACTGCCAAACGGAACCCTTATAAAATTACTTTTCACTTCTCTCACTCTAAAATGACTCATAATAGCGATGCATAGACTAGTGCTTGTAAGCTACGTTAAGAACTTCAGTAAAGTGTATGCAAATTCGTGGACATCTCAATCATGACAATCATATGGGATCAGACAATCATACTGCATTTAATCCCTAGGGACAAAAGTGACATTTTAATCCCTAGGGACCAAAGTACTTTTTTTAAGCCTTGGAAAACTACAAACAACCAAATACATATTGCCATTTGATGATGTTGCTTTTGACGTCGAGCCGGTGCAGGGCAGGCTGGGGCTGGGCATACAACCTCCACCGCCTCAGTCTTCGGTTCGGAAATGTTGTCTATGGACTATTTGTAATGTTCTTACCCCAAAAACATCCTTGTAGCTCTCGGTAGTTCTGGTTCTGTATTACACTGACGGGTTGAGAGTAAAAATATTAGCGCTATTAAATTGTATTTTTTTAAGGTGTCTATGTTAAAACTATAAGGTACGCTGTTATTACGAAAATCTTAGACACACCTTAGACATGTTGAAAGTGTCAGTTTTTTATGAATTGTTACTGTTTTTTATTACTTTAAGATTTATTATCCTCGCAATCATATTACATATTTACAAAGTATATAGGATTTTGATCTTGGACGGGGACGATGTAGACCCAGATAACATTGAAACTTTATCGATAGGTATATTTTCCACAAAAATTGCTACAAATAGTTCAATTGTTTGTTTTTTCCCTTGAAATAAGAGTATCAAAATATACTGTCAGTTACAAGTATGTGTGACAGAGATGGCCAGCCGAACGCTGTCCGTGGTCCACCTAATTAGTTTACCTCTGTGGATTGCGGAGACTAAACTGGTTAAAACCTATAGGTAGGTTTAGGTTATGTTAGTTTATCAGGGGGTCCGAAGGGCCAAAATACCTCAGAAATAGGAGCTCCGTCGACGGTTACGGTGTGCTAAAATGTCGAGGTGAACTAATTAGGTGGACCACGGGCAATGACCGCAATTAAAGGGCTGGGAGTGCTGTATAAAGTTAAAAACTAAAAACAAACAAATCCAAGAAATAGTTTTAATTGGGCGCAGATACAAAGTACTTAAGTTAAAACCTGACAAGATTCTATTTGGCCCTATTTCAATACAAACTTGTATTGAAATAGGGCCAAATAGAATCTTGTCAGGCTTCACCTACGCTGACGTTATTAATAAGAGTCTTATGCTTTAGTTATCCTGAAATCGTATTAAATAACATTTTCTTGCGTGTGTTGTAACTTTGCCCGAAGCTTTAATCGACGAAGCAGTTCTGCACGGCTAGCACATGACGGCGCACGAGATATGTCGCCCGCGAGATAGACTACCTGTCTTTTTCTGATCGTTCTAATTAGACAATGACGGGTAGTTTACTCGCGCGCGACTTAACTCGCGCGTCGTCATGTGCTAGCCGTTCTGGTAAAGTAGTAAATAACTTCATTCTAACTCGGCTTTAGCCTCGTACACTAAGCCAGGGCCTCTATTCTACTAGGTTAAAACGGTATTGTGTTTTGAAGTGTTTTAGTACTGTTTATAACACGACCGCCATTACTGTCAAGTACATTTGACCTATCAAAACGTTGACAATACGGAAATACGTCAAAAGCGATATCGTTATTACCATGTAGAATCTCAGCGCTGGGCCTCTATTCTACTGCGTTATAATATAACGATATCGCGTTTGACGTGTTTTAGAACCGTTTATGTCACAGTCGCCATTATTGTTAATGACATAAGAGTTATCAAAACATTGACAATACGGAAACACGTCCAAAGCGATATCGTTATTACTGTGTAGAATGTCAGCCCTGGGCAAGAGCCATAAGTCATAGCCAGTAAAATCATTCTGTAATTTATGTCATCATAAAATTTGCTATAACTCACACTATTTCCGGCAGATAAACTGAGGTTAAAATGTAATTAAAATAATTAAGTATCTATACTTAAACATAATTTTATTTTTTATAATTTAAAAAATAACGGCTATTTATATTTATCTATATGTAGATGTAGATTAGTGTTTATCATAGTTTAGTCCCATGATACAAGTGGCCAAAAAGTCCCATTACCGTTATCACTCATCACCGTATCAGTGAAGTTTAGGTAATTGGACGTGGTCATCCTAGGTAAAAGACGTTCATATTATATTTATTGTAATTATATTATTTACTCGCATTTTATCCCTTTTCAAAACTCTAATTTGATAATGTCTATTTCTGAGTTATTTTGGCCCTCAGCTTGATATAAAAACCGGGCAAGAGCATGTTGGACCATGCTTAATGCAGGGTTCTGAAGCTGTTCAGTACTATAAACAAAAAAAAACAAATAATAACTAATTATTTAAAGTTATTTGGTACGGTCTTAGATGATTTTAGTTATTTTATAAACAGTTTAATCTCCTGTATCTCAAGAACTAATGATGTCTTCTTAGTTGTCGTAGTTTTCTTTTTAAATTCGTTATATGCACTTTTAATTATTATTATTTTTTGCATTCTTAGTTTTGGCTGTAGTGGACATTAAAAAATTTGCACTTTAAAGCTAAATATCTCATAAACAGATCCTTTAACCGAAAAATGGTTTTTAAAACCCGTAATATTTTTGAAAGTCCTTTCGAACGACACGGGTAGACGAGTAAAAGAATATTACATCGCCATGTTACGTATAGGGGAGGTACACTAAAAAAAAAAACAAGATTTTATTTAACCTCTTTGTTGGCGTGACTAATATGTAAATTCGTGCCAATTAACAGCTTTCTAGTACTAAGAGTCTCTGAGCTAGGCTGCGGACGCATGGACGGCCGGACGGACAGACAGACGGACGGACATGGCGGAACTATAAGGGTTCCTAGTTTGACTACGGAACCCTAAAAAGTAACTTAACCTAACCTACGTACGAATTACGGTTACATTACTATTGGGAAACTTGGTGATGATGGGGCTATGATTATGGGATAACTCAATGAAACTAGTGGTATAGACCTGAAAAAATCATGTTGGTCTCAAAAGGATTTTCATTTAAATTATTATTTACCAAATTAAATAATTGAATATTATCAGTGTTTAAGCTACGCCCTGAATAAAGTGTACCCTAGTTAAGGAAAATTAGGAAACGTTAACTTTGACAGTTTTTGACGAACAATTTGTCATACGGCTAAATACGTCACAAAACTGACAAAAGTTAACGTTTCTTAATTTTATTTTCCTTAACTAGGGTACACTTTATTTTAAAAATGCCCATTAGTGGGCGGAATGACGTCCTCTTGTTTGTAACCGGGCGGTTTTCAAAAAAAGTGTACATCGTTAAGGATAAAAATTAAAAAACTTTAATTTTTCGATTTCGTCACGCAAATTTACTTATGTACCTAAATGTATGGTTAATTTTCGTGACGAAACGGAAAAAGTTACATTTTCTTAATTTTGTCCTTAACGATGTACACTTTTTTTTGGAAAACGCCTAAGCGCGTTTTGTTTGTTCAAGTCTAGCACTAGCTGTGACGTAGAAAAGACCATGCGGCGTTTCAGCTCATTAGCCATTAAGTAGCCGGTTCACTTATTTGCTTAGTAAATAATAAACAAAAAAAAATGATTGCTTTTGAGACAAACCTCTATACACTTGACTTATTTCAGAACACCTTTTAAAAAAGTTCCCCTTGTTTATTACTCGTAAATTACATTTCTTAATCATTTTTGTTACAACTAATCCCAGCAACTTCCCGGTCTTCTTTCGGCATATCCTTATCACCCCATCCCCACAAATTGGTTCCGTCGCCAGTTCTTCTTGCTCTGCTCTCGATCATTTCCTTTGAAACCGTTTTAAGGTCATATGCCCAACCGATCCAAGCGAAGAAATCGATGAATAACGTCGTCAAATTCAATCTGTTATTGCCTAACTCAGCAGTTCGATAGTCCCATGGGAATACGTGATGGTAGTTGTGGAAACCTTCCCCAAACGTCAAGATTGACACCGGTATGTTCTGCGCAGGTAATATCCCTTTATCATATGGCTTATTGCCGAACAAATGCGCTGCACTATTTACGAGGAATGTCACGTTCAGATTTAGAACGTATCTCAACATCGCGATGTGCCACGCGTTATTGAATGTCTCGTCCCATAAAAATATAGGTATTAATGTAGGCATTCCATAGCACAATGCGCCAATTAATATTAAAGCGTACCTGAAAAACACAATATTTATTTTAGAAAATACTTATATTCAGAAAATAAATAAAAATATCAGGGGACAATTTCATCTCATGCAACTTGACCTAGTTTCACACTAAGCTAAATTCGTGTATAGTCAACATCAAAAGGAGATACACACTTTAGTACCTTATCGCTTGACAATCACGTAATCAATATCAAACAAGGTTGTCAAATATGATATTATTTTTGCGATAAAATTCAAAAGTAAGTACTTATCTACTTTTGACGATTACTATCATGTACTCTTAAGGCTATAGACAAGCCAACATACAGTGCCTTATAGAAAGATCTACATTACACTAATATTTTCCCTTACCGGGGATCGGATGAAACCAAATCAAACCGCTCCCGCTAGCTTCTCGGTAGGGTCACAACCAAAATACACTAACCGAAAAATATAAAAAAAAAACAAAAAACCGTCTTCAAAAACCCTTTAAATAATTGCGTTTCAATAGGCTATAAATAGATTATACAAACTGAATTGGGTGGTGGGCTATTGATTAAACATATTGTGGGACGCCAACCGAGTTTGTCTGACCTACTACCATTGAAAACGAAGTTATTTTTTGGGAAGGTATTTTTTTTATTTTAAAACTCTTTCTTTATATTTAACTTTTTAGTGATACTAATCCCCCTAAACTCCCACTTGTCAATGAATAAGAACCACTTGATATTTCATGCTCGCTGAAAGCAACGCCTCAGGAAAGTCATAGTGCACATATTTAAACCATTTAAATTTGTTTCGTCATAGTCGTTCAACTATCTAAATCGAGATATCTTATTATTGAGAAGTTTCGGTGACCATCAGTGGTCATCATCCTCAGTTTCACTTCACGAAATGATACTTTCTGCATGCAAATACCAAAATCGCTATAATATGTATGCCCATAGTATTTGAGGAATTTTCTCAATTCCTCACATATCCCCTCATCAGATACCAACTTGGTGATAACGGGACCAACTCGGGAGTACACCCTATCTAACAAACAAAAGTTTTTAAAATGGATCATCAATTGACGGAGTAATCGCGTAACAAACACGCAAAAAAACAATTTTTTGAAGGCGGTAAATAGTGCAGCTTACTTTTTCTGAAATCGCAAGACTGGATTGTTGTAAATGTCGGTCATATCGATGGTCTTCCCTCTCTTTAGAACTTCAGGGTGCTTCTTCACGAGCAGCCAACCAACGTGTGAGTAAAAGAACCCTCTAGTGGCGTTGTGTGGGTCTGCATCGGTGTCACTGTACTTGTGGTGCAGTCTGTGGTCTCTTACCCAGTCTGTGGCGGAGTTTTGGAACGCTATAGATTTAAATACTATGAGAATAATCTGAAGAGGCATCTTAGCTTTGTAGGTTTTGTGTGACCAGAGCCTGTGAGCGCCCGCCGTCACGCCTATTTCAGCAAAGATGTACAAAACGCAAGCTGAAAGTTAAAATAAAATGGTAAATTAGTAACAAAGTTATTTCGAATTCAGTTCGTTTATATCGTTTATTTGTTCAATCAAACGCTCTCTTTCGGGGCTTTAGATTAAAATTAAGAGGAGAAAAATCAATTGCAAGCGCATTAGGAAACAGTTTTTTAACACAGTTGAGGTGGAAAGAAGTTATTGCTCGCACTTTAGTAAAGGCGTGTTAAGTGTGCCTATCTACGCCAATTATTATAAAGAGGGAGTATTTGTATTTTTGTATGTTTGTAATGAATAAACTCAAATACCGATTTCATTTAATGGACAGATTTCAAAAAATCTTTAACCAGTAAAATATGTTATACGTGACTGAGTAACATAGGCTATATATTATTTTTTTACACGCCCGGAGTCACGGCCAGAAGTTTTTTTTTTTTTAGTTATTTAGAAACAAAACAGTCTTACATAACAAATCGGTACATTAGCTTCATAGCCTACAAAAACTTAATTATAGTTTCCTACATTGAACGTCAACTCATCAACTTTAATATTATACAACGTGTTACAAATTAATCCGTAAAAAAGAAATTACAAAAGTAGGGTCAACCCTTATTAAATAACGTCAGTTCAGTATCTTAGGTATACAGTATACTAGGGTTGACACTACTTTCGTAATTTCTTTTTTACGGATTATTTTGTAGCACGTTGTATAAGTTAAGGATTGCCTTTGACGTGTTATGGACTTTTTAATTATTTATGGGACGTATTATTCGAGCCTAATATGCTCACCCGAATATTTGAGGAGGAATGTTTTTTACGCGAACGGTCTTCTTTTGGACGGTCCTGTAAGGAGAAAAACTGGGGCAAAGCAAAGTAGTTTTCTAATAATTCTAGCGGTTGTAGGAAACCGCCAAAACTCATGGGACGCATGACGGCTGTCGTCTCGTCAGTCATACTTTCTGACTATACTTCCTGCAGTTGGTAATGTTCCCGAATGTCCGATATCTACTCTGATATTGGCAAATCATCTAACGCAAAATGTAAAAGCCATATTGAAAAAACGTCTCCGATGCCACTTTACATAGTCCTTCACACCTTCATAATATGTAGACAGACCGTTGGGGGTCGATGTTCTAAAATATCCTTTCTTAATGCACTCGGATAACCAAAGAATTATCTCCAAATTTCAAGTCCCTAGGTTCAGGGGCTTAGGTTATTTGTTTTCCGTCCGTCGCTCAGTCAGTCACAGAAGCGTTTCATATGTAAACAATATGATTACCGAATATAATAGTTTCCCATTTAGCTGAAGTGAAGCAGAGATAAAGGCCGTAAAGGCCGGCGACGTGCCAATACGTGAAAGTTAACAGGTTTCTGTAAACTACTTGGTACTTCCTCGGTGCAGCCTGAGGTGCAACCAACTTCTCCAGTTTATGTTCACCTTCCAACATTCTTCCGTCACTGATTGCTTCTGGTGACATCGTATCTTCAAACATTAAAACTTATTTACATCAAAATCAGATTCATTTTATTTAAAATTATTTGAACAAAGAAAAATATTTGGCACTGAAATAGTCTTGAAGCCAACTTACTGCACAGCGGTTTGGCTTATATACTTGTTTCAATCAGATAAAGCAGTACCACTACCATGAGTTGCTATCGAAAACTCATATTACGTTCTACAGTCGATAGCGAGTAAACGATTTTCAAGTAGATTTCGATTAAACTACTATTCGTATAGTCGTATAAATTGTGGAACTTACTTACTTAACTTTGATTTCACCGATACAGTTACAGTTAAACTTTAGTCACGATACTTAACTATATGACAAATGGTGTTATCTCAAACAAAACTCCTGTAGCAAGTATGACAATATTACTATCTGGTGAGGATTGAATCTGTCTCGTTTATTGAATGTGAGATACCGCCTATTGTCGTATGACGACACTACAGGTTGACATCAAAGACGTATTCAAAAGTGATATGACTTAATTAAGCATTAAAGTGGGATCCTAACAATATAGATATGTAGGTGTTTAGATGTAGTATTCAGACTTAATCACGCAATGATCAAAATTAAATAATTTATTGTAATCAGTGTGGTCTCCCTACTTGACAGAAAGAGATGCAAAAATAAACATAGAAACAACAAAACAAATAATTGACTATGACTTACTTGAATTGTCACTGTGACTGAAACGTCATTAAAGTAAAATAGTCTGAATAAGATTTATAGAGGGTATGATTCTAAAAATAGGGTAGCCATGATTTACTAGATCGGTGATTTAACTATGGGGAAAATTAACAAAAAATAAATAGGGTTTGTTTCTTGCAACTAATATTACTTGAAAATTACCATCAATTAGCGAGTCTGAAAAACTGGTTTCTGATCACGTTTTCGATGTCAACAGATATTATTACGCAAGAGATTTCTACATTCCTTCCTATGGATAGCCTTACTTTTTATGGATTTTATAGTAATTTTAACAATTATAAAAGAACGACCATGAATAGTGAATTTTGTGGCAAAAAAGTAACTACTTTAAAATTAACAAAATGAAAAACTAATTGGTCTTGTCTGAGTCAATGTTACAAACAAACATATTTGTACATTTTCAGTATCTAAAACTAATCCTACTTCTAATAATTTTCTTGAAAAACCTTGAATATTTTGGTGAATTATATGTATACTCAATGGCTTTTGCACTGTTGTATAATTTAGTTTAAATGATTAGGAATGGCATTCGTGCAACCTTATTTATATATTTGGTTCTATAAAAGCCAAAAGTACTAATAAAAAAAAGGCATACTTTGTGATTATGGTAGTGCACAAAGCGTGCTTTTACCTATGCCTACCTCTTTAATAAATAATAATATTTAAATGTTGACATTAAATTTACTCATGATAATGACAAAATTGTATCATTTCTACAATCTGACCAAGTGACAATTATAACAATCCCCAAGACATAGGTAAAACAAAAAGAAAAAAAAAAACTGTGTGCATGCAGCTTACCCAATTCCTTGAAAATGACGATATACTTCCCGCAAACGAAGGATTCTTGTCCAGCCTAATTTTACGCGCGCTTTTAAAACAATTAATATCACGGTAATACTCCCGCAAATTACATTATTATGGCTTTGAACCCAATGCCGTCAGGTGGTTTGCTCCTTACCTCTGCGGTCGTATATAACAAGTTGAAATACGAAACGCTGATGGGACGCCTGCAGTCTCCAGCGCGTCTCTTGTAAGGAGGGTCGTTCCTCAGGGTTCGATCCTAGGGCCAAGATTATTTGTTCGTTACAGCGCAAACATAACTGCGCAGATGATCTACAACTTTACATTTTCTTCCAACCCGGCAACATGGAAACGGCCATATCAAAATTGAACTAGATAGATAGATAGATAGATAAAACGTTTATTTGCGTACTACAAATCACACACACAATTGACAAAGGTAATTAAAAACAACACAATTACATTAAAAATACACAAAAAAGTTGCCAGAAGAATGTGTGCGTTGCAGCAGTGCAAAAAGGAAATGGCTCAGCGTATAGCTTCGCTCATGATGAGCAAAACGCTGATATTCTGCCACAACCCCGAGGAACGACAGAGCTACAACAAGCAAATTCATAGGCAAAAAGAACAAGATAATAATATTTCAAACAAAAACATACTGTCATGCATTGGCGTGCTTGTGCGTGCATTTACGTGTGATACGTGTAAGTGTGCGTGTGTGTTAGTTTGCAACATTGTGCAAGTGTTCTATGTCCGGTAAGTTTCACAATCCTTCAGGACCACTAAACAGCAAAATCCGATACCGAGTAACCGCGAGGTATACCAATCGTTTGTTTCTGTAGTAGTAGATCCCTAAAATGTTTTTTAAACGAGTACTTTGATGTAAAAAGTCTTATTGGTGGAGGAATATTGTTCCAGCATTTGGTTGCTAGGTATCGGAAACTGCCGGTAAAAGCAACAGTTCTATGGCGATGACTCTCTAGAGGACAACGAGATGATCTGGTTCCATACCTGTCATGGAAAGAAGAGACCTTCAACTTAGCATAGAGGTATTCAGGTTTTTTAAAGTTTACTACGTCGAATAAAAGGCATGCCAGGTGTAAGTGTCTTCGAGAAGACATATTTAACGTTAAATCTCTGTTGAGATACGGCGTAATATGACTCCTCGGCGGAACAACGTGACAAAAACGATAACAAGCATTTTGGACACGCTGTATCAAACGCCGAGTCTTCGACTGTAGCCTGGGACCGTAGACCAAATCTCCGTAATTCAACTTCGAAAGTATCAAAGATTCGCACAGAGTGATGCGCACTTTTTCGCTAAGAAGGTTTCTAATCCTATATAAAACTTTGAGACGGTAAAAACAAGAGCTAACTAGTTGTATTATGTGGCTTTCAAATCGCAACTTGCTATCAAACACGAGACCTAGATTTTTGCATTCCTCAACTCTTTGAATATTTTGCCCACAGATATTTACTAGTGGATTGAAGGCTAATATTTTTGAGGTCTGATTTTTTGATCCAAGAACCATAAAATTGCTTTTGTTGGGGTTTAGCAACAACCCGTTTTTATCAGCCCAAACTGCAACGCTATTCAGATCTTCATTCATCTTGTGCACTGCGTCATCAAATTGATGAGGATAAGCCGATATATATAGCTGGACATCATCCGCGTACATATGATACTTGCAATGCCTGATGGACTTAGCTATATCCGCACTATATATGATAAAAAGTAATGGGCCAAGTATTGAGCCCTGTGGCACTCCACGAGTCACATGCCTGGGATCAGATAACACTGTCATACCATCCTCCTTAACTACTCTTACGGATTGGAAACGTCCACTAAGATAGCTATCAAACCATGCCAACGACTTGAAGTCCACACCATAATATGATAATTTGGAAAGTAATAATGCAACGTTTATAGTATCAAAAGCGCGCGAAAAATCCAGTAATGCTAGGCCAGTACCTTTACCAGAGTCTTGTTCAGTTAGTATGTTATCCACAACGTCCATTATTGCAGACACGGTACCCATTCCTTTACGAAAACCTGATTGAAAGGGTGGTAGTATATCATTGGTTTCCACAAAATTAGACAGTTGAAAGTAAACGGCTTTTTCTAATATTTTAGATAGAAAGGGTAGTATGCTTATAGGCCTTAACTAAGACCTAGATCAAATAGCTCAACGGTCAGATATATAAAGTTTAGATCTGAATCCGCTCCAGTGTAAGTATATGGTATTAGGTACGCGGCAATTTAGGTCACAAGTGATATCTCGCAATCCACAGGCAACAATTTTGAGTGATAGCTTGAATCGAGTACCAGAAGTTGGAAACTTGGGCGTGCTCATGGACCGATCGTTACGATACTGCTTCTATCGTATGAAAGTACTACAGAGAGAATGAAAGAATTACAGAGTATCTTAACGTCGACCTTCGATTTGAGTTAACGGATAACTTGGTATTATCTTAACTAAATTGTGCTGATACCGTCTTTGGCGAATGTTTGCTGTCTCGCACCAAGCTTCTAATTGATCGCTTGCAAAATGCGTGCATACGATTTTCTTTTCTTGTCCCGCATCGATCTCATGTAACACCATTTTGGAACAAGGGTGGTTTGTTAAGATGGATGCTCATCGAAAAGCGCATTTTCCTTACTCCTGTTAGAGATCGTTAAAAGTAAAAAAACGCCGTATCTCTACCGGAGACTGAAATTTAAATATTTTTCTATAACTATAATACTATACTAAGAGGTATGCTCGCAAACTAATCTGTCCTCGATACCCGCGGTAATCGCGGCATTTCGTGGTAATTTCCAGTATGCAGTCAGGAAATGCTGGAACAATCTCCCTCCTACTAGTAAAAATTCATTATTTTTCAGCAAGGGAATATTAAAAGCGCATTTACTATCTATTTAAAGTTTTATGTAAACAGCTTCGTATCGATTCACAATTATATACCTAGGTGGAAATGTCTTCAGGTTAGGTAATTGGTTGTATTGTGCTTGTAAAATCAAAAATAATCAGACATAAGCACTTACTGTATAATGTATTTTTCCTTTTGCTGTTTAACTAGACGAGAGAAGCGAATGCAATGTATGCTGTCTAGAAAAACAAGTCCGTGGGTGCATAGAAAACGAGTGTCTTACTCCCAATAGGTGTTACGACACAAGTGGATACCATTTTCGCACCACTGTTTATAACTGTTACTTCTAAATTGTAAGATTTAGGAACATCTTGCAATACAATGTGAAATTAAATAAATATTATTCTGTTCTAATCTATTCTAATATAATTATATTGTTGACCTTGTTAATAGTTGGTGACAATTATTGTAAACATGAAAAAGAAAAACAGTACTTAAATAATAAAAGCACTCATTTATTTAAAAAAAATATTTAAATAATAGCAAAACCAGTGGCTATGATGATGTTTCTACAAGAATACTTAAATAAAATACTGTTTACTTGACTCTACCCCTAATGCATGTCATAAACCTCTCTTTTAACGACCGTATCTTTCCAGGGCCTCTATTCAGGTGCGTTAAAACGATATCGTGTTTGACACGTTTAAGAATCGTTTATGTCACAGTCGCCATTATTGTAAATGACATAAGAGTTATCAAAACGTTGACAATACGGAAACAGGTCAAAAACGATATCGTTATAACGCAGTTGAATAGAGGCCCTGGTGGGCTAGTCAAGTTGCATTCGACAATCGTTACTAGCGCTTATGTTTCGATTGAAAAATGTATGGAATTGAATGTATTGATTGGTTGTGGTACTATCTCGGTGGCTTACGTCAATTCCATACATTATTTAATCGAAACATAATCGCTAACGATTGTCGAATGCAACTTGACTAGCACCACACCACACCACAGGGCTGGAATTCTACGCGGTAATAACGATATTGTCTTTGACGTTTTTCCGTATTGTCAACGTTTTGATAACTCTTATGTTATTTACAATAATGACGACTGTGACATGAACGATTCTAAAACACGTCAAACGCGATATCGTTATAACGCAGTAGAATAGAGGCCCAGATCAATTGAAGATGTCTCTAGTCAAATCTTTATTAAAAAGGGAGATTGCTCCTTCTAACAACAAAAGGCAGGTCACGATTGTCCCAGTTACTTCCAAAATGTTTGAGAAAGCCATGTGTGAAAGTTCAATAGGCTGTTTAGAGAAAAATAATTTACTGAATATTGATCAATAAGGTTTTAGGACTCACTTAACTTAATTAGCTTGCTTTAATCTTATAAAGTACGCTACAGAAACTTTTTATAGTAGGTAAAAACCTGTAATCTATATCTTTCTCGATTTGAGTAAAAGTTCAACTGCGTCGATCACACTAAACTTCTGACAAAGCTTGACATTTAGGAACTAGAGGAATAGCATTTTATTGGTTTGTAAGTTATTTGAAGAATAGGAAGCAATTGTACTGTAATAACAAAAATAGTTTCGGTAGTTAGAAAACTAGTAAAAATAAATAAAATATCGGTAACCGTTTTGCGTTAATAAGTCAGGAGTACCCCAAGGAAGTAATCCGTTTTTATGTCTTACTTATTATTACTTATGTATTAACGATCTTCCTACAGCTACGTAGCAAAAATGCATGCGCTAGCGAGTACGGTCGCTGTACCCATGGTAGTGGTACTCAACCAATCATCATTTCGGGATTTACACAAAATCGCAGCTCATTACGCTACTTACCAAGGCATCAAAAAACCGATAAATATCTTGTTTGACAAAAAGTTGTCACGAAATCAGAAAGATTTAATCGAGCCATACCCATTGTCTTAAATAACCCGCTAGCTAGGCAAGCGTATCTTGACCCATCAGTGGATCTAAATTGCACGTTCGTTTGTGTTTCGAAGCAGGTAATCCAAAGACGTAGGATGTACAAAGAATTTGTCTTTTAATTCAACAACACCCTCTGAAAATAAAATGCCCGTAAAGTCAACCCTTTAAATTCGAATTCGATATATCGACCTTATTGTCTAACGTTGGGAATTCAATTCAAGTGGTAAAATATTATGCGGTCTAAGTTCTGCGCGTAATTACGCTTATAATGCTTTTCAAGTGACGTAATTAGGTAACGACGCGTTACCTCAATATCATTTTAGGGATCGGCCACACCGACGCGTAAAATACGGTAACGTTGCGTAAACAAAAGAATGGGTCATACTAATATCATGGCGTCAATTTTGACGGATCATAATTTACGCACCGTTAAGCTCCAGTGTAGTCGCTCCCTTAAGTTGTATTCGTCAACTGCAAAACTTGATAGGTACTTGTAGTTCTGGGCCTCTATTCAACTGCGTTATAACGATATTGTGTTTGACGTGTTTTAGAATCGTTTATGTCACAGTCGCCATTATTGTAAATGACATAAGAGTTATGAAAACGTTGACAATACGGATACACGTCAAATACGATATCGTTATTACCCTGTAGAATCCCAGCCCTGGCAAAGGTAAATAATGCCTAGAAGGGGAGAATAAGGTAATTCTAAACAGCTAAATAAAACAGGATCAGGTAAAGACCAGCGTTCAGTTGAATCAAACCTTCTAACCTTGGTTGACTCCGTTACGGGTTATTTGGATGAGGGAATGCAGGTTGATGTGCTGTACTTTGATTTTAAAAAAGCCTTTGATCGCGTTGATAACGATGTACTTCTAAGCAAATTATGCAGCATTGGTTTCTCACCAAAACTGCTTCGTCTCTTTGCTAGTTATCTGCGTGATAGGCAGCAGTATGTACAGCACGGATGCTTTGTTTCGGATACCTATCCCACTCGTTCTGGAGTTAGTCAGGGATCTATTCTAGGTCCGTTACTTTTTGGCATTAAGTCCCTTAGTCGCCTCTTACAACATCCACGGGAAGACATGGAGTGGTACTACTTCATAATAGGAAGGTGATTGTGAAAATACCAATTTAGCGGGTTAAGACCAAAAAGTGCCGAATGGTATAAACCTATTAAGTGCTTGCCATAATTTCTAAAAACTTGTCTGTAATAAAAGCCGTCGGCACAATGAGCTGGGAATTAGCCTGCATCTGAGTTCCGTGACTTCACAGGTGAGGAGAGCTCACAATCATATAAATCTGCCTAATTGAGAAGGCACGCGCTAAAATGCGTTTTGTACGCTCCGACGGGACTACTGAACTTGAACTTTATTGCTTCAAAGCAAAATTTGCTTTAAATGGCTTAAGAATAACTAGGTAAATTCCTACCCCAGTTCTTATTTTTTTAAACAACGGGTTTTAATTTTTTTTAATCAACTTAACATAACCTCAAAACTAAACGATCCCGCCTCTAGAGGCTCATAGGTAAATAACTTAAACTTGCCGGACCTTTGCGTTCGACGCAGCGCTGTGTTAAGAGAATCAGCACACTGATCTGTCACCTTCCATAGTCAAGATGGTAAATCAGGGGACAGGTGTCTTATATTTCAGACAGCGGCGGTTAACAGTTTAATTAAGTAATACTGAGTGATATGCCCATTTGCTGTTTTAAAAGTTAAGACGCGTCAAAGAAGACTGAGCCTTGAGTGTAAGTTGCTGTTCACGGGGTAAACCGTCTCCACCGCGTTTGCGTCCATGTTATTTCTACGAGAAATGCAAACGCATTCGAGACGTTTTCCTAAGGAGCTCGCAGTTATCTGTGACGACATTTACTTTATCTTTACAGCCTATAGACTCAGATCGACTTCCCCGTAGAGAATAACCGCGGCGCGGGACTGCATGGTTGCCCACCAATTCCCCACTCAGCGCTGCGCGGGCGCCACTCGCCTGCGACCGCCATGGAGCGCACGCGCCTCTCTTCGCTCCTCCTTATAGCACGTAAGTACATTAGCAATACAGTAAACTTAAATACCTTCACATTTAAGCACCTCATCGCTTTCACTCCTTTTAAAGTTTAGTGTGTAGTTCAAACGTTAAAGGAAATAGTACTAAAGTGTATAATTATGATGACTGTATAATTCTATGTGAAAATGGAGAAATAGGTACTGATCGTGGGAAATTATCGTTGTTAGGCCCACAGTAAGAACATAGATATTTATGGATTTTATTGGATTTTAATATTTGTGCTTGTGAATTAAAGTTTTGAATTGACTTTATGTAACTCATGGTTGAAGTTCGGGCGTATAAGAATATGTTGTTTTAATAAATAGGGAACATGCATATATATTTTTCTTACCATCTCTGGAAAGTGCTATGAAAGAGAAGGATAACTTTATACGTGAAACAATTGTCGTGTTATTTTTTCATAAGATATGAAGCATTAAAAAGTCATAGTTCTCACCCCCTCCAAAAACACTGTATACAAAATCGACGACAGGAATGACGTCACAGCTGTTGTTCCATGTTTAAAATATAAGGACTAATAAAGAAACTTGCATTTAAATCGTTGCATATTTCGTAAATAAAATGAGGATGCCGAAAAAAACAATCTAAACATTAAATGAAGTTTGAAAATTTCACAAGTTTTGTTTCTATACAGTGTGTAAATGGTATACGGGCGTTTATTAAAACTGGACATAGATTAAGACTCTACTAATCATTAACAGAAAGAATTATTTTGACTATTGACCCGCAATGTACATCGAAGTCCATCTGTCAGGTGTTATTTTCGTTTATAATTCATTGAATTTTTCGTTATACATTGCGTGTTAAATTATTTTGTATGGTTTTTTTTTTTTAATTAGTTTTAACAAAAGCTGCTTAAATGTGCTCAGTAGGGGTTGTACTAACCACAGTTAAAAGGAACGCCCGTATACCATTTACACACTGTATAAAATCTTAATAAACGGGTCAAATGTTAGTGTATTGCGTTTTATATATGCTTTTTATTACATTTTCTCATAAATCGTACCAGTGAAACTCAATGCTCAGTTTGATGCATGTTCTCTATTAGGTAAGCTGGCCAAGTGCGAGTTGGGTCCAGGTTCCGTGCTAATCTAGCATGGGAGCGACTTTTACTTATTAATCCAATTAAATTGAAACTTATTTGTTTTCTCTTCTTATTACGGTTCATCAGAAAAGGCTCACCGACAGAAAGACAGCGAAGGCTTATTATTAGCGTCTTATGGGCGCCCTTTGGGAACGGAACCCTAAAATAGTTATGTGAGAATCGATGAAGTCATTAGGAAATGTAATTTTAGATACCTAAGTTATTAAGGTAATTGTTGACGAAATTTAGTTTAAGACAACAAATTGAAGCGTTACTATCAACGACTCTGCAATGACCTCCGTGGAACAGGTGCACGGCGTAAAAACGACACAATATAATTATTATAATATTCTAATAGGTAAATTAAGGTTTTTCTTATGGTAATTTACAAGTGCTTTAGCTATTTGCGTATCAAATCCAACAATGTTAAGAACACGTTTCGAAGGTCAAAGTGGGAAAACCTAACTTTTAATAACTAAATAAGTCATTATAATTAATATCTAGGTCAATAATGCATTCATCTCATAATAAAATTTTGCGTCAAAAACAACCTCTCTAATGAACAAATAATAAAAAAGAAATATTAGTCCTGTAAAACTTTGAAATCCATACAAACAGATGCAGCGGAGGACTTTGTTTTGTTATTCTGCTTATGAAGTCTAAGAAGTTAATAAGTATTCGATTGGGTATCGATATTATTATACACATCAAAAATATCCAAATTAAAAATAAAATTAAGGGATAATCTCACACTACTACTGTACTATGGGGCTTGTGAGATAAACATACGGATATAGTGAAATAAATACTTAAATACATAAAAAAAAACATGCAGGGCTGGAATTTCTACACGGTAATAACGATATCGATAACGTGTTCCCGTATTGTCAACGTTTTGATAACTCTTATGTCATTTACGATTCTAAAACACGTCAAACGCGATATAGTTAACGCAGTAGTATAGAGACCCAGGAGTCCCAGGACTCAGGTACAAAAAAATATACGATTACTCGCGCTCATCACACAAATATTTAACATTTGTTTATACTTTGTTGTAACGATTTCGGAACTAACATGATAGACATGCTCTTACATTGTTTTTATAGTTATTTTAAAAAGGTACATGTTATTTCTATTATATTATTCTATTAAATGCTGGCCAAACTGTTATTATTCATTTGTAGATTAAAACTGGTGCATTACGCCGACCGTAACGTAACAAACAATTAGACGTTCTTCATAAACATTGTTGCCAATAAACTAGCAAACTCATTATCGCTATGAATTTCGTTTAAATCAATACTCTCTCACCCTTTAAAAATGCATTAGAGTCATTCAACTTATGCCACTTGCCGCTTAGTGCTGACAAAGAATACGAGCATGGAATTCCTAATAGGTACACAAAGTTACGTAGTGAACATGCTATGTGACTCAGTGCAGAAACAATACGACCGGACTGCGAGAGCCAGTATCGTGTTAGTAGAGTAGGTACTTAAATGTTAAGTAACTCTACCCTATACTTGACTCTGGGAAATAAGATAATCATAAGTACCTACTTATGTATCATTATCATTATCCAGTGGTCGTCAAATTTCTGTCTGTGGCGTTGTTGTTAAAACGAGTTAAAACTTTTTTTTTGTATCCTACATCCAAATGTTTTGACCTAAGCTTTTGCCCGCGATTTAATTCGCGTAGAACTCGGTTTTCCCCTTTTATTCCCAAATAGGGAATGCAAATAACCGGTTAATAATCGATTTTAGTATGCAAAAGACGGTTAATAACCGGTTTTAACGTATTCATATTTTTCACCTTAGCGGTTTTCGTTGGGACTTGATATACTTTTTAGATTTGTACTTAGATGAAATAATAGTCAGTAAACAGTTTTATTACTTTGAGTTAGGTTCTAAATATTATATTTAAGTATAAGTTTTTTTTTTTTTGTATCAAACCGAATCTGCTTCATATAAGGATCGCTTTAACATTATCTTTTAATTATATCATTATTTTTATTATTCTTGGCCAGTTCACTAAATTATTATTTAATAAAAAAAAAACACTAGTACTTACAGTTTATGAACAATTTTATTCGTGTTCATGCCCAAATAGGCAAATAGGAAATGTTAATTTCATTATACTGAAATACTAACTAATACAATGTCAAGAGCAACCGTAACAGTACTACAGTAATCTAGATTATGTAAAACAGAGACCGTAAGGTGGGTTTGTTTATATCTTTCACATTGTTTTGGGCAGCGGAAATGTAAACATGGTCACTCGACGTGTATGATAGACGATGTATACCGGGTGTTGCCTGTAGGCAACTTTTGAAAATAACTTGTTGTTTACTAAATATTAATGAATTTAGATTTTCCAAGCCAGCAATGTATTGCGAAAATTACGAAGTTTGTAGGCTGACAGTAGGTGTCAACTAGACTATTGGATGGAGTACATTAAAAATGCTATTTAGTTTGTTCGAAAAAAACCCAAATAATAAATTACATATTTTGTAAAACTTGTAGAACAAATGTTGCTACGTTTATACAGTAGAAACGATCCCTCAATTTATTGCTCCTATTACAGGCAACACCCAGTATACCGTATGGGTGTATAAAATACACTGCTTCATTAATGAAGCAGAAGGCTAACCTAACCTAACACACACATCATTACAAGCTTTTGTTTAATTTGTACTAGGCTGAGATTCTACACGGTAAAAACGATGTTGCCTATGACATGTTTCCGTGTTGTCAATGTGTTGATAAGTCTTATTTACTTGACAATAATGGCGGCCGAGTTAAAAACAGTACTAGAACACGTCAAACGCAATATCGTTTAAACCCAGGTATTGCCTTTGACGTGTTTCCGTATTGCTATCGTTTTGATAACTCTTATGTCATCTATATTCCTATTTCCCTTGGTCACGTCATCTCGCATGAACGGCTGGACCGATTTCGCTAATTATTTTTTTGTTGTGATCTTTATCATCAGGAGAAGGTTCTTATGAAAATAAAAAAATGTAAAATCCACCGGGAATGTCAAAAATTTGCAGCGGCGCGGAGCCGCTGACGGGTAGCTAGTTTACAATGATGGCGACCGAGTCATAGACGATCCTAAAACACGTCATACGCGATATCGCTATAGCGCAGTAGAATAGAGTCCCTGTTAGTATGTATGTTTGCAAGTTGACAGCTTCAAATCTTGCAAGTTTTTGAACCAGTTCCCGTTAATGGAATGGGCTGAAATTTAGACCATAATTATCTGTAAACCCGAAGACATCTAAAAGTTTATCTGATGATGGAGTAGGAAGGTGGCGACAGGATCTCCGCTATACTTAACGTAGACCCACTATGCGGGCACTCATTTGTTTGGTTTTGATAAGCACATAATGCCTTTGCAAAAAAAGGAACAGTCGGCAACAAAAGCTTTGTCCCAAAAATGAAATTTTTGACAGAAACTTATTTATTCCGCGTTTGGTTACCGGATTAGAGCATTGCCCCTCCATGTCTTCCCGTGCGTGGTAGAGGCGGCTAAGGGAATAAGGGCTTGTAGTACTGTAAGGCAATAGGCTTGCAACCCGTGACTAATACTCTAGTAAACTTCATTTGTGCAAAATGTGGTTACAGAATTATCAACAAGTCTTTTTAGAGTTGTTGTTATAAATAACTTAACCTTCACCTTGCCCTTTGAAAAAAACTTATTTTACCTTTTTTGGGCCCTTTTGCTTTCATATAATACGATATTGTTTCTGTCCGGCTATTCCGGCAAACGCGGCACCCAACTTGCTTTTTATGTACCTACAAGATATTACACAAAATATATAATTTGCACGTGTAGAATGTGGTCTCAGCTTAATTGCATACGCTTTTTAGTGTCATCTCAAGGAAGAAGGCTTGAAGGCAATAAATTTGTACAGCCACATCAAAACCCGAGGATTACTGATGCACGATTCCATAATAGGAACAATCCCCCGTAATACTTTTAAAACCGATGTATCTGCACAATTTTCCGAAAAAAGCTGCTTCATGCTTATTTATACTACAATATTTTTTTATATTTCCCATTACACTCACTGATATTCGGTTATAGTTCATAAAAGAGTTCGGAATCTCATTTTTTTTCTACGTTAAAAAATAAAAAATAAAAAAAATAATAATGTTTTCAATGTCACTGACTTATCAAACCCCCTCGTAGGTAAATAATACATAAATAATACCGTACACGTCGTAAAACAATATATAAACTTTGGTGGAACCATTAAAAAGGTATGCGTCGTAGGTAAAGCGAAAAAAATATGTGCAACAGTCCCTTCAAGTTAATCACTCCATATAACTAACGGGAAGTCTCGTGCCTTGTAGCTAACGGGTTAGTACTATGACCTAACCGATTGCAAGCAATAAACGATTATATTGTGAACAGCCATTGCGGGCAACACCGTAATACTTTTGTAGAAAACATGGATAGAAAAGTCGAGTGAAAGCCCATTTCCCACGGCATCAATGATCGTACTACAATAGTACGCATTGTATTATAGTTTTGTAGGGATACGTAGTTAACTTAGTCAATGAAACGGCAAAATGTTTTGTATCTGTCACCGGCTGAGGTCAAATACCTTGGAAGGGATCGCAAAAAGCGGGCCTTGAAAACCAGTTTGATCCGAGATGGCTACTGGAATAAGAAACCTACTTATGACGCTGTCAAGTTTATTACCGGGACCTACTTGTAATTAAACGTTACTACGAGAAGCCTCATAGCTTTTACTTCTACATAATATAAATAAAGAAATGTGTTTAAGTTTATTACTCTCTAATGGCCGTACTCAGAGACAGTTTTAATGACGATTAAGAGCCCGTTATTCGATCAGTAGTTAACTCGACTAATTGTGTACAGTTTCGAAAACTTGACTCATTTTTTCGATTAGCAATGAGTTAGTTTAACTACTGATCAAACAAGCCCTGAAAGTCTTTCCTTAGTGACGATTTTTCATACACAAGTTTGAAGAAGGAACGAGTTAATTATCTTTGAGTACCTACCTACGGCGTTAAGACTATGGAAATTAAGGAGCTGGGCCTCTATTCAGGTGCGTTAAAAAGATATCGTGTTTGACACGTTTAAGAATCGTTTTTGTCACAGTCGCCATTATTTTAAATGACATAAGAATTATCAAAACGTTGACAATATGGAAACACGTCATATACGATATCGTTATTAGCGTGTAGAATCCCAGCCCTGGTTAGGTTCGATAAGTCTGCCAGTCTGTGAACTTACAAAACAAGATAAAAAAAGTCAGTAAATACGGGCACTTTACAAGTTAATAATCTACCAGCGCGGGCTGGTAACCTATAGGTGTAACTATATCATCGATTATCTATTTTTCCTACTCCTGTACTTTTATCTGTAATTTATATAGTCACGAACACTAATATAAGAATATAGATAATATGTCCGCAGAACATTCCGTATAAAAGTCTATCTAGTCTATTCCCCTTAACAGCACTTGTGCTTTTTTGAGCCAAAACGACATGCATAGCTGCCAAAACTTACACCAGGTTAATTTGACCAATCAAAATACTTCACCAAATTAATCCACCAATCACAATACACATTGACTGTCAATCGGAACGTTAGGTTCTTTTTGGTATGTAAACTCTTTTACTAATTTAACTCTTTAAAAAAACATGGTATCAACCAACCAGAATGCAGCTATATTAAAATCGACCAATCAGGTAAAAGAATTCATTTCTCAAATAATTAGTTGTTTTTTAGTCCCTATTTCACAAGTTAAATCGATTGTGCAACTTATTTTAAATATAAAACCTGGCAAGTGTACATCAATTTCAAAACAAAGTTAACCATAGACACATACTTTGTCGTTTTCGAATGTTTCCCGCTCGTTTGTTGTTCTGTGCTTCGTTCGTTCGTTTTCTAACCTAGGTATATTAATAAAATTTTGTTAATTTAATTTTGCATTTTATTTGAAACCTAGTCGTAGAAAAAGTATTGTATGCAACGGTGTATAACTAAGTCAAAAAATACTCGTGGCGTCTTGCTTTACGATGTTCGCCTGCGGCTCACTCACATAACCACACCACTCGTCTTTTTTGACCTTTCTTATACAACTGTTGCATAAACTACTATTACACGTTCTTTCAATTGGCCACTTACGTACCCATATCAATTATTTATCCCGCTAAATCACTTTGCTATTCTGAAGTAAGTACATTGATAGTATGCAGGTTATCCGTGGATCATCAATTTCTCCACTGATGACACTGCAGCTGTCAATGCGTACTTTTTCTCGTCCGTGTTCTTGTTTTTACTTTACTTAAAACGCGTATGATTCTAAGAAGAACGTAGTAGTCTCTTACATACTTTTTATTTTCTGTTACAGTGTTGCAGTTAAGCCAAACAGAAATATCGAGTACCCTACCGGAGTCATGGTACGCCGCTAACGTTATAAATGATGGAGTATACTCGCCGAAACCATTGTCAGAAATATTCTCGACAGAAGCAACTTTCTCGTCGACGAATCCTATCGTCGTGCTGCCGAATTTGTCAGGAGCTACTATTTCTACTTCTACCTTACCAAGCATAGTTATATCAACGTCAACGATAAGTTCGACGCTTGGGACGACGACAGAGAGGCCTGTTACTGAGACTGAAGTATCTGTAGTGCCTTTGTCGACAGAGCAGACACCGCTGCCACCGCAACCAGCTATCCAAGTATCATCACAACCTACTTCCGTCTCAACTGTCACGGCCACGACCCGGCCATCTTTACCTCCCCAACCACCACAATTACCTGAACTGCCACAATTTCAACAGCCACCCCCACCGCCTTCACCTCCTCCAATCGTGTCTACTCCTCAAGGGATTCAAATACAAACTCCTTCCCAAGGATCACCACCGCTTCCACAACTGATTCAAAATCCCTACTTTTTACTGTACCAGCAACTGCCGCAGGCTGTCCAGAACTTTCCTACAAATCCCCCACAATTGCCTTCCTCTAGCCTGCCTCCTGTTAATACATCCACCACTTTGACCCCAAATATTACAACCACTACTTTGCCCTTGAGTAGCTCTACAACTCAGGCCCCATGCGCTACTAGCACACCAAGCGTGACACAGGCAAGCACCCAGTTACCTACGTTCAGAATTCGCATGGTAGCTCCAAGTGGATCTGTGACGAACGTCAGAATCAATGCGAATCCTACCGCCGCCACGACCACTACAAGAAGACCTACAACGACGAGAACTCGTAGAAGGAACAGGAATAACTACGATAGCTGTGTTAACGGGTGTGGTGGGACGAGGGTTCCAATTTGCGCGAGTCCATTAGGAGTGACACCGATCAATCCAGACACACTGAAAGGATTTCCATCCGTGTGTCACATGGCATGCCACAACTCTTTTAGGAAAAATCGTAAGTACCTAGAAAGTAATGCAATTTTGCATCAGGTGCACAAAGATACCTGGTCGTGACGTAAATTTACTGTAACTGATATTACTTAATCTATGTAACGTAAACTCAATTTTGCCCTCAAATATAACGCTGATTCGCTTTGCACACTAACTTTAACAGTAAATAGTTCAAAAATATTGTAGTATTAAGAATTAAATTGTGAAAACATTAACTTTCTTAGGTTGTGGAAATTTGAGAAAATTAGCCATAAAATATTATATGGAGAAAATTCACTACTATGAATGATACTTTTACTATGATAGGTAAGTACTATCCTCGTGAGGCCCACGTCAAATTTTAATAGTTCAAAAAGGAACCTTGTATCAGTCAACTAAAGTTAAAAGTTACTTTGACAAATGTCCTAAATTTAGGCCGTTGGGCCTCACGAGGTTATGATATTTTTGAAATTCACCTTTAACTGTTTTTTTTACCACCTTAGGCAAGATTTTAAGTTTCGTAAAGTTACCCCTTCCATTAAACATAAATAATCAACTTAATCCGTCCGTAACTTGATTAAGTATGAAGGTTAGGTTAGTATTTCGTAAATTAATTTATGAATTGTAGACCGTTAACACTTTCAGTTTCCTTCCAGTTCGTGTTATAGATGAAATAGTGCGTATCAAGCTGCCAGCAAGCCAGAACAAATGTTTGGACCGGTTTGCACAAATATGGTGTTGCCTCATTCGCGTGCCGATGTAGTAACAGGCCTGACGCTATTGTGTTATATTTAACCGATTTAGGCGAAGCTTATTATTTATTTAGTTTTTATTGATTTAACGATTAATTATAATTAACCTAATAGGGTTAAGCTATGTTATGCCTATGTGATAACTTGTATTTAAGTAATAAATAAGTTAAGAGATATGGATACAATTCACAACTTCAACCAAGTAAATGTTGGAACACTTGCTTAAAACCCTTATAATATTGTATATCTAATAATAGGTCATAATTAAGATATTAGCTAGTGACTCAACATTCATTCGTTCTTCTGTTGAAAATCTAAGTGTTTTCTGTCCCTCCGTCTTTCATAACTTAGAAGAGCTAGATGGATCTTTTGAGCCGTAATAGATAGGCAGTTGGTTTTTGGATTTGCAACAATGGATTTCCTAAAAAAAAAAATTACATTCCATAAAGGAAACTAATAAGGTACCTAAATAAAGGAAACTAATACTTAAGGTACCTAAACAAGAAAAATGTCTTGTCGTTTTTGATCTACTTTGTTGATATAACTACTTTTGGCCTAATTTGTCTTTGCCGAAAATCGTTACGCATAATTTTTCATACATAAAAATGGTAGGTACCTACAACACTAATTTGATCGATGCTTAGAATTCTTGATAATTTGATGTTTTAAATAGGTACTCAACTGTTGAATCAAAAATCATTGTTATAGATCGTCAAAGATTCTACCAAAAACACGTCACAAAGGTGACGTGTTTGAAAAATAAAACTATTGAACATTTTTATTCTAATCGAGTTTTTCCGTTTAACAGTTAAAATGAAAAACAAAGGTTTAGTGGTGGTAGGACCCTGTGCAGGGTCCGTCAGGATCGCTACCACCATCTTATCCATTAACCACCCGCCAAGCAACAGTAATCGCATTGTTGTGTTCCGGTGTGGGGATAACACAACCGGTGAAATTACTAGCATAAATGCATTCCATCTTAGTCCTCAGGGTTGGCAACGCATTTGAGGTCTTAGGATTATAGTCTTGAGAATTCAAATGTCTATGGGTCTCATATTCCACTTACCATCAGATGGCCTGAGTGCTCTTGTGCCTTCTCCTTAACATAAAAAAACAAATGTAAAATATCCAAAGAACATTAGGTAATGCACAATCAAAATTAGACCACCCGAAATTATATAAGTAATTCAAGTGATTTTTGACAAATTGAAATTATGCAAATGGCAAATATACAAAAAAAAACATATATACCAATTTTTAGACGACCTTCCACTCGCCATTCGGGCGAAATTGGAAGATATTTAAAGTAACTTCAAACTTATATTTGCAAAGTACGACCGCAGACATGGACAGACATACAGACTAATAACAACTTTTAACACATCTCACCCCTTTTTTACGAGGATAAAAGCTTTAAACTAATTTTCATACAAGCAAATATTTTTACAGTATTTCAGAAGGTGATGGACGGCAAATGTGGCAGGCTGCGTACACGCATCCAACCCATCGACAACAACAACAAGCTCAACCGAGACGACTTGAACAGAGCGTCATACACCATCGTGCAAGGCGGACCGGCTGTCGTGGAATTTTCACCTTTAACTACTTAGCATAAAGTACATGGCTTAATTGACCCCGACACCGATGGCGTTTCGACGTGCCCCAGATGCAAAGATGGTGACGACAGTATGAGGAACCTTAATTTGAAACTTCGGATACCTTATCCCTTATACTTGTCGCTCGTATTTTAATCGAGAGAAAGCGCTGGAGGTAACTTTAACGTCAAAATTCATCTACTAATGAGTTACTTCCATTAGCAAGATACCATTAGGCACCTATTACGTAAGTCAATAAATGGAATGTAGAAAAGAATTTAAGGTATTGACTAGTAGCTCGAACACTACTTTACTATTTGTCCTGAGATATTTATTTACATATAATCGATTAAAAAATAAAAGTCAACGTCAATGTGCTAGTAAATTTTAGTAGGTACCTATCTACTTGGCTGGGATTCTACAAGGTAATAACGATATCGTTTTTGACCTGTTTCCGTATTGTCAACGTTGTGATAACTCTTATGTTATTTACAAAAATGGCGACTGTGACATAAACGATTCTTAAACGTGTCAAATACGATATCGTTTTAACGCACCTGAATAGAGGCCCTTAATACGGACACGGGGGCGCTGATTTCAATCTCCATACACATTCTCTAGATTACGTTATGTTAACGTTATTTACTCGATAGGAAAAAAAATGCGCTCGAGGTACAGTTTTTCTTTCGATATGTACCTAGCCTTATGTAATTTTATCTATCTTTCAGGATATTTTTAACCAAAGTTTGAAATAACGTTAGCGGGTCCTATTCCCTCAATCGCGTAAACAGCAAGTGACTGTGGAATATATAATCGAAAGTCAAGAGCACGATCCCATGCAGCTTTATTTTTTTACCACATAATGATGAATTGATTACGTTATTTCGCAGGCCACTGTTGCTATTTATTGATCGGGTCCTTTTGGATACAGTTGGATACTACATACCTATAATTATGTGATAATTTGTGTCACTACTCCTTCATTATTTTGTCTATTTCTAATAACAAGACTTTGGTATTTTTAATTAAATTAGCTACAAATATCGTAGCTGCCTAAGTTCCAAATAATATGCACAAAAATATATTAATTAAAAACAGAATATTTTTTCAATATCTTCCAGATGTTGCTCACCATAAAACATATTCAATGACGTCATTGCATCGAACATTATTGGAACCGTAAAATGCATCCTTTGACTCTACTTAATTATGTCACAACCAGTCTTATTTACCTTGATTTTTAAAAAAAATAAGGCAGCGACATCTGCATATAAACCTAAATAAAAAGTCATACATTGTAGTGTTAGATTGTAGGGGTATATAATTACGAAAAATGTAGACAGCCGTGCCCTTTTCGTTATGTTGAGACTGACTGTTTTAGGCCCGATTTGACCAAACTTGAGAACTGTTTTTTTCTGATAACGGTGTGAAGTATGAAGGGTTAAGTACCTACATATTATTTTATCGGAACTGCTTTCAACGAACCTACCTAATTTAATTTCATCGAAAAGCATTTGTCGCCACATGACTTTTTTTGGTTGTCACATGTCTATCTTAACCTAAACTACGTGATTGAAAACATCATGGTTTCAGCTGATAATAGTGTTCGATAGAATGAAATTTGATGAAATGATATATTTAGATAAAGTTAAATTCGATAAATTGATGGGTCACTCTTATTAAGAGGACAGAAAAATACCTACTTACTACTTGCTATTGGGAAAAACTTGGTCAAAGCAAGCCTACCTAATATTGTGTAGGTACTGACACCACCGTATTTATTATTTGAGACCAGGTCTGAGGATCTAGCGTACCTAAGTAACTAAGTAATCATAAGTTAATAAATTAATCAAATTAGGCATAGAATTAATGTACTGAAAGTTTTAAACAGATGTATAATTTATGTTCGAAATAATAAATAAAACAAATACCCAGTTATTTATATTGATTGTTATATAACTTGGCAGCAATACATGGAAGCAATATAAATGGAAAGGCATTACCAACATACTACTAAAATTATATAAATGGATGTTTCCACGACAATTATTTCAAATTAAGATTTTATTATTATTACGGAAATTTTATTTATCCTTCGATGCATGTTATGGTGTCCCAAAATTTACGCAAGATTTAATTTACCATAGGTACTAATACTATGGTAAATCTTGCGTAAATTTTAGGACATCCTATCCCCACCTATCTCCAAAATTTCCTTTCCTCTGAACTCGATTTTTTACTTTAATAAATTGTAACGATTAATATCATGATTAATATCCCTTTAACAATGTCTAAAATTATTCACGTACTTAAAGTAATCCTTTAGCGCTGATTCGTTCATCTCCAGAAAACATAAATTGGACCGGCTTTTAGTTTTTATTATTGACTAACTGTAGTTACAGTAGGTATAACCATAGGTACTTATAGTTTGTCGATCTTATTATATGGTTTGCCAGCTGTAACCTACAGCCACGTTTAACGTTACCAGCTGTTTTCTGGAGATGGACGAATCAGCCCGCAATGTCATGAACGCCAAACATTTCTTGAAAGAACTGTTTTTGTAGAATAAAGATTTATGTAAGTATGTTTAATCAAGTATATACGACTTTGAACAGCAGAGATGCTGTTCAAATTCGTATATTATTTTAGTATAGATTTCCAATCAGTTTAAACTTTTCTACGCTGCAGTTAACGGATATCTCGCAATAGGGACCGTTTTCGTTATGGTATGGTAGCGGTAAGTATTGTATACCGATACCGCTTCGTTATAACAATACCGGTAAAAATATAAAGGTACGCTACCGGTACAAAATAACGATATCGCAATTTTTCTAAGGCGTATGTACTTTATTGAAACGGTCGCTAACCGGTATTGTTTCGGTACCGAAATTTCAGTCGTAACTTTTGATTCGATGTACCTAGGGACTTATTTGTTTCTGGGACATTATACTTTCCTTCTAGTACTAAAACATAAAAAGTTTCATTACACATACCTACATTTAGGTACTGTAATTGTGTAATTAATTGACACATTAAGTACCAATTTCACCATACGATGTTAACCACTTAACAGACGATTAGAGCGTTAACAGTTGTCAAAATGTATGACCTAACAGTCATTTAACATTGATTATATTTAACATGGTGTGGTGAAATTGGTACTAATCAAAACCATGGAATGTTAGTTTCCATTCCCATATCGCCCAAACTATACTTTTATGAAACGGATGTAAGTACTTATCGAAGAAAATAACGGTGACTACCGTTACACTACTACCGAAAAATTTCATTGCGCTTTCGAAACGTAGACACGTAGTACGACGTCATACCGTTTTAAACCTTTATTTTCCGGTTATGCACCTGACCGCACAAATCCAATCCAATCGGTCGAGGTTGGCAGCCCAAAATTTACCTTGGTGTGTGCTTGTAAGGTTCACATTCACGTTACTTTTCAGCTGTGGTCAGTGACGTGAGACGGCCGACTTTTGTTTAATTAATTATCAGGTGAATTTCAAAAATGTTGCACGTATAGTTGGAACTTAATTGAGACACGTTGACTTCCTTCCATTATGTTAAAAAAAAATAGTCTTACAAGCATACCTATAATAAGATGGTTAATTTTATTTATTAAGTACCTATCCGTTTACTGTCTAGGTACTACACAACAATATAATTTTCAGAACAATAGGTAACCTTAATGTCATTAGACGTTCACTACCAGTTGGGTTGAACTTTCGTCACACAATAAAAAACCTAAGAATTTATAATTTCTTAACCTTTTAACCGGCAAATCACATCACCAGATTTTCGTGCCGGGGACGCCAGGCGCTCGGTACGCTCCGTACATTTTGTATATCGAGGCGCGGTTGCGGCATATGACGTCGTTGGCGACAGGGGGAAAAGCTGCCTTTAAAAACGCCTTTTGTGATCATAATGTGCTAAAATGTGATAAAATGTTATGTACCTAGTCCCACTTCACAATTAATAAGGACAATTCAAGCTTGCCGCAACGCTGCTGTAAAGTTATACCTAGTGCATACATGATATTTAAACCATTATTGTTATTATTATTATTTTTGTTTAGTGGTGGTTTGGTGGTATGACCCTGTGCAGGGTGCGTCCGGATCGCTACCATCAGCTTATCCATTAACCAACCACCAACCAACAGTGTTCGCATTGTTGTGATCTGGTGTGAGGATAAGACAACCGGTAAAATTTATAGTAGCATAGAGGCATTCCATCTTGGTCCTCAGGATTGGCAACGTATGTGGGGTCTTAGGATTATAGTCTTGAGAATTCAAATGTTTATGGTTCTCAGATTCCACTTACCATCAGTAGCCTGACTGCTCGTTTGCATTCTGCTTATCATAAAAAAAAACCATTTAAATGTGCTTTGTCATAGTCGCTCAACCTCAACTTTCTCAATCAAGATATCTTATTGCCGCCATTGAAATAGGTCGGATTATAAAGTTCCCACGGTCATCTGTGATCTTCATCACCAGTTTCATTTTACCAAGTGATAGGTACTTTCTGAATGCAAATACTGGACTTGTTACTAAAAAAAAAACACAAAAGGTTTAAAATAAAATAAAAAAAAAACGAAAAACATTAAGAGGACTGTGAAGCAAAAAAAACCATACAAAATGCAATAGCCTTTTTTCCCCTTAAACGTTGTCCGATTTTTGCGATTTTTGAATATGTTGTAGATATATGTAGTAGATATTATGGGGGGGACACTTGACTCTAACAAAAATTAGCATTTCATAAACGGATCCCTTAATCGAAAATTTGTTTTCACAAACCCGCAATACTTTTAACCTTTTCAAAGCCATTGACGGATATGTCCGTCATGGTTGCCAGCGCAAAATAGACCTGAGTCTCTATGAGGCAAAGTTGACATTCGCTCTAGTTTTGTATTTGACATAGCGTTGAAAAGATTAAAAGGCTTATCCAACGACATCTGGGTAGACAAGAAAAAAAAATACATCCTCACGTTTAGTGTAGGGGAGGTGAGGTACACTAAACATAAATATTTTCTAAATTTAATTTCGAGCATAGATCCGTGCCTAAGTACCAATTTCACCATACAATGTTAAATTTAATCAATGAAATTCGTAAAATTTTTACATTTTGACAACTGTTAACGCTCTAATCGTCTGTAAAGTGGTTAACATCGTATGGTGAAATTGGTAGGTACTAAGCATACGAGGGACTCAGAGCGGATTAGCCTAGCAATAAAATTTTAAAAAGTTGACAGATGTCAGATCCTAACTCTTATGCTTGAAAACAGCATAATTACTTTAGCTGCAAGACGTCAACTTTGCATTTTTATTGTTAGTCCCAACCGCACTTTAGGTGTAACTTGGGCATTTTCCAAAAAAAAAGTGTACATCGTTAAGGAGAAAAGTTAAGAAAATTTAACTTTTTCTATTTCGTCACGAAAATTAGCCATACATTTACATACGTTAATTTTTGTGACGAAATGGAAAAGTTAAATTTTCTTAACATTTGTCTTCACTTTTTTTGGAAAACGCCCACTTACGTTTGTACAAAAACACTCACGTATTTTGTATTAAAATAATTTATTTACATCAACGCATGATTATTAACAAGTCATGTATTCAGTCTGTAATTGAGATTTACATGATTTCATTTTTATGTGATTTTCATTTCTTACAAAACAACAAAATACACAAAATTTACCAGCATACAATTCTTACAAAAAGGGTTCTCTTTATGCAAACCTATTGAAGTTATAATTTATACGTCTCAAAAATATCTAAAATAGAACTATAGCTATACATAATCCTATACTTACACATTCGTAATGTTCGTGGTCGTACAGCAAATACTACTATGTTTTAGTTTTTTTTTGTTACTATTCGCCATTTGCCATCCAGCAGCTTCGGCACTTTTATAGCCTCAGAGAGAGATACAGACACAATAAATACATTTGAGAATTCACTCTTAACTTTTTAACGCATTCACTGCCATCGACGCATATATGCGGTTACTGTCATACAAGTTTGTTACTAGGCCACGCCCCCTGGCAGAAAATGCGTTAATGCCAAAAACGCCTATAATCTTGAGCTCTCATACATACACAGTCGTAATCATAAGTAGCTGTACATTTTAGTACCTTATCGCAGCGTTTGATATACCTGGCCGGAATGATATAGTAAAATCGCCCCTGGCTGAATTTGAAATATTGTTATGCACGTTTATTTGTCTTGTTATAAGATAATATAATTTTGCTGAATATTAAGCGTCTTTTATTTGTTTTAGGTGAGCATAACTACACGCTAGCCTAGTTGGGAGTGACCCTGTCTTCGAAGCTAGGGGTCCTGGGTTCAAATCCCGGTAAGGGCAGATATTTGTGTGATGAGCACGAGTATTTGTTCCTGAGTCTTGGATGTTTTCTATGTATTTAAGTATATATTTCTCTATATAAATAAGTTTAGCGTTGTCTAGTACCCATAGTACAAGTCTAGAGCTTAAATTGGGACTAGGTCAATTTGTGTGACATTGTCCTGTGATTATTTATTTATTTTATTTATAACTATGACACGAGAGGCGTGCCATCATATTTTATGGCGTAAGGCACGCCTCTCGTGTCATGAAATAATTTTTCGCCGCCACAGCCAAAAGTTTTCAAAAATGGAAGACGCAACGGATCGGTTATGCTAGCAGTCAGTGAAAACAAAACTTTTTTTTTAGCCAAACTATGTTACCGTTTTAATTGTCCTTCGGATATTTTAGACATGTATTTAAGATACATTTATAAAAGCAAAGTCCTAGCGTTTTTTGAAGTACTTAGACTATTTTATCAGTTTAAGTTTTATTTACAAATAACTTATTACCGATTTGTTGCTGCAAACAAATAAATGTAATAGAATATAAATTATATCCAAATACGTGTCGCTAACTTGCAAGTAAAAAAAAGAAAAAAAAATTAAACGGCCAAAATGGTCTACTCTGAAAAACGACTACAACTTTGTTTTTTTTAATGTATCTTAAATACATGTCTAAAATATCCGATGGACAAGCCAATTGGTAACGTAGTTTAGCTAAAAAACCGTGAGCAAATATTTTAATTCAGTCAGGGGCGATTTTACTATAGCATTCCGGCCTTAACAACTCTCATTTTAACACGTTATTGTGATAAGGTATTAAAATTTACTGCTAATATGAATTCGAGTGTACAACGCCACCGACACCTGTTATTATAGTTGTCAGAGGTACAGTTTTTTTAAGCCGTCTTGCTCACTGATTGAGTTGAATTTTGTATAGCTATTGATATTGCTGGGCGTTGAGTGACACATTTGTATTCGACGTGGGGGGTTGAAATCTATAATAAAAAATACATATTTATTGTATGTAGAAGGCAAACGAACACAAAGCTCAGCAATCTGATCTGTGGCCAGTACTGAGGCCTCACGTCAAATACAAATGCATCACTGACATGCCAAACATGTATTAAAAGTTATGCAAAATGTAACTTAATCCATACGGAATAACGTCTCTTTTACACTGTACAGTCAAGGTCATTAATATTATATACGTTCCCAAGACGTTAAAATACTTCTGGTAATAAGGTCCATGTATACATATATTTGACGCGATGGCTGTATAGATATTAATGCCCTTGACTGTACCTATGACAACTATCAGTGTCGGTGGCGTTCTAGGCACGACAGGTCGTGACTACTTTAAGCGTCGTTGGCGTTAAGGTTAGAGACCTAAAGGATGATTTCCAACAAACGGCTCGCATCGCATCGGAACGGAAAGGATACGAACGGTTGCGGCGACAAAATCCGTTTCATGCGTCCAGCGCGGAATATGCAGGCATGAGCAAGCGTACATTAAACCTACTGGAAGAGATAAGTTGCATTTGTAATGGCATGGTTGGTTCTGATATCACCACATCGATCTCATTTTCATCATTGATTACGCTAATAGTTATTACGTTTGAAACTTTTACCGATTCGAGCAATAGGTACACTGCTAAACTTTGCTGTGATGCACAGCAGGTGTTTAAGTTAAAGAGAAGTTAAATAAAAATGATACAAGAATATTTTTTTGTGTCCTTAGAAACTAATAAGGGAAAACAGTTATTTTTACCTACCAATTATTGGCACGATAAAAATAATTTACTTTTTTTATCATTAGCTTTCACTTCTGTTAATGTGCATGTCTACGTGCCAATAACTTGTAGGATGCTAATAACTGCGTGTTTTTCCCTATATGATTTCGGTGAGTCTGTTTCATTTTAACCGCGCGACGCGCTTTTAATTACCGATTCACCAAATTTTTACCAAAGGTTACATTTACTGCGGAATCGAAAGCTGCACCAAGCAGAAATACAAAACACAGAACACGGGCGAGGGTCGGGTCGCGTTTATAGTTAAGGGTCGTTTTTGAAAAATGTGTTGAAAGCGAAATCACGATCGCGTCCTTTGTGTAACGACAGTTAGTCACACAAACCATAATGTGAAACTCTCGTTACACAATGGAATCAATTAAGTTTTGTTTTTATTAGAGCCCTTGTTTTTTTTTTAAAACGTCCCTTAAGAGGCGCCGACCCGCGCACGCCAGCTGTGTGTTTGTGTTTAGTCTTACTCTTCCTTATTTGGTTAGAAGGGATAAGAAACCTTTATTTCAGGCCACTTAGCCCATAATTATAAAGTTCTATTAGCATTCAAGTTGTTGTTTCTTGGTCTTTTCGCCGGCAATGAGGTAAAATGGTAATTAACAACATTTCATATTTTTTTTATTTTAATCTTAAATAACAAAGAAATTATTGCATTGTAGAATAGAAATGGTTTTTTGTGGTCATATTCTACTATAAGCAGCTTTTATTGCTAATGTTGAAGTCTGATTGATTACCGGTGCCACATGTTAATAGACTCTCATGACTCATGCATGACATAATTACCTACATCAGGTTTTGACTATATAAAAAAATAGATTGTTTTGTCTATATTTTTATCTGGCCATTACCTGACCTTTAAAAAGACTAGAACTGCGACGGCCTTTTGCACAACTTGAAACACTGTCCGAGAAAGGCCTATTTCGGTCGCAGTTCCGCGTTGGAATGTGCTAGAATCGTTGTTGGAAATTTTGTTGTTGCTGGTTGCCGCCCTGCTGTTGCCCACCGAACATCATTTGCTGTTGCTGGTGGAACTCTTGCTGCCCGCCACCGCCTGCGTTGTTACCTTGATTCGGCCCTACAAGTAACAAAGAGTAACATTACGTCCGTTTTTCTAGTTTGGACAAGGCACACATGCCACCTGCCCCCAATTTCACCATCTCGACAATGACACGTGACAGGAGACATTTCAGTGTATACGGCGCAGTTTATATGAAACCGAATGATGTATCAGCGTGCTAATTTTGTAATGTATACCGAATTGTTACCTGTCACGTGTAATTGTCAAGTTGGTGAAATAGGGCTGGTGGTAAATGGGCCCTGAGGCCGAGACATTTACCTTGTGAGACCCACCATACTACTAACAGGGAGATTGTGAGTGGGAATTCGAATCTAACCACAAAGAAAAACGTTCAATAACCTTTGGTATTCAATGCCTTTTTCAATTTTGAAACAAATAAAAATGAACTAAAAGCTCATTAAAATATAGTACACATTGACTGCCAAGCGGTCTTATTTCCATACAAAACGGACCCACCTAGCGGGATGCTGAAAAGGCCGTATTAATTAACTGATCAAAAATACAGTTTATATGACGTCACATCAAGTAAAAAAACATGTTTTAGACGGGTATTTCAATTCATCATCATCATCATTATCAGCCGGGACGTCCACTGCTGGACAAAGGCCTTCCCTAAGGTCATCAAGCGGTTTCCCGCGACCTTTATCGGTCTACCTTGTGGAAGGCCGGTTCGCGGTCGCCATTCTAGAACCTTTCCGCTCCAACGGCCACCAGTCCATTGCTCGATGTGCCCCGCTCACTGCCACTGTATTTCAATTAAGATCATCTAATACGGCCTTAAGGGCCGGCGCATATACAGCGAGGCGCAACGCAGACAACTTTCACTGCAGAAGCAATTACAAAAAAAAAACGCGGTCGTCTTCTCGTATTTGCAGTGTTCATTCATTTCAATCTTATTTCAACACGTCTAAAGCCGATGATCTTTGGCAGAGAAAAATGTGAACCCCGAAAACTAGGGTGGAATTTATGCTCGACAATTTACTACTTTACTCGTAGCTATATTTCATGTTGAATATTTAATACTAATTTCAATTTTTTTATAACTGCCTAAAACCTGCAACCCTACATTATAATTTACAACTTATCAACAGTGCTAAAAGCCTTTCTGACTGAAAAAGAGAAACAGTTATTTAGTACACCTAAGGCCTCTTCCTGATTTGGCAGTGTGCTTGCAGTAAAACGTACAGGCGGCGTAAACGCTGCGCATTGATTGGTAGATGCCACTGATTGCCTAGAAACCCTTGCCGATTCCGTGTTTTACTTGCAGTAAAACACGGAATCGCATACCGACAAGTCAGGAAGCGGCCTAAGTGCAATGGTAGTTAGTATCGTAAATTTATTGTTTAAGTATATACCTGGCATTCTCATTCTTTTAGCGTTGCTGCCTCCGTGATCATGGTTGTTGGCTTGCACTTGATTCTGCTGAGTCTGTAAAAGATTAAAAACATAATTTTGTATGACATATTATAGTCGTATTTTTATTATATTTAGTAAACGTACAATTTAATTAATAACATAACCCAACGCAACCCATGAACGGACAGTATGCTTTAGGTATCTTTTAAAAATATTGCTTAATTGTAAATTATTTTCTTAATTACTCCCTTATTTTGTCTCTTAACCCATAAAATTTAGTCATGGTAACATCGAAACACATTTGTAGGGCTATGCTCCTCTGATTTTCATACAAGGTGGAGAGGTAAATATACATTATTTTGTTGCTGCTGTTGTTGATTTTGCCTTGCTTTTGATTCACTTTTGTCATCCTGGTCATCGTCTGTTAAGAACTCTCTCTTCGGATAGGGTATGGGACATCCAGCGAACACATCCTGGAATTTTTTAAAACATTACTTTAAATGAGACCATTTTTAACCTTAATTACATCATCCCAGACATGCGCCGGTTAAGTGTTACATAAAACATGCGGTCTCAATATAAACAGTCAATGAGATGTATTTACATATTACCATAGAACGTTTCCTTAATGAGGCCATATCACTCGTACGGGGTAACTCATCACTTCATCGAATGTATAATTTCATCGAATTTCATTTCATCGAACGCTTTGTACTGTTGTACTGCTTGTCTTAAACATTCATTAAGTAGGTTAGGTTAGGTTACATGTTTCAGATACCCTGAAAACATTACGGTTTCAGCAGAAAATAGCGTTCGATGCAATGAAATTCGATGAAATGATACATTCAATGAAAGGTGTGTCGATGAAATGATACGACACCCCTCGTACGGTCTACTTGAGTATGCATGAGTTGTAAGCAACACATTTCCTTTAAGCACGACTAATATAAGTACTACCAGTTCCTTAATATTTATTTATTAGTGAGCACGTTAGTTGCATTGGAAACTAAAGTCGGCGGCAATTTAAATGGACAAAGATGTAAACGAAACCAATCGAACCAATTTACCATTAATACTCCATAGCCAGGTACCTAATATTGAAAATCAAGTGAGGTATTTTTAATGATAATCTTTATCATTGCTTTCTTATTAAGTTTAAGATTGAAAAATTATAGGTATTTATTATACTTTTTTTTAAACAATAACAAGAACAACGAAAATTCAAGCTTATTTATGTGTGAAACAGCACTAATTTGTTTGCATCCTTTGCCCATTTTAATTGAGGCCGACTTTAGTTTCCAATTCAACAAACGTGCTCACTGATAAATAAATATTAAGGAACTGGTAGTACTTGTTTGCTGTGGTAAAAAAGACAAAGAAATTGGTATTTTAAAGTCCCACACTGTCCATCATGTTCAGTAATGTCCAAATCTGTAGAAGCGTGACTAAACTATAGACGTTATTAACATACTCATATTATCGAACAGCAATCAAATTCCCTAAAATATGAATGAAACTAACGGTAACTTTTCCATGTTTTAGAACTCTATAGCTTGGTCATAAAAATATAAAGACAAACACCTGAGTTGGTAAAGGGTCTTCAGAGAAATAAGGGTCTTGCATAGCCTGTTCAGAGGTTATTCTTCTATTGGGGTCCATAAGAAGAAGTCGTTGTAATAAACTAAATGCTTTGCTGTCTGGTTTGATCTTATGCCGGTCCATATACTTACCCAGCGAACAATTCTGGTAACTGAAAAAGAAAGAAAACATATTAATAAGATTTAACACACATTCACCATCCGTGTTGTCATAATATGATTAACAAGAAGCCAGGACGACATCGACTGCTCATTGGCGCCTTTATCACTATGATAGGGTTGTGTAAGTTGTGTTAAACAACTAAAGTATTCTTAAATATGTTTCTATTATACGAAGACGGACGATTTTATACAGCTGAATCCACGGTTTATACATAGGTAACATAGAGAACAGGTAGCAACTATTCCATTCAGTTAATTACAAACAAAAAGAGTAACATAAAGTTAATCAAATAATAGTTCGATAAAAACTGACATCTCTATTTAACACTTACTTTGATCTTTTGAAATCTTTGACTAGTGTAGAGTGTTCTGGCATTTTCCGTATATCCTCCCAGTCTTTCTCCTGTGGGAATCCCATGACATTGAATATCCTATCCAGCTGGTCGTGGTGGTACGGATTGCTTGTTTTAATGTCTTCTTGCCGACAGTGGAATATCGGTTCAGAGGTAAGCAGCTCAGCAAAGATGCATCCTATTGCCCAGATATCTGGATAATAAGGAATTTACATGAATAATATTTTGTAAGATTGTACTAAATCTATATTATACGAATTTATTTAAGTATGGAAACAAAATCTCTTGTGACCAAAACTTGTTCTTTTCTAATGACCCTTAATAAGTTAGGGGTTTAAGCCGGTTGAAAAATCTTTATATCCATGCATTAAGAGCGAAAAAGACGTGAATCGGTTCGGCTCAGCTTCATTTAGCTAACCGAACCGAACGAAGTCTTTTTCACTTAAGTCGATTTCGCGTCAATTAATATTGGAGAGAACAGAAGAAAACACTCCAGTGTACATTGTTAAGAGTAGAACTTTCTTTACCAATTGCTTTGGTGTAATGTCTCGCTCCCAGCAGTAGTTCAGGTGCTCTGTACCAGAATGTGACCACAACTGGATCCAGGTCTGCCAAGGGCTTTAATGGAGCATTGAATAATCTCGCAAAACCCATGTCAGCAATCTTCACTCGGCCACGCTCAGGGCCTTCACCCATCACCAGGATGTTAGCTGGTTTCTGTTAATAAAGACAGCGCATTTCAAGGGATGTCACAGTTAAATTATTATTTCAAAGAAAATATCAACTTTCAAAAGAAGACGATTAAGATGGGCGGAGGACATGAGAAAGTTGCAGGCTATGGTGGATCAAGAAAACTAGACAAGTAACAATTTAAGACCTTAAAGGCCAATGTCAAAGGAAGACATGCTGTAGAAGACAAGACGTAAATTAAAGTATATAATCTATACCTTATATTAATTATTAAGATTATAAATGGTGGTGGCACCCCTAACCACTTCCTGTCCACCCTCTCGAGCATTGCCAACACGAATTCCGGTGGCGCTATCCCGACGCGAAGGTCAAGTGGCTCCGAACAGCATGTACCCTCCTGCGTATATAGTGGCCGCGTCCCGCCCTGTAGGCCCCCTGCGGAATGTCTTAAGGTGCCGATGTATATGGCGGTGGCCGGAGAGATGCTGGCAAAAGAGGCAATGCTGTAGGCGCCGCAACTTCCCCTTGAGCCACCACCATCACCATCACCACCATTCACCATTCTTCTCCCCTCAGGCTTCCCCGCAGCCAGGCTTCCCTCCCACACTCAGTTGGAGCCCAGGATGACAAGATAATAGGTACGGCTCTGAGGTCTTCGAAGCTCCGTGCTCCATCATTGGGCTCAGGACGTCCGTTTCCCCTCAGGTTCCAGTTTCTTTTGGCCGTCGCAAATTCTATTTTTGACCGTAGGAGCGGGAAGTCTTTAGCACGCCCGGCGTCCAGGGCGCTCCCACCGCCTCCATAGCGGGCGTTGTCTCGGACGCCGCCGGCTCCTTGCGCCAACACATTGGTCACAGGCGCCCCCGACAACTCGGGCGTCCTTAACACCTCAGGCTTTTCTACCTCCTCTACCTCTAACTCGTCCCCCGATCCCGACGGCGACTTATCTGAAAGTTAGAGTCCTCGCCATGCCCCCTGGGTTCACGCCCCGAGATGAATGAAGGGGTGCATCAACTGTGAGCACGGGAGTCTCGATAACCGCTGGTTGCGGTAGCTGTGACGAATGGACACCCTTCTCAATTATTTGACAAGGGAACGCGAGCAGGGGTTTACCTCTTAATTTGGTACAGCGCCACTTGTTCCTTTACCCTGAGGCCCAGTGGAAGAATTATGGCCAGAAGCTCACTTGAATTAAATGACGTTGTGTAGGTCGTCGTGATGTTGTCGAGCCTTTTCTTGACGTATTTTTTCCCAACTATTTCGCCCCACACCGCAACCGCATAGAGTACTGTGGGCTCGATGACTTTGGTGTACAGTGTATGAAGTATTTCTGGATTAATCCCCCACTAAGCCCTAGCTGCACCTACTATTATTTTATGTAGGCCCGCTTATTAAGTTATAGCTTAGGGAACTCATATTTTAGTTTATTCGTGATCAATACCGCTTGTGTTTTGTGTGGTGCATACTTCATTTCGTTTTTCGCTCACCATCGGCCTCTCTTATCCAGAGCCTCATTTGCTACCGTTTCGATCTCCGGCTTCTCTTGCTATCGCGATACCAGTAGATACTTGGACCGTTAAGTGAAAAGAAAGGCAACAAATACATATGACTTCAAAATGAGGTGCTGGCGACGAATACTTAGAATCGCTTGGACAGCTAGGCGCACCAATCAGTCTATACTTTTCGAACTCATGGTGTCGCACTGCAAGGAATTGATGATAGCGGGGATAGCGTAGAAAGTGAGGAAGACGCGAGTGATGCGTCAGACAATTAATTCATAATAGATATATTATATTAAATAGTGTAATTATATTAATTTGTGTATGTGGAGTGAATAAAAAGTGAACAGTGAGATTTCAATGTTTAGGGTTAAGAACTAAAATGGTGAAAGGATTTAGAGACTAAAAATGATCTCCTTATCCCGGGGGAAAGGCATGTTATATATTAGGATATGGGTACGCAGAAGCTGTCTACCAGAAATCTGCAGGGTACCCTCAGTCTTGAATCTGACCTATGTAAGTAGTGAACATTACAATTTCGAACATGTAATGAGAAGAAGGAATGGACGTTTAGAAAGGCTAGTTGTTGTAGGTGATACGGAAGGCAATCGAGCGCGAGGTCGATCACCAACACGATGGACTGACCAGATACAAGACTCAACGTCTCAAAAGTTTTACAACGTGGTGAGGAATAGACCTGGGCCTCTATTCAACTGTGTTATAACGATATCGTTTTTGACCTGTTTCCCTATTGTCAACGTTTTGATAACTCTTATTTCATTTACAATAATGGCGACTGTGACATAAACGATTCTTAAACGTGTCAAACACGATATCGTTTTAACGCACCTGAATAGAGGCCCTCAATCAATGGCAGAAGAGGATTCGCTCCGTGATGACTACCGCCAACCACGATCATCAGTAATGGGCGGAAGATGGATGCAAATTACATCAAAATCATGTCAAATAATAAACCTAATATGGATATGACTACAAAAATCTGCATGTATTTTTATACAAAAATATAACTCAAAATTTAATAAAAGTCTTATCCATCTTAGGCTTTTGTCACCGTATCCATCGTCCACCATTTAATCATCAGTCATACGACTAAGGAGGAGGATATCTATACCAATACTATAAATGTGAAAGTAACTCTGTGTCTGTTTGTTTGTTACGCTTTCACGGATAAACCGCTGATCTGATTTACAAGCGTCTAGCAGGCTAAGTAATCAAGATTGGATTTGGTTATACTTGTAGGTGGAGTAGTGGCAAGACCCAAGAGCACACCTAATAACAGCTTTTGGTTTTCTTTTGTTTCTGGTTTATTCACAAAAGTGAAAATGGAGACACAACTACCTACCTACTAAGTACGGTTTACACTACTTACACTTGTAAACATTTATTAGTTATTAAATCATCCTAGTATTTTGGATGAAATGACAATATGTTATTGCCCAAAAAAAGGTTAATTAACTCACATTCTGTAACAGACTTGCAATTTTTAAGTTTCACTATTCTTGGAACTTTAGTTGCCAACTTTTTAAACTGAATTTATAATGTTTTTTTGTGTTATGTTATGTATAAATATGGAAAAGATGAAGAAGAAAAATAGATATAAATACCAGTAATTCCAAATATTTTACTTTTTACTGATATCCATGCCTAATTTTAAAATAACAAATTGCTATTATGGACAGCAATCATTTCAATAGTTGTATAGTAGGAACATAGTCTTACCAAATCCCTGTGTAACACCCAATTGGAATGTAAGTAATGTATCCCATCTAATATCTGATACAGCAGACTCTTGACCATGCCTTTGGGAACCATGACAGACTTCTTGTTGGCCTTCGCAGCTCGGTGGAACTTGATAATGTGCCACAGGTCATGTTCTGCATAGTCAAATAATAGCCAAACTTTTCGATCAGTATGTGAAAGAAATACCCTTATAAGGTTTATCACATTTGAATGCTTGAGTTCTCTAAGCAGCTGAAAAACAGTTATCAGTTAAAAATCAAGTATCACTTCTTAGAGATAAAAGGATATTAAATGCATAGCATGCTTAGTTAAAGTACTAGTGGTATAACTGATTTTATTTATAGCTTATAAGACAAAGGATATGGTGTACCAAAGGGTTACCAGGGCTTTAGGTTAGGTTAGGTTAGATTGGTTACCCTTTGATACACCCAGCTCATGACCACTTTAGGGGCTGTTGGAGTTCAAAGGCTTAATAAACTTACAATCTATATGCAATTTTCTATAAAAACTTGACTTTATATCCTTAGTTTTAGTCTTAATTGACTGGTTACCTGAAGTTTTATTACACACATTCACAGAGTTGTTGATACCTTATTGTACTATCAGTAGATAAAAAATATTTTGGTACGTACGGCGATCTCCCTACAGGCGGACATAGAAAGCCCAGTCCCTTCTATTTGCTTTAATGCATAGTCCTTGGTATCCGAGCTGTCTTTTCTCCGAGCTTTATATACATGTCCGTAGGTCCCACGACCAACTTTACATCCTTCAAAGTCAAACAGATCTTCAACTTTCGACCGCTCATTTTGAGTCTTTATTTTGAAGTCGTAGTCCATCATCACAGAAGCCATAGTCTTATTTTGAAAATTGTCACCCATTTTAACGATTTTTCTAAAACTACGATATTAAGAGCACTTTTTGTAGTTGATGCAATATTACACTTAACAGTTATTTATTTATTATTGGCTTATTAAATAATAAAAATACATTTTTACAATAAACTTGCCGATTGTTATAACTTCTATGATAGTAGGTACTTAGGTGATTTAGGCAGAATGATAATTTTGCAAAATTCGCAAATAATTCTACTTGTTAATCATATATCACAATGTATCATTTTAAATCAAGAAAACTCCGACGAACGATAAAACACAACCATCTTCAGTTAGGTTATGTACAGATAAGAAAATTTATCTCAAAAGTCAAAACTGAACAGCTGAGCGGGCTGAATAAGTAGTTGCCAGAAAATATTTAAAAATCAATCCTAATTTTATCCATGCCCAGAAAAATGCTGCTATCCATGTATTTTTAAATAATTTCGTACACAAGTAAGTCAGTTTGTTTGCGTTAATCTAAATGAATCGCTTAGTAAAATTGAGGTCATATTTAGTGTTTGTGGATTCATTTAAATAGGAACGTGACCACCTGAGCATTGACGTTAACTTGAAGTTGACATTTACATTCATTCCACAGATTGTTCATTCTTGTGATAAAAAAAAAAAAAAAAGCGCGGGAACTTTCGAACTGTTTGGGCGGCTTTTATAAAATATATTTTCAAAAATAAAATAAAAGTTACTTAATAGAGTTTATTGAAGTAACAAAGCGTTGGTTGAAGTCGAAATGAGTCGTGGAAGGAAGAAACGTAAAAGAAAGGAGGCGGATCCTGAAGGTTTTGCGGAGGCGGACTCGGAGCAAGACTCCGGTACCGATTCGGAATCTCTAGCGTCGCAAGAAGAAGTAGACAAATTTCTACCTTTCCGCATTCCAGACTATACCAGGTGTTATCCCGAAAATGGTGGTAACTTTGAATACATCGTTTTTTTAGAAAGTACTGATGCTGATAAGCCTATCGGCAACCGTGACCTGATGCCCTTGGCAAATGGTATTAAGAGGTATAACAAGGGAGTAAAACAGTTAAAACGAATAAATAAATCTAAGATTGGTGTTATATTTGAAAGGCCGGCCTTAGCTAACGCCGCTTTAAAGAACACATCGTTCCTAGAATTGTTTCGGATGAAAGCTTCAATCCCGGCTGCCGCCACGGAAGTCACTGGTGTCATCACTCACGTCCCGACAAACCTGTCAAACAAGCAAATATATAAATCACTTACTAGCAGCAAAAACATAGTATGCATTCGTCGTTTCATGAGAAGAATTTCTACTGATGGTGTAACTACTTTTCAGCCCACAAAGACAGTTTCAATTACCTTCTCCTGCCCTGTGCTTCCTGAGAGCGTGGACTTGAATAGCTGGTGGTTCGAGGTACGACCGTACATCCCCCCGGTAAAGCAATGTCTGCGGTGTTTGAGGTATGGTCACATAGCCAAGTTTTGCAAAAACTCAGTAAGATGCTCCATCTGTGGTGAAAGCCACAGTTATATATCATGTCAAACTCCTGCTGATCAAGCCGTCTGCTGTCACTGCAAAGGAAATCATATCGCAATTTCTTCTAAATGCCCTGTTAAGGAGCACAACATACAGCTTAATAAAGAAAAATACCAGAAAAGAACTTATGCTGATACTCTCAATAAGGATCATTTCCCTTCTTTAAAGAAAACTGACCAATTTCTATCACTTATAAATAATGATCAAATACTTTCAGTTATAACACAAACTATCGTGCAGCTTATTACTGCAAATAAAAATAATGACAAATCTATTTGCTCCAAAAATATCAAAGATGTTCTTCTAGAGACTTTAAAGAAATTAGATTCTGGTAAATTTTAATTTATTAGCTTTTATGGATACCTTGAATATAGTACAATGGAATGCTCAGAGTCTTTTGCACAATCAACATATTTTCTCTTATTTTTTGTGGAACAATAATATTCATATTGCAATAATCTGCGAAACCTGGCTCAAACCTAGACATAAGTTTAAAGTTCGTAATTATGATGTTGTTCGTTTAGATTCAGGTAATTCCCATAATGGTGTAGCCATATTAGTTCACAAGTCTATTTCTTACACTGTTCTTGATACATATTATGATGATTCATTACAAAATGTAGCGATTCGTATTCAATATGGTAATAACAAAAATCTTTCTATTATTAGTTTTTACAGCCCATCTAATTGCAGTCCATCTTTTTCTAAATCAAAGTTAAATAGACTTATTAAAAAATTACCGCAACCTATATTTCTTGCTGGCGACTTCAATGGTTTGAACACATCTTGGGGGTGCTCAACCTCTGATTGTAGAGGCAAAGACATTCTTGATTGCATTAACAACAATAATCTTGTATTTCTCAATGATGGTCAAATGACCACAGTTGGATCTCACATTTGGAGGCAGAATGCTCTTGACTTAACTATAGTTTCTCCTTCTTTGGCTTTGGAGTGTGACTGGTCAGTAAATGACGATCCTCTGGGCAGCTATCACCTCCCTGTAATTACAAAAATAATAATTAATACTAATATCGTCATGACTCCCAATATTGCAGATAGCATTCCTTTGCCCTTTTCTATCAATTACAACAAAGTTGATTGGAAAAATTACTCTGACAACATTAAATTATTATTTGGCAACTTTTTTATAGACAGACAGGATGCTTTACTTAATTACTCAAACTTTATCAATCTCTTACACTTAGCTCTTATGAACTCTTCTCCACATTTATTAAATGGACAGTCTAACAGAAATTCACCCTCTGACTTGTTTACTAAAACAAGCAAAAAGAAAAGAACTCCTCTCCCTTGGTGGAATGCTAACTGCTCAGCAGCTGTTGAAATTAGTAAAAAAGCCTATTTATTATTTAAACAGAATCCTTCTGAAGAAAATTATATTAACTTTAAAAAATTACAAGCTAAAAAGAAATACATAATAAGATTTGAGAGAAAAGCCAGTTGGAAAAGTTTATGCGAGTCTTTTAATAGAACTACACCTATGGCCTTAATTTGGACATATATGCGCAGATTCAATAAAAGTTATTCAAGTCCATGTAATTCAAATAGAAATCAATCCTGGATTTTTGATTTCCTTAAAAAATATACTCCAGATACCGTTGAGCCAGCTTTTAACGTAGATTCATTCCCTACTTCACCTAATCATAGGTATCTTACAAAACCATTTAACTTAGTCGAACTAACTGCAGCTATTTCATCTAGAAGAGATTCTGCAGCTGGTCTGGATGGTATTTCATATAAAATGTTAAAATACTTACCTAATCAATGTAAAATACTTTTATTAGAAATTTTTAATATTCTCTGGGAGAACTCTTTAATCCCTGATGCCTGGAAAGTAGACTGTCTTGTACCTATCCTGAAACCAAATAAAGATAAAACTCATTTTGATTCTTACAGGCCCATTGCTTTAACATCTTGTGTAGGTAAAATATTTGAGCAGCTTCTAAAACAAAGAATTGAACATTTTGTGGAGAGAAATTGCATTTTACCATCTAATCAATTTGGCTTTAGAAAGGGCAGGTCGTCAAGGGAGAGCATTGCCCACTTACAAATTGATATTTTTAAGGCTTTTCAGTCTAAACATGCTCTTATTAGTGTATTTTTTGATGTTCTTGGGGCATTTAATAATCTCAATCATCACATTCTTTCATCAGAGTTAGCTGCAATTGGTTTTCCTTTAAAAGTAGTGCAGTGGATTTTTCACTTTTTGCATGGTAGAAAAGTTTTTGTTAAGTGCAACAAGAGGCTTATTGGACCCAGATTTTCTTTTAAAGGTACATGTCAGGGAAGTATTTTAAGTCCCTTAATATTTACTCTTTATATCCATAGATTGAACTTAGTTTTAGGTCCTTATGTTTCTAATCTACAGTTTGCAGATGATCTAGTAGTCTACTGCTCTGGCAATGATGCTAACAATGTAAACCTGAATTTAAATAATGCTTTGAGTAATTTATCCTCTTATTTCAAACATCTTGCCTTAGATATAAGTAGTGAAAAATCAAAAGTCTTAGTTTTTAGCAAAATTGGTTCTTTTAAAGCTAAAATTTTTTACAACCATATATCACTCCCTATAGTAAACAATGTAAAATTTCTGGGTATTCTATTTGTAAGTAATCTATCCTGGGGTAAATATGTTGATTGTATAATTGCTAGAGCTCAAAAGGCTCTTAATGTCCTGAGGTCTCTAGCTGGGACATACTGGGGCTCTGACCCGAAAATTCTTTTATCTCTTTATAAGTCTCTAGTTCGCAGTCATTTTGAATATGGTTTTTTGTGTTTTTCCTCAAATGACAAGTTGGTTCAGAAACTGGATGTTGTCCAAAACAATAATCTCAGATTAATTACAGGAGCTATGAGAACAACACCCATTAACTCCTTACAAGTCGAGTGCAACACCCCACCTTTATTATTTAGATTTAAATATTTGAAACTCCGTTTTATTCTTAAACTTTTCTCTATAAAAAATCATCCTTTGATCAAGAAGCTAATTTCATTGCGTGATAGTCTTCCTGTTAATTCTCCGTTGTCTTCTAACATCCCTTTCATTCTCTATGAGTTTTCTTACATGCTTAATTTATATAACCAGCATAATATTCATAATTCTGGCAACTGGCTGTGTTACGAAAAAGAGTTTGATAGCACTTTTCACGAACTGGATATTAATGTTGATTGCAAACAGAAAGAACGACAAGAAGTCTACAATCTTATTTCTCAAGTACCTAATCATAAACATATCTATACTGATGGCTCGAAAAAAGATGATAAAGTTTCATTGGCATTTTATATACCTCATTTGAAATTTGGTTACGGAACTCAGATTAACAAGGAATCAAGTATTTTCACCGCTGAGGCGCATGCCATCCTTACAGCTCTAAAATTCATCCAAGATAGACCTGAATTGTGTTGGTTAGTTATCACAGACAGTATGAGCGTTTTAAAAGCATTACAGAATTATCAATTAAGCGCCAACACAAATTATACTATAATAGAAATAAGACACTTGGTTCAACATCTTTCAACTAGAAATGTTAGTATAAAATTTCTATGGACACCCTCGCATATTGGCGTTACCGGTAACGAGCATGTTGACTTTTTGGCACGTTTCATTGTTGACAGTGACAGCGGCAGCCCTGTTAACGATGTTGCCTTACCACACTCCGACTTGTTACCTCTAATTAAATATAAAATTAAAAAGGACTGGCTTGAGAATTGGCTTGAAACATTAACCAGAAAAGGCTCTTGGTATAGAGATATTAATCAAGAATTAGGTAAAACCCCTTGGTTTTCTAAATCGCATCAGTACAGAAGCAGGAAATTTTACAGCATATTATGTCGTCTACGATTTGGTCACTGTCGTTTCAATGCTCATTTGAATCGAATGCGTATTATTTCATCGTCTATATGTTCATACTGTAATAATAACTGCGTTCAAACTCTGGATCACATCTTTTTTGAATGTGCAGCATTCAACATTCAGCGACTATCATTATCCGCTGACTTATTAACAGTTTATGGTAGACCTGAAAACATCCCGCGCTGTATCCAAGACATTTTAAAGAATTTTGGAGTATATTCTTCCATCTTTGACTTTATTTGTAACACAATTAATGACATTTGACCTTTCATGAACTACGTGTTTTACGCTTTCACCGGATTTTACGCTTTTCATCGGATTATTCAAGACAAGTTCTTACAAACTTGACTATTACTTTTGAAGACTTGGCTTCGGCCTCACAATCCAGGATTTTACTATATATACTTATTAAGACATGGCTACGGCCTTAGAACTCAAGAATTAAGGATAATATTATCTACAAAGACTTGGCTTCGGCCTTAATTGAAATGGGATTACGAAAAAACCAGATACAAAGACTTGGCTTCGGCCTTACTCTAAATTGGGAAAAGAAAAATGTACAAAGACTTGGCTTCGGCCTTACTTCAAATTGGATCATCATAATTATCAAACTATGACTAGGCTGTATGGATTTATGTCCTTTGCCTTTCCCTCTGGGATAAAACAAGAAAAAAAAAAAATGTTCATTCTTGTATTTCTTGTAGTGAATTTCATTGATATTGCGTGTGATTTAAAGTTATTTCAGAATAGACGAAAAAGAAGATTTAACGTAGTTATGTAAATCTAAATAAGTGTTACTAGTGTTTATCCAAAATGCTTCGTCAATACTTTTCACGAGTAGTAAAATTCGGTTTAGTCGGTGGAGTCGCTATAGGCGGTACTGCGTTTGCCGTGAAATACGACTATGAGTCCTCAACAGTTGTTAGATTTACGAGAACAGTAGTCACAGCTATAGATATTGGGAGAACTTATCAAACTATGTTATATAGTAGAGACTGGGACGCGAATTCCAGCGAGTACCTGCAAGTTAAGAGCGAAGCCCATAAAATAGGCGCAGAGAAATTGCTTGAACTGTGCAAAGCCAATAAAGGTGCCTACATTAAAGTGGGACAACACGTCGGAGCGCTGGACTACTTACTGCCGAACGAGTATGTGACCACTATGCGGGTTTTGCACAAAGATGCACCCCAAAACAGTGTGGAAGAATTGTATAAAGTGATCAAAGAGGACCTTAAAGAGGACGTACGTATCACTCGCTTCACATACCACCTTTCTAAATTTGTATTATTCCTACAAATAGTTTTTATCATTTGCTAGTATCTTAGTTACAGAGGATATCTTAACTTAATAATATCTTAGTTATAAAAGATCAATTTAAGTGTTTTTAAAAATATTTAAAAATTAATTAAGTAATTAAGATTTGTAACAATTTTAAAGATTGAATTAAGATCTTGGTTGTTGATATAAACATCATATTTTTTCAGCCTGAAAATTTATTTACTGAATTTGAACCAGAACCGCTGGGGACAGCTTCGTTAGCACAGGTTCACAAAGCTAAATTAAAAGATGGGACACTGGTGGCTGTAAAAGTGCAACACTATTTTGTACGCCAAAACATTGAAATAGACTTGAGGTGGATGGAATTAGTTTTGAAAACTATGACTAAAATATTTCCTGATTTCCAAATGGATTGGCTTATAGAGGAAACGAAAAAAAATATTGCAATAGAATTAGATTTCTTACAAGAAGGAAAAAATGCAGAGAAAGTAGCAGAGTTGTTCAAAAACTACACATGGCTCAAAGTGCCTAAAATATTCTGGAGATACAGTTCACAAAGGGTTTTAGTCATGGAATATGTTCAGGGAGGACAAGTTAATGATGTCAAATATATAGATGTAAGTATAAATCCTGTTGTAAGCAAGTTGAGTAATAAACCTGGCTGGTTGCAATTGACTTATTCAGAATACACAGTTCAGTATTTGAATGAGGTGCTTTATAAGTTTTGATTTGTTAAGTCCCTCAGTCTGCTTATAAATATGATTGAGTAATCCTCAATAATGTTATAGTGTCATATTTACATTGTAATTGTTAATAACAATGTATTATGGTCTTATATTGGATTGAATGAAGTGCCAAAGTCCTCCTGTATCCCTCCTACACCTTCTTTAATCTTGATCATGCTACAATCATCTTGAATTTTTATGTTACTTAATGACATAATTGACTTTAAAATTTCAGCTTGTCCAAAAAACTAACTAAACTTGAACTTTTTTAGAGTCATAAAATAGACAGAGCAGACTTGTGCAGAAAGCTGGGTGACCTGTATTCCCATATGATCTTCATCAGTGGGTTTGTGCACAGTGACCCTCATCCTGGCAATATTTTGGTGAGGCAAGACCCTGGGGACAAGGAGGTATCTGTCTTCTTGCTGGATCATGGACTGTATGCGGTAAGTTAATTTGTGTAATAACAAATTCTACCAAAAACATTAATGTGAAACTGGGACAAATTTGATACAAAAAAACTACAGAATTATCAGCTTTGTCAATAAAAGAATTGAGATTGATACGGGTGCCAAGTTACTGGAGTTTCTTTAGTGCATGCCAGAAGAAATTTACATCTTTCCTCTCTTAAAAAACCTTTTATTAGTTTTCTTGCTACTGTTTTTTTTGTGTTAAATTATTTGTATTCATGAAATAACTTTAAAAACCCTAGCAGTACAAGCTTGCCAAGTTACAGTTGTCCAGATGCAATGTATCTAGATACATCATGGTGCATTACCTAATGGAAAACCATATTTCTATAAAACAATCAGTTTTATTTAAATCTGCTGTCCCCTGTCCCCTGATATATATTTATTTAATATGATATGTGTATGGTTTTTCACACTTGCCCTGTAGATTAGTGTAGATGCGCTTGTCCAAACTGATCTTAGACACTTGCATAGCTATAATACTTACTTAAACTCATTAACACCCGCCGTCCTCGCTCGGGTTCATCTAATAAGTTTTAAAATGTATCTTACTAACTTACTTGCTAAGGCGTATTGTGCATATTCAGGCGTGTACATAGAGGGCGTATATGGGTTAAAAGGCTGTGGCAGGATGAAGGTACATGTCATACATAATAGCTTATCGGGCTATTAGAGGGTCGACTAGTAATCATAAGGTACCTACCGAGTTTGAACCCCTGCGGTCACCATGTAACAATGAGTTTTTCTTATTTAACATTACCCACTCTTACAGCTCTTACCCATAACACATTACAAAACAAAAATAAGCGAAAATATCTATTTTCAAATAAGACAGAAAGGCAATGTCGTTTCGTGGGTGAAAAAGCTGGCACAGAACAGAAATTTAATGATGATGATGAATGTGTTATGGGTGAAAATTATAAAACCTCAGAATAATTTACTTAATCTCTGTAATTTTCAGAATCTGACTGATAAGTTCAGATATCATTACTCCAAGCTCTGGCTCTCGATCATATCGCGCGACCGCGAAGAGATGAGGATCCACTCGGAAGCTCTTGGGATCCGCAAGGAGCTGTACGGTCTCTTCGCGTGCATGGTATCTGGAAGACCGTGGGACACCATCATGAAAGGCATTGACAGGACAAAGCCATCGTCTGCAGAGGTTTGTGAGTTTTATTGACACAAAAAAAAAGTTATTTATGTCCTCAAAATTATATCATATAAAAAGGTTTAGTAAAAGTTACTGCTGTTGGATAAAGATAAAGAGAAAGATGTTTATTCAGTAAGTAGGGTGCATGGCCACATTTACACGTCAAAATCTGACAGCACTTCCCAAGAGGGGATCACTATTGAGATGAATCGCCACAAGAAAGGAAAATCAACAGGCAGTTATTCTATTATTCTATATATTTATTTACTAAACATATTAACACAATGATAACACCTAACCTAGCATTATACGTAAAACTATAAATGTAAAATAAAATATCAAGTATTAGTAGTTATGTATGAAAATATAAAGACGTTGATTACTCAGGACAAACAATACAAATTTTGGAAAGCTAAACAAGAAAAGAGTAAAAAGACCAGCTACTGGACCACAATTAACTACACTAAACATACTACTAATAGTCAATAGATTATTTTATTCCTTAAAAGCAGACAGTCATACTCTATGCCTCATGCCTCCTGCCAGTCTGGTGCATGTGTGATACCTTCTATTAATCATAATGTTTGATAGAAAACGAAGGTAAAATTTACAACTTGCAAATATCATTTTTTCTTTCATCAAACGTACTTACCTACTTCACAGTTAACGTGAGTGAAAGCTAAGACATATCTATGCCAATGTATTAGCAAATAAAAAATAACCACTTGTTTACCTTTTCAATATCTTTGTTTGGCCATTGCCGTAGTAGGACAGCAAGGCAAAGCAATGAATTTCGAACGCTATCGTGTTGCCTCTGTGCATAATTAAAATGACAAACCAAGGTAATACGACGACACGTTGGCCTAGTTGGGAGTGACCCTGCCTCCGAAGCCAGCGGTCCTGGGTTCAAATCCCGGTAAGGGCAGATATTTCTGTGACGAGCGCGAATATTTGTTCCTGAGTCTTGGATGTTTTCTATGTATTTAAGTATGTATTTCTCTATATAAGTATGTTTAATTATTTGTCAGTTTTGTGACTAAATTAGCCATATAAATGTATGGCTAATTTCGTCACAAAACTGATAAAAGTTAACGTTTTTTAACTTTCCTTAACTAGGGGTACACTATTTTGAAAATGTCCATACATTATTGAATATCTTAGCTTTATTGTGCAAAATGTGCTTACAGAATTATCAACAAGCCTTTTTAGAGTTATGGTAGGTATTTCTGTAGCTCTGCCTACCCCACTCTGGGAATGAAGGCGCGATGTCATTTGTGTATGTGTGCTATTTTTTTTATTTCAGAAAACCGAATTCCAAACGGAGATACCAAATTTCGCTCACTACGTGACTCAATGCTTGCAAACCGTCGACCGGCAGGCCCTCCTAGTTCTAAAGACCAATGACCTAATACGCAGCATAGAGTACGCACTTGGTATGCAGGAGAGGATGGTGGGATTCCTTGTAATGACGAAGTGTTGCATGGAAAGCGTGTACCATCAAGATTATAGGGTACGTACAGCCGCAGTATGTTAAACTATCGCCCTCGTGAATGATCGTCATCTTTAAAGGCGGACTTTTCTGGGCAAAATGTCATGTTGAAAGAAATCGAATTTTATTTTTTCCATATAAAAAACATTAAATATATAGCAATACAAAAGTGCACCTATTTTCATTCGTTGCATTTATTTGTTACCATTTATGAAATTAAATAATAAGGTATTTAAGCAACAGTGTAACCACTTAACAGAATCGACGACACGTTAGTCTAATTGGTAGGATGGTCAAGAGCTTTAATTGTTATGCCACTATGGAACCCTGTCATAATGACAGCGTTACTCATTAATTTTAGCTTTCATTCATGTGGTTTGAAGCTGTCATTATGACAGGGTTTCATAGTGGTATAACAAAGTCCTTGACTACCCCACCTTCATAGCTACCGATCCCGGGTTCAAATCCCTGTAATATATGTTCCTGGGTCTAGGATGTTTTCTATGTATTTAAGTACTTACATATGTATTTTTCTATATAATTAAGTTTATCGTTACTCATAGTACCTACACGCCTAACGCTTAGTTTGGGACTAGGTCAATTTGTGTGAATTTATTTTTCTCATTTTATAATTTATGTTTTGTGCTCAAATAATTATGTGTGTAACCTTCCATGGTTTCACCTGATGGTTCCAACGGAAGATCAGCGTTGACTTTAAAGCCAGCATTTCTCTGAGTTGGGACCATTTCGAGGCTTCATTCTTTTTGTTAAATATGTCACGAATATTAAATAAATCCATAAATTCGTGTTTATTTTCTACTCTAAAGTAATTATGAGCAAACTAGCAGCACCCAGAAAAGCTTGAAACATAATTAACTTGAACTTAACACTATGCAGTTCTAAACATTAATCTTCTAATTATACAACGTGTTACAAAATAATCCGTAAAAAGGAAATTAAAAAAGTAGTGTCAACCCTTATTAAATAACGTCAGTTCAGTATCTTACGTATACAGTATACTAGGGTTGACAGTACTTTCGTAATTTCTTTTTTACGGATTATTTTGTAACACGTTGTATATAAGGAGATACTCACTGAATGACTGACGTATCAACGCGCAACCCGAACCGCTGGGTCTAGAGATTCCAAATTTGGCTCGTAGGTTCCTTATGAAGTCTAGGGGTGCACTAAGAAAGGATTTTCGTTAATTCATCCTCAAAGGGGGTTGAAACGGGGTCCGAAGTTTGTATAAGGAAACAAGATTAGTTAGACTACATTAATTCACTATTCCTACCAGTAAATGAGTATATAAGTGATTCAGGTTTTTTCATAATTCAACCCCTAAAAGGGGGGAATGGGGTGACAGTCTGAAAATCAACTGGGTATTGTTTGTATGGTTTATCGAGCTAACTACGAAAACAACGATTTTAAAATCCAAGGTGGCTGACGTGAAATACCATCATCCCCTGTAGGAGTGCGATGGGGTTGAAATGTCTTAATAACAAAATATGGGTGTCGTGTTTATGGTTTTGGAGCAAATCGGTTGTAACAGACGGACCGAAAGACCTATTAGTGTTCAATTTTTTCCTTTAGAACGAGCGAGACCCACGTTATCCTAATAGGTTTTTAAATTTGTATTAAGTGCCGTTTCGATCGTCGTCAATCGGTACCCAGGAGAGCGCTGGCGGCGCGGCGGGACGGGAGGAAATTCATCCCCTAAGGGGTTAAAATAGGGGGTGTAACGAAAACTAATTCTACGCGTACGAAGCCGCGGGCGTCTTTTAGTTAATAATATAAATAATATTTTTCTCAAAAATCAGAAATGCAAACTATCAACATTGAGCTTTGGTGAAACCGTGGTGGTTATAGTGTGTTGTATGGTGTGAGTACTGTCCTTTGAAACGCAATTCGAATATTAAACCCAAAACCTGTATTTATTTTACACCCGTGTATATTTTCATTCACTCATTGGATCCAACTGTTGCAGCACTTCTGAAATTATGTGCTCTATGTTTGAACGTCGCATTTTGCACCCGATATTTTATACTTACCACTGACAGATTTCTTGCAATACAACTTTATAACAATCAATACATTTTGTTACAGGACGCCAAATCAACATACAGAAGACAATATCTCAACTTGAGATATTATTGGTCAATATTCTTCCTTTATGTATACACCATTTTCCTTGATTTAGTAGACACGGTGAAAACGAACACAATAGGTAAGGTAAAGGAAAGTGGCCCGTTGTTAAAATTATCAAACTAGTAACAGAGGCTTAATCTTAGTAGTCTTGTAATTAATTACAAGAAACTTCAACGAATACCAAATATCCCTATCACCGCCAGACGTTACGGTAAAAGGAAGATACGAGTATGACGTTCAAGTCAATCCTGACACCTGTTATTCAAATTGCAAATTATAACCACAGACCCAGGAATCTATATCCAGGAAGATAAATATGCTAATTGCAGTGGTCTAGAAATCAAATGTGGTAATAAAATATTATGCACTTCCCTTCTAGGCCATCCAAGCACTTACCACATTTGTCTTCTAGTCCATCGATATATAAAAATGAATAGCCGCAATGTATGTACGCGCATGACTTCCGAACGACTGCAGTAAATTAGAAAATTCTTCTTTTGTTGTTCGTTATTGTCAGGGGAAGGTTCTTTTAAAATTCCACCGGGAAATTCAGAAATTTGCAGCGGGGTGAAGCCGCTGGAGGGCCGCTAGTAGGGTATAAGTACTGTGGTGACAGGTGTCACGAATGATTTCTGCCCCCTATTTCACCATCCTGACAATGACAGGAGACAGGTGACATTTCAGTGTACATGGTGCAGCTGAGATAAATCCCACTGATTTAAAAGCTTATTAACTTTGCAATGTATAGTATAGTGAATTATCACCTGTCACCTATTAATGTCAAGATGGTGAAAAAGGGGGCTGACCTTCCTTTAGCTATATTATTTAATTTATGTACAGCATTAAACACCAAGGATCATAACATTACTTAATAATTATATATTATCCCAAATTCGTATTTTAATTAGATGAACTAAAGTGGCGGATGCTAATGCTAATTTGAAGAGTAATGATGCCTTGTTCTATTTAATAATGATGTTATTATATTTAATTTCCTCAAGAACTGAGATCCGACCCCGCCTACGAGGCTAACAGTGTGGGAATTTTGATTCCCGGTAAGGGCAAATATTTGTGTGACGAGCCTGAATCTTAGGTGTTTTCTTTGTGTATAAGGTACATTTTTCTCTAGAAAAGTATGTTTATTTATCGTTGAGTAGGACTCATAGTACCTGCAAGCCTAGAGCTTAGTTCGGGACTAATTGTAAGTCAATTTGTGTGAGATCGTCCCTGATATTATTTATTAGTTTCTCCTCACGGGACTGAGTAAGTGATTCATAAGAATTATTCTATCACAACACTATTTATTTCATTTAAAGCCTGCCATCAACTTCAGGCCATGTTAAGATGGGTACGAATTAGAGCAGCCTCGGGTTGAGGCACGCACGGCTCACCTATTTTGCTCAAATTCGTACGCGCTTACGCGCCGTGCGCGTGCAGCGGGCGAGTGGCGCGCGGCGAGCCGCCGATAGTCGGTCTTATGACCGTAATTTGAACGTGTATCCGAGCGTGCCGCGGGTTCTAACTTGTCTGTGAGCGAGGCGCGTACAAATTTGATAAAGTTGCTGAGCCGTTCCACCACCGAGGCGATTTCTTCTTCTTTTTGCTAATAATTCGGTGAAATATGATAAACGCAGCCGCGGCTGTCATCGTGTCCGACGCCATTTTGAAATGTCGGCTCGGGGCGCGCACGCTGCCTCAACCGCGCATGTTAATGCGCAACAATTTGACTCGCGATCAGCTCGCTGCGCGGGGCGAGCATGCCTCAGATTCGTACCCAGCTTTAAGAAGAGCACGCACTTCCTAGCCTTAATTTGCAGAGTTTCTTACAACCATCTTTTTCTTATAGATTCGATAGTTCATTTTAAAATTAAAAATAATCATAATGATGGCTGGCTATGGAATATCTGTGATTCCTTTTAGTTGTAGAGGCTTTTTTCCATAGCTTAAACTATAATATTTTTTATTCTATAAAGATACGCACAATCAAATAGCGTTGAAGTAATCAGTAATAGTCAAGTAGCGCTTTTAATCATTTAAGCGCGAGCGCACTTACAGCTTGGCAAAAACAAGCGAGAAAAGAGTTCGGAAATCAAGAAAAAGAAAGCGTTGCCAACATGGTCCAATTATTTGCCAGAAATTACTTGATACTTGATGTGGTGGTTACAACTCGAGAAAATTGCTCTTCCACTTGTCACCACGTCAAACTCCTTGCCAAGATATAAATGTCTGTAATACGAGTAGCATTACTTACCAAGTTCTGGTAACAGTAGATGCTCTCACTTGACGCTCGGCCATCCCTATCATATCATAATGGAGCTTCCACATATTGTGAGTGTGTGCAGGTCGGTAATAATAGCTCTATTGAAAATTTGTCTTTCACACTCTCACACTAAGCGTTTTATGTCAAATTGTCGAAATAGAAAGAAGTCTTGAGTTTTAAGAATGTTCATTGTTGTCTAGTGCCCTTAGTACAAAGCTTTCTAAGTAAGATTGTCCCCTAATATTTATTTACTTAGTCTAGTATAGATTTTCTACTAAATCTTTGTTTGATTCAGTTGTTATTGCGGTGAATGCCATGGCATTCGATGTATTCCAAATTGAATAATATATTTAACATAGGCTAATGGTGGATGGCTGTTGTTGGATTGGTATATATTAAACCTAATTTTTGTAAAGGTGTACCAAAATATTAAAAATAACTCGCAATATTTAGGAAAATTATGGAGTATATTTTCTATAGCAAAACACGAAATATAGATTAGAAGAATAGGATTTGAAATGTTTATTTTTCTATAACTAACTATTGCGATGTGTTATCGACTGTTAATGGAAAATAACGTTTGATTTTTTAAACGGAACAGTAACCAGTCTGTCTTGTTCTCGGCTTATCTTATCAGGCGGTTAGATGGAGAGATGGGTTCTTGTCCTACAATGGTTTCTATTCAACTAATTATCCTTAACCCTAAGCTGGCACATCCGATATTTTGCAGTAAGGTCTAGTGGGGTAAGTGCGTCAAACCAATATGGCCATATTTTTTTGGTATACTTGCCCCTTTGTCGGACTTGCCACATCTGACCTTATACTTTTCCAAGTTTATTTTTCAGTCATCTTGATATTGACATAGGTTACAGGTTACAGGTTTTGGCGGGCTCTTTTCCGCAACTCGATACTTATTTACTTATGCTATTGACGTAATCCACTTTATAAGTGAACAGTAGTTTTTGACCTTGTATTATTTATTTATGAATTTGATGTCTGTGTATGTATAACCAATTTCATTCCTTGTTATATTATGACGATATTCCATTTAGTACCTATTTCACCATACGATCTTAATTTTAATCAATGTTAATTGTCTGGTACATTTTGACAAATGTTAACGCTGTTACCGTCTGTTAAATGGTTAACATCGAATGGTGAAATTGTACTAAACCTTATATTGTATTAGCTTTAGTTAAACGGTATACAAAACAATTTTTTATTATGTTGCAAAGTCCATATATTTTTCCTGAAGGTATTTATTTTAATTAACTGCCTATAGAACAAAAAGAACTTAAGAGAGGTGCAGTCTACTCGTCTTGTTTGGATTTTGAAATATTTAATATAAAGCAATGGGTACGAATAATATTTTTCTATAAACAATATTGTTATCAAATACTACTGAATAAGCATTTATCTCTTAAGTTTTTCACCTGTAGAACAGTCGATAGCATACCTATACAACCATCGCGTCAAATATTTGTATACAATGGGCAATTCCATGGCAGAGTAACGTTAGTTACCAATCTAGCATTCTGCTTGTTTTTTTAATAGGCAAGAATTAATTTATTTTTATATGTACGTGTTTTAATTTATACCTAGAAAAGTTTTAGTATTAAAAGTTAAAAAAAAACACGCATTGAAATGGTAACTTTCGTTACATTATCGTGGGATTACCGTAGTCTATATTTTTAGTCTTGCAAAAGTGTATATGTTTATGACTGACTATCCCGTTTAAGTATGCTAAATATTTTTATTGGCTGACAATGTCTACTATCGACGATTATATCCAAGGCAAGCATAAGTAATTCCTAGTCACGGGTAGTCCACCTTTTACCTCAACCTTAACGTTAAGATGAGCTTACTTGTGTATTTGTAATAATTGTATAATACTGGGAATGTAAATAAAAATCACGAGTGCTCAAATTTTATATGTCTATATACAAAACATAACTTATGAACTGTAACAAGTGAATTAGAAACATGATAAGACAAATACATTTTCTAGATAAACAATAATCACTTTTATTTACGATCACAATTTATTAACTAACCTAGCTATGGTATTTTATTCTCCAAATCTGACAACTTGGTGCTAAGTGTACTCAAATCGTTTTGGATTTTCATTAAAATGTTCGTAAAGTTTTCGCGGCTCTTCCGTCCTTGTAATTTGAAAAACAAAGATGAAGTTGATATTTTGCACGACAGGTCGGGCTTCTTGTAGTCTGAATGCACGAACGGGCGGCGAAACGTTTTGTTCGTTCCCATAGTCGCCACAGACATTGATCGAGCTGTAAGAATTTTAATTTGAACGCCACAGTCTTCAGCAAGTAACGAAGCCCCAAAGTGCATCCGCAAGGACCCCACCAATAAGATAAGGTCAACCGATTTGCGTGCCTCGAACACTGTCGGTTATTCAGTTCCGTTGTCCTACGGTTCATAAATTTGCATTGTTTTTGCGTCTGAGGCACGCAAATTGCAGTTGGCTGTGGTGTTCAAAAGATTAAAATAACTGAAGTTAAAAACCGCAGGTAAAATATAGCCAGTGACTACATGAATATTAATAATAAAAATATGATAAATATCTGACATTTATTTTTGAGCCCAATGTTGGATGATATATTTTTACTGGTGATTATTTCCTTACTTTTTTCGCATTCGATTTGTTACTTAGTTTTCATTCGATTTGTGAAAATAATCCAATCGTTACATCGTGCCAAAGCTAACGTGGAATATCGGATATTTTGCTTTCATACAAGCAAGTGTAGAAAATCATAGAAATTGAAATACAAAACTGAAATTGTATTCGTAATCAATTTTGAAAATGTTTCTTAACCCTTAAAGTTATTATTAGTAGGTATACAATCCTAAAAATCAAATGAGGACTGAAGTAAAAAACATCGAGGCTAGATTTAAGTTCTTTTTTTAATTTGGCGACTTAGTGCCGTGTTCACCAACAATTAAACGGACGATTAGCAGTTTAACGGGTGTCAGATGTATTGATTAACAGCCGATTAAGACTTAACCGTCCGATTAATTGTTGGTGAACACGGCCCTTAAATGTTAATTTAAACCGGTTGTTATAATAACCTGGCTCCAACTGACGCGGCCGCAGTGAAACAGCACTGTCGTTCCTTAGAGCATGCTATTTATGGAAGAGGAACCAGGGGTCTGAATAAGTTACCTAGCTTATTTACCTAAAGGTGAGTACGAATTAGAGCAGCCTCAGGTTGAGGCACGCAAATCTCACCTATTTGGCTCAAATTCGTACGCCCTCACGCACTGTGCGCCAGCAGCCGGCGAGCGGCGCGCGGCGAGCCGTCGAGAGTCGGTCTTTTGACTCAAAGGCGCCTCGGTGTGCGTGCCTCGCGTAATTTGGACGTGTATCCGACCGTGCCGCGGACAGAACGACAAGTTCTAACTTGTATGTATTGTAGTATGAGCAACAATTTGGCTCGCGAGCAGCTCTCCGCGCGGGGCGAGCATGCCTCACGTTGAGCCGCTCAGATTCGTACCCGTATTTTCATCTCGCTTTATACATAAATTAGGTTAATACGCACTTGTAGTTTATTACATAAGTATAAATAACCCATGGGGTCGAACTGAATCGGTCAGAATCCCATGTTTAGGTAATACTACTTATAGAGAGAAAACGTGTAAAGGAATTAAACGACGTGTTTAGCCTACCTAGTTGGTATTTGATAGTGACCCTACCTACGAAGCTTGCGGTCCCCGGGTATTCCCGCGGGTTTCGGACCGTTATGCCCGTTTCCGTTCCCGTCACCACCGTTTTTTTAATAACCCGTTTCCCGATTAAGGTCTATTTGTGTTAGATTTTCCCGTGATATTTTATTTAATTTTTTACTTACAAAAATCTTGATCTAACTTTTCGTGGTGAGCCTTCTGCTCGGAAACATCACTGCAGGCTATTTCGGAATCACGTCCTTCGATGCCAAGGGTTATCATGTTGTGGAGCTTTGAGTTTGCTGCAGGAAATAGCATAAACAACCATTACCTAGGTATTAATATTTATGTGCATCATCCAAATCCATTTAGCAATTTTAGCGTGACCGAGGGACAAACATCCAAACATCCTTACAGACTGTCACACTTCTTATAATATAGTAGGACGAATGCCAAAATAGGTACAGTCTCCATCAAATATACCTCCTCTACAGGGTGCTCAAAAATAATTAGACATGCACTCCTTGACAATAGAGTCGTTTTGAGATATTTGTGAGCACCTTGTTCGCTCTGTACTACGTGTTACATGGCTTCTTGTCACTAGAACAACGCTAGGATGCCGGCTCAAAATGAATGGAGCGAAGGACCACTTAGGTTAAAATCCCTTGACGTGATATGCAGACTGTGGCGTTTATCTGTAAGGTGTAGGTTGCATTGCATATTCAAAGCTATACGTTGTAGAATATATGGGTAATATTCGCAAAACATGATAAGTATTCGTAAAACATGATTACATTTGTAAATAGTGGAGTTAGTTGATAGATTGTAGGTAGATTTAGGTTATGTTAGTTTAACAGCAGGAATAGAAGCTCCGCGACATTGTCTAATTGATGTCTTGCTAATGTTTAGCCAATATCATGTTTTGCAAATATTATATCATATTACCATACCTATTGGATTCGAAGGCCACACTTCCAGAATGAAAGGGTGGTGTGGATCGTTTCCCTTACGCAGCTCAGTTAGCGGTATCTCCACATCGTTGCTCTTGAGAACGATTACTTCCTCGCAGAAATCCGGCAGATCGAGGATATGCCACACTTTCTGGCGCAATACGGAGATGGATGCAGTTGGTTTCACCGCTAAGTATCGTAGGTTGTCATCGAGAACTGCGGACAACGTTAAGTCCTAATACCAGCAGGGGGTGATTCTCTTAACACAGCGCTGCGCGAACGCAAAGATGAACGTAAAGCTCCGCTGGGCGACAGAGCTCTGCTGCCTAATTGAGAAGGCATTCGCTAAAATAGAACCCGTTCTACGACATTTACATTAAGCGCATCGAGAGTGTACTAAAGAGATTTTTATGGCATCTTACATATAACGCAAATCCTGCTAAAAAGCTACGATCTTATAACGACAGACTGCATTATTTTAATGTCTTCGCTTGCCGATAGCAGACCTAGTAATTCGTTACGCATCGAGAGCAAAAGGGATATCAATTGACGAAGTTCGAATTACGGATTTCAAAGTAGAGCCCCAGCACACCGGCGCGATTGCGAATCCGTTCGCGGCCGGTCTGGGGAAGGAATGGTTCCGATGTTGGCGGCCGGGTCACGCGACTGCTTAGATTAATTAGAAAACAAAAAAGCGGCCAAGTGCGAGTCGGACTCGCCCATGAAGGGTTCCGTAGCAGCAAGTAACATAATATAAAAGTTCGTTGTAGCTTTGATCAATGTTTTTATGACGTATTAAAAAAAAACTACTTACTAGATCTCGTTCAAACCAATTTTCGGTGGAAGTTTGCATGGTAATGTACATCATATATTATTTTTACATTTATCATTCCCTTATCTTAGAAGTTACGGGGGGGGGGACACACATTTTTCCACTTTGGAAGCGTCTCTCGCGCAAACTATTCAGTTTAGAAAAAAATTATAATAGAAACCTCAATATCATTTTTGAATACCTATCCATAGATACCCCACACGTATGAGTTTGATGAAAAAAAAATTTTTGAGTTTCAGTTCTAAGTATGGGGAACCCCAAAAATTTATTGTTTTTTTTCTATTTTTGTATGAAAATCATAATGCGGTTCACCGAATACATCTACTTACCAAGTTTCCACAGTATAGCTCTTATAGTTACGGAATAAAGTGGCTGTGACATACGGACGGACAGACGGACAGACATGACGAATCTATAAGGGTTCCGTTTTTTGCCATTTGGCTACGGAACCCTAAAAACTGCCTTCAATAACGCAACTAATAACTTCTTATCTAATTGTATAATAGATCAGTCAAACTGAAGTTTGGCTAGGTACAGTGAACAGCAAAAGTTTGATCATTTTAGTACTTTAGTACGTAACAATAGTGCGACAGTTAGAATATGGCCAAGTAGTGAAAGTGACAAGGTACTAAAATGATCATCTACTTTTGCTTTTGACTGTACCTAGAAATATTGTGCGACGCCGACTTCCGTTTAACAGACCTATACATAGCATTTGAAAAGAAGATATTTTTTGCGTTTTATAAGGTGGTTTTTCTTTTTTTTAAACATTTTATTTTATACTTTTTTAGTGATTATAATATGCTGTTATATGTGTAAGCCCACTTCTCAATTGATAAGAAACTAGGTCATTTCAAGCTCGCCGCAAGAAACCCATAAATTCATAGTGCATCTATTTTAACCATTTAAAATGTGCTTCGTTATAGGTGCTCGACTATATTAATCGAGATGAATGCAAATGATGGGCTTGTTAGTGTACTAAAATGGCTACGATAATCGGTAATTTGAGGAGTTCCTTCAATTCCTCACGGATCACCTCAACAGATACCGACTTGACAATTGGGAGCACCTCGGAGTAGGTTTCTCAAAATCGATCCTTAATTGACGGAAATCGGTGAACTTACATGAAAAAAATCATACAGTGGAACATACCTAGAACCTCATTTTATAATGTCGGTTAAAAATATTTAAAAGGAGCACATGCTAAGTACCCAACCGACCGCAACGTCGCGCGACCCGGTCGCCGTAACTCGGGATCATTTCTTAAGAATATAATATATTTCGCTAGAGTAGCGATAGCGATATAAACTTCCTAGTCCGGAGGCTATAATGTTCGCAAGCTATAGCTAATTTAAACTATATAATATTATGTCAACTTGGACCATAACGCATGTATACCCTATTTGGTATTTTTTACTATTTTTGACGCACTTTACGGACGACTTTGTGCCTAACATCATAAACTAGGTATTCACTATTACAAATTTGGAGAATATCTAGCATAAATATATGAAGTACTTACGACCTAAATCGTGCCGGTGAATTATAAGAAACGATATAACATCTTTCTTGAATAATTTCGCAGGCACCTTTAGAAGTCTCACCAACGACATTATTTTAGGGTAAGTAAGTATTATATTAACATGACACTCGGTTAAGACAAATTTAAAAATTTCACATTTCTCGGCATCCTATCACGTTACCACCATGTCAGAACTATGTCATTGATCAATCATCACAGATTATACCTAAGTGTATGATGTTATCAAGCCCTTGACGTTGTGGGCGAGAATAAAACCTGTTTTAAGAAAGAAAGCGTTTCCATTAGGTATCTATGTCTCTATCCCACCCAAGAAAAAAGTAATTTTGTAAATTTTAGTATACCTACTTAATAATTCGGACAAAGTAGAATGATCCCTGCGTCAGTTCTTTTCAAACACCTGATTTCAAACACTTACTTAATCTACTAATAAGTAGGTACCTGCACTCGCACGAAAATCATATTTATAAAAAAGGTAATAGTTTTGGTCGCTTCATCTCATTGTAGGTACCTACAACTTGTAAGAGCGGCAACACGGCAATACGCGTCTCCGGGCGGCGCCGAGTTTTGCTCCTCTCATGTCAGTCTACTGTCTGATAGCGGTGCCTCAGGCGCCGCAATAATCTCCTGGCCTAACAGGCGCTGACACTCCGGGCGGCAGCACCAGCCGCAAAAAGGTTGAAACCAGTGTAAGTAATTAAAGCCCTGGCCGCCTAGTACGAAACTGAGTGTTGTTTGAAAAATAAGTCGTGGTAGGTACCTACTTAATGCTTATATAAAGTTTGTTTTTAATATCGTTTGGAAATAGTACATTACTGGAGAGACCAGTAACGGAGCCTTCCGGACAAGTATGAGTTAAAAACCTGAGCTTGGGCTTTGAACGAGGGCTTTTATACATAAGAACGAATTCAGGAATCTGCCAACCACTGTAGAGCTGAATGCTAAGTTTTTCATGTAAATTAAATACGTTATACATAAAAATATATGTATTTTAATTATAAAAAAAAAAAAAAAATTTAATGGTGTTCCTTTTAGCGATTGATCAATTACATATTCTACTATTTCACCCCCTTAAACACCCACTTAATTCTGACTATTTTGTTATGACTTCATTGTTATTTGTCTCTAGACTTCTCAAATATTTTACCTCACTCTTCTTAAGTGTGTTATTCTTTTGCCTCTTCATAGGTCAACAACAATGCTTCAGTATCATAAATCAAAACATAATCCATCAAATAATCTTTATATCTTTCAGGTAATCTTCGTTCATTACTAGTTGAATTCTTCTATTCTTATTATTGTCCACGACGTTGACAATGCCCATTCATATCCCTCTACTCGATCTTCAACTTGTTCGCTATCAAAAAAAACTTTATTTCCATGAGAAAAAAAAACATCAAATTTTAAATCATTTCTTAGTGTCTACATTATTTACACCAAATCTTGTTCTTCCTTCATCATTTCCTTTAACATCACTTTTTTGAGCTTCATTTGTTTCATTTTTATTTGTTTCATCTTCATTTGCTTCGACTTCATTTGTTTCTCCTTTATTTTTTTCACTGCTTAATCGTCTTTGATATACTCTCTTTCGAACACCCTTATTGTTTATACTTTTCACATTATCACCTACTTACATTTCTGATTCCTTCCTCCTTCCTTTCCGATTTTCAGCTTCTCTACTCTTCTCGTGATCATGAATAAACTTCTTCCCTGATTTACATCTTCTCGATATACTCTCTAAGATTACTGCTTATTGTGCTCTCCCTTATTAATTCTTGTTCTTTTTCGTCTAACTGCCTAAGTCCTCTAATCCTGCTATTGTTTTCTTCTCCATCTAAATAAATGCCTTGCTCCTCTTCATTTATTCTGACATCTCTCGTTTTATAATTTTTCTCTCGTCGCCCACCCATATTTTGTAACTGTTTCTTACATAGTCAACCAGAATTCCTCTATTGCATCTTTCATCAAGTTTTCGTACGCCAAAATTTATTTTATAGTAAGAAGTTGAACCATATCTTTTTATGTTCGATAAGTTTGGTTTGATGTTAAACCACATCTCGATCGGCGTTTTATCTCTTCCTTCCATGGGACTTCGGTTGACTAGGAAACAAGCAGCCAGAAGAGCTTCTCTTCATAAATAATTTTAAACACGACCGTCGAATATTAAGGCTCTTTTCCTTCTAATAAAGTTCTATTGAGTCTTACAGCTTGACCATTTAATTGCGGTGTATAAGGTATTGTTAAATTCAAAACTATTCCTTTGGGTAACAGGTCTTGTTGGTACTAATGCCAAAATGCATAAATGGTTGAGATGTAATTTTGTCAAAAAGTACAAAATGTTTGTGCCACCAGGTCATTTTGTCTGAATATTTTAAAGGCAAAATATGCTATGGACAACATTTCTTTTAGTCAAAATGTTTAGTGCATAGAATTCATTACGGCTAAATTGTCAATTTGTCTGAAAGTTTTCAGGACAGAATACTCTGTGGCCAAAATGTACAAAACGTGATTGACTAAATGTGCTCTAGTCGAAATGTTTTCTCGATAGAATGAATTACGGCTAAAGTGTCAGTTTGTCTGAAAGTTTTCAGGGCAGAACACTCTGTGGCCACAATGTACAAGACGCAATTGACTAAATGTGCTCTACTTGAAATGTTTTCTCGATAGAATTCATTAGGGCTAAAGTGTCAGTTTGACTGGAAGTTTTCAGTACAGAATACTCTGTGAGGGGGCCATTTGCAACGTTAAAAGATGGCGGACGTGTGATTTGTTTTAGACTTTAATTTTTGGGTAATTAGGTGTTCAAAGTTCTTTTCTGATAGTGATTTGTACTTTTTATGCCTTTGTGTCGCACAGTGATTGAAGACTTGGACTTATTTCGTGTATCTGGCATCTTTCTTCTCGTTTCAAGTGGACTCGCAGTGGTGCAGAGCAGAGGTTAAAACTATCTTGACCTCTGACCTACAAATCACCGTACAACGTTGCCCCCAATCTTCCTAGAGAAGATTGGATTGTGTTTTATTGCTATATTGATTTATAATTATATATACTTACTTGACACTGGCGAAATCACTTCACGTGGAAACGCCATATCCCCGCGGTAGTAGCTGTTCAAGTCGCCGCGGGGGCAAAGAAAGAAGAAGAATACTCTGTGGCCAAAATGTACAAAACGCGATTAACTAAATGTGCTCTACCCAAAATGTTTTCACAATAAAATTCATTATGCTGCTTATTTATTTATAACTAAGTATTATGGCCATTATGGGACTACTCTACCTGTTGAAATATTTTAAAAATTGTTAACCAATCAAATCACGTAGCTATTCGGTCAAGAAGAGATAGCTTATTTATCTCTCTTCTAATGAAAGTTGGCTGATGAAATCGGTCGTCTGGTCCTGCTTTACATTTAACGACTTATTTTTTTTTATTGAAAACTCTTTTGCCACATTAAGACGGTATAAGTACAGTCGAAGTCACAAATATATAAACGTTCCCAAGACGCCAAAAATATATACTTACACACCTCTATGCCACTGAAACTAAGGTATGGATTATGTAATCATATATGACGCCCATAGTGTATGTATAGATATCAATGTGGTATATGCCTTCCGGCTCTACAATGTTTTTTTTCTGTCTTACTGACTTTTCATAAAAACTGAAGAATAATAACAAAACATTGTTAAATTATGTTTATTATTTCGTTAACATTGGTAACACAATCTCGAGCCTTGCGAGGATAATTAAAAATAAAGAAAAATGCCACTGCTTTAAACGTTTGTCAATGGGATAAACAAAAAATAACGTTCTTAGTTAAATCGATTACGTACTTATCTGCACTATACATTTCAAAAACTGAATACGCGAAATTTCTTCATTTCCTAATTGGGTCAATAATCTTCTGTATTTGTTTTCAAAAATGATGTCCGATTTTCTTCTTCTCTGTTTTTCAAAAAGAGAGTTCGTAATACGCGAATCTTGATATTTCGCTTCTTTCCTTAACAAATCAACAAATGTAAATAAACTGCACTTGGAACGCATTCTCTTTTTTAATCGGCGATGCCAAACCTCCACACTATTGCTGGTACGGTGTCGCTGGTTACAAGTACTGACTTCTAATAGCAGATTTTCCGATAGCCACTGCCTCGTAAAATATGTTTCAAATGCTTCTATTGCTGCAGTTTTTTGCGAAACATTATTGATAACTTCCGTCCACCCTGCATTAAATGCATTCGCCGGAAGGAGGGGTAAGTAAGATGTAAGTTTTATGAGGTTTTTGCCATCTTGACTCGTATCTAATTTCAGTTGTTTTCCTTTTTTCCAAATTGCCCTATTGTAGTGAAAGAAACATCCTGATATGTCGCACTCTGGATATACTGCATTTACTCCATTTATTTGGGCTCTTTCAAAATCGCATTTATATTTTTGTATTGTGACTTTTAGTTCGTCTCGGAGGAAACTAAATAGACGCACGTATGTTTCTGTAGTTTTGTTAGGCAGCAATGCGTATATTACAGGCACTACGTTTATCTCCTCACTTGTACTGTAATAATCTAAATGAATTGTAAATAACTGGTGAAAAGGATCAGGTGCCAACGCAAAAGTTCCGTCACCAAAAATCGTTTGATGATTTGCACAAGCATTCAATATCTTCAGAGCCATTTTGGTTCCGAACACTAAAATTTTATCTTCAACGCCATCCTCCCACAACAGAAAGTTGTCCTTTAATATCGTAGGCAACTACTTCTTCCAGTTTTCTAAACATTGTTGCATTTACTTGTAGAATATTTTTTCTTGCTCTATAAAGCGACCGCCTTTTCATTTCAAATTTTGGCTTCATACAAGTATCAGAATTGTCATCATCAATGAAGTCATTTTCAAAACATTCCTCGAAAATTTCTTTCACCGGACGGTAACTTTCGCAAACTTTTTGTTTACAATGTTGATTGGCTAAGAAATTAAAATTTGCCGTAGAAGATGGCGAACATGTATGCTGACTTTGTCTTAATACATGAATTGTATCTTCACTTATTGTAAGAGACGCTCCGCATAAATCCCGATTTACGCATTTCCACAGAGTTGTTCCACTTTTATTAGTATTACTAAAATCAAATCGATGCAAACCATATAAAGCACTCCTTTTTCCTTTTTGGTTTTCACAATAAATCAACTCGTGCTCTTCTTCTTTCTTTGCCCCCGCGGCGACTTGAACAGCTACTACCGCGGGGATATGGCGTTTCCACGTGAAGTGATTTCGCCAGTGTCAAGTAAGTATATATAATTATAAATCAATATAGCAATAAAACACAATCCAATCTTCTCTAGGAAGATTGGGGGCAACGTTGTACGGTGATTTGTAGGTCAGAGGTCAATATAGTTTTAACCTCTGCACCACTGCGAGTCCACTTGAAACGAGAAGAAAGATGCCAGATACACGAAATAAGTCCAAGTCTTCAATCACTGTGCGACACAAAGGCATAAAAAGTACAAATCACTATCAGAAAAGAACTTTGAACACCTAATTACCCAAAAATTAAAGTCTAAAACAAATCACACGTCCGCCATCTTTTAACGTTGCAAATGGATCCCAACTCGTGCTCGTCCATTGTACCGAGAATTATGACACGGAAAAAATTTAACATCATCGTTATTTCGTTTTCTTTCAAGTGGTATATTCCATTGTCAAGTTTCAAGGAGTTTCTATCATTCACACTTACGATCAATTCAAAGAGCAATGATAAACATAATGTGTCATTAGTCAAAAACATAACGAAATAAACCTACTTTTTTCCAACCTCTACAAAAATGCTTGATATTAGCACATATTGTCAACGGCACTTTTTAGACACCTCGGTTTCATGACATCAAAACATTATGTCATTTGTACATTATATCATGTTTACATTTACATACTTTTTGACGGTTGTACATTTTAACCCATTGAACATTCCGGCACTTGTACCATCATTACCCATTACCATTTTGTCGTTTTTTCTTACAAACATGTTGACATTAATATACTTTTTGACTTTTGTACAATTTGACAAAGGGATTTTCAAACCCATTGAATATTTTGGAATCTTGACCATTTATCTTTTTGTACGTTTTGTCTCTCATACAATTCGGTTCTTAAGTTTTTGTGACATTTAATTGTTTTGTCTTTTGCTCATTATAACATGTTTACATTTAGGTACTTTTCGACCGTTGTACATTTTGATAATGAGACATTTTGAACCATTATACATTTAGACATTAGTACCAACAAGACCTGTTACCTTCCTTTGTAATGTCACGGCCGCTCTGGTTGCTAGTTTTATTTTGTCAACAAGCACTTGGCTGCTAGGGTTATTATTATGTTGAATAGGGTTAACTATTTTCGCATACGGAATTCACGCCGCTAAAATTATCCTTCATTGTTGTTTCTGGGCCCATAACCTGTAGGAGTGATACAGGTGGATCGTGTTTATACCTAAGCAGATTAACCTGATTAACAAAGTGAGTGACTTAACAAAGCAAAACTGTTAAGACCCTTTATCTCGGGAACGCATGGAGGGAGGTATCGAGTTGAAAGTAATAAAACTTTAACGTAAAAAAAAAGATACGGCTGTTCATGCCGCAAAAAACGTTATTTCGACAATCTCAAGGGAATCAAACTTTGTAGGGTACTTCCCATAGACCTAGATCCTGAAATTTGGCAAGAAGGAAGGTTTTACAGAGCAAGTAAAGGAAAATATCCAAAATTCGTTAATTTGTTTCTCCACCACTAAAAAAATCGCGATTGCAAACTTATTTGCAATTAGTTAACTAATCGCGACCGATATCGATGTATGGAAACAAACGTTAAAACGTTGTTTCTTGCGTTTTTGTAGGTGGTTACTTGATATTTTTTTACATTTCAATAGGATTTATTAAAAAAAAACGCACCCATTCTTTGGCAAAATGTATAATTATATATACTTAACTAATAGTGTCGTACTCCATGAAACAAATGTTTATTAAGGATTACTTCGGACTAATTAAATCTAAAGGGTCTTCATACAATTTGACAGCTTGCAAGGCGAAGAAGAAGGTAGTCGGTGTAACCCAGATCCACTTGTTTTGAATGAAATTGTAAAACATACCTAAAACCGCCTCCACGTGACAGCCATCTGTAAAAAATGCCAAGAATTTAATACCGTAAAACGGGGAGAATAGGGACACAACCTTAAATAAGCATATGTTAGTTACTAATTGTAAGACTGGAATAATTTCCAATAGAACTTGACGTTATTTTAATTTAATAGGTACATGTTCTTACTAAATTTCTAACAACTACAAGTTACGCCTTATTTTAGGTTGTGTCCCTATTCACCCCTCTTTATGGTACGTTTACACTACAACACTATACACGGTACACTCGATGTAAACACTGAGTGTACCGTGTATAGTGTCGTAATCTGTCCTTTACGGTAATTGTAATTAGGTACATTGATTGAATATGAACTTTGGAGTTTGGCGGGTGGTAGTACCTACCTACTTTACCCTCCACCTCTCGGTACCTTTCTTTACCTACAGTTTTAGTGAGTATTCATACATCATATTTTGTCCGGTGCGTCCGTATTTATCTTGCTTTCTCAGTTATCTTTAGTACCAATCCTAACAGCTATATCCGAAAGCAAGATAAACATGATTAACCAACACGTGGTACCTATAGGTATTGATTTTCACTACATCGTCTACATCTGACAGACGAACTCGGTAAAGTTGCAATCGACCGTGTTGTTCAAAAGGTTAATTGATTTTGACCGTCATTCACCTACACAGCAAATTAAGTACCTACTTAGGTACTTAATATGTTAACTGAAATAATTATATTTAAATGCAACACAAAATATGCATTTATATTGTAGTTTTGCATTGATTTTAGAAAATTAAATAAAATTTTGGTAACTTTACCGTTAGTGTTATAATAAAACATCCTCCTGTATGTGATATTACGTCACTTTCACGTCAGGCGGCACCAAATGTGCGGGATCTGTATATCAGTCTTCCTCACACACCAAAGCGCAGTAATGCAAACAATGCTACTAATGCTACGACCACATTATATATGTATTAATTACATCACCAGCCCCCTATTTCACCATTCCGACAATGAGAGTAGAGATTGCTAACCGGACTGATTTTCAATCCGGCCGGCTCCGCCCGGATCCGACAGGATTGGTGTCGCGGTGTTAATATTAACAAAGTTTTCTATTTTCTCAAGTTTTTAGGGTAATATGAGAAATGAAGGAATTACAGTAAAGAAAAGATCATTTTTAAAGTTTCAGAAAATCTACTTCTTATGAGGTAGGTAAACACAAAATCACAGGTACGCAAACTTAAGTTTCATTCATTACCCTCCCTGGCTCACCATAAAGTAAAATTGGCCGTCGCATCGGACCGATCGCACGGCACGAGTCAAGCCACTTTCAAATATTTCGTTGATTAAATTCAAAAGGGACACCAAAATGACTCGCAGTTTCGTTTAAAATCAGAAAGCTTCTAACGTACCTAAGTTTAAATAAAATATTTTGATTTTTGGTTTTGGATTAGAATGTGACCTTTTTGATTTAAGCAGCGATTTACTTTAATTCTAGTACCTATTGTTGTATGTAAGATTCCGTGCCGTGCCGTGCTGTAGGTATTACTCGTGTTTTCGCACTTTATTTTGCTCTACCGGATCCGGTCTGAATCCGGTGATTTTTACCGGATCCAGAAGCTCCCAAAAATTGCCGGATCCGGCCTGATTTTGGATCCACCGGACCGGATTGCAATCCCTAAATGAGAGGTGACAGTTGACATTTCAGTGTTCATCGCGCATCTTATTTGAAAGCCAGATGTATTTAGCGTGTTAACTTTGCAATTTATACCTTGTCATCTGCTACATGTCATTGTCAAGATGGTGAAATATTCAATTTCCAATCTGCCTGTAAGTAACTTAAGTAACTTCCTACCTAGATAGCTTTTCGGCAGTGGGACTTACCTATACCTACTTATAGACTAATTAATAATAATATCACAGGACAATCTCACACAAATTGACCTAGTCCCAAACTAAGCTCTAGGCTTGTACTATGGGTACCTACTAGACACGATAAACTTACTTATATAGAGAAATATATATGTACTTAAATACATAGAAAACATCCAAGACTTAGGAACAAATATACTTGTGCTCATCACACAAATATCTGCCCTTACCGGGATTTGAACCCAGGACCCCTAGCTTAGAAGGCAGGGTCACTACCAACGAGGCTAGCGTGTCGGTATTATGTAGGTATGTAATAAAAACACATTGCAATTTTACGTTCTTGTTTATTTGACCATTTCCCCTTTTTTCGCCTTGAAATATTATATTAAAAGACCGATAAGACAAATTCAAATAGGTAATGCGATTCTATTTGGTGGTAGGAATAGGAATACGAACTACTATGCCCAAACCATACGAAAGACAAAATATGTCATGATGACAATGGTTAAAGCGACGTAAATTATTAAAAGAAAGAAGATTTCAGACTTACAATTCAGAACAGTACCTAACGCTTAAATTTATTTTCCAACTTCAGAACCTTAAATACAAAATTACTTTTTTACAATTTTTAGTGTAAAGAACGCGATACCTATTCTAGTTATAAAAAAAATCAACGGAAAAACTTAAACAATGTGTAGAACTTGGTAATGTAATAACATTAATTAAAAGCCCACACCTCAGATAACTCCATTAACGACCATTGCATGGTACATCTACGAGTATAACAATTAAAGTTACCTAGACACTTATTTGGATGACAGGGCCTGACTGGCTTGGCGTGGTTAAGGTTACTCACTACTTACGTACGTAAGGTATGGTAGGTACCTGTATAAGGTACCTACCTACCCTAGCACCAGTTTACGTTATAATATGTGGTTCAATTATTAAGGGATGTTTATGTTTGTGTTTGTTGATGAAGAACTTTGTATATTTTTCACCTCTTACATACAAGTGTTTAAAAATAAATAATTGATTGAGTAGTTACAATAAACTTTGACCTTTAAGTGACCTTGCTTGAGCATTCATATAAGACAAATTTTTAGGGATCCAATCTCAGTAGGTAACGTAAGAGTAGGCATGTCAACACTGGCAACACATTGGTAAATGACAACTTATCTTGTAGACACTGCGGAAGTTGGGACAAAACCGGTTCAGCAATAGACACCATTATTAATGTTGGTTTTTTAAATCTGGATATTTAGTACCACGTAAGTAAAATCCACATAACTTCGAGAAAAACGCTTTTAAATGTTATGGTAGCGTACTTATTCGATGGCTCTATTGAGGTGTTTAATGGTCTCACCCATGACTACGATGAAAATTAGTGAATTACATTTTCTATGTCATGGCTAACGTTTGCCAAGTCGTTGTTAATGTTAACCAAGTATTTGCGATTCCAGGATTTTAAAACATTATCACGCGGTAAATACCTAGTTTTAGAGATATACATCATCCTTTTTTATAGGTAATTGGCGCTGCATTAGGATAGGTCGTGTGCCCTGTATTCGGACTATTGGTACTTTGATCTAACTTGCGGCGATTTATACAATTGTTTAGTAATTTTATTGCGTCGTAGGCTCTTCTTGCAGTTTGACAGCTTGCAAGGCGAAGGAGAAGGTAAATGGTGTGACCCATTTCCACTCGTTTTGTAGGAAATTGTAACACATTCCACAAACCGACTCCACGTGACAGCCGTCTGTAAATATAAAGTTACCTGCCTTTAGTTATAAATTATAATATTATGTTGTTTGTAAACCAATTTCAAAAACACGATAAGGTACATGTCAGACCGGCATGCTCAGTGTAGTGTTCCGTTATTGTTACTTACTACAAACACAAAAAAATATCTCCAAGAACAACAAGTATGAACTAGTTTTGTTTTTTAAGTTATTGGGTATCATTTTAGTGTCCAGTTATTCAAGATCCAATAAAGTGTAAATAGTCGTGATAGTTTATCTTTTAAAACTGAGCAAATTTTTATTATTTACGTAGATAGGGATACGTATTTGAATACTAAGCATTTTATACAGGTTGTATTTGTTTACATTTACTTAGCTAAATGCTATTTATTCAAATAAATAATGACTAAATACTTATAACGATTTACGAAACAAAAATGTTTAATATACTTGACCCTTGAAAAAACAAAGATATCTGCGGAAAACCACTGCATTCAATGAAAAATCTGCTTGAAGTTAGAATTGAGAAGCGTTGCTTGCCGTCCTTTTAGTCTGAATTATTTTTACTGCCAATCAGTAATTAACTACCTTAACTATCGTAAGAGTGCTGTATTATCACTTTATCACGCAGTTCATGCCGTGCGTTGCTCTTCCAAAAATTGGAGCACGACCCGGCCGATTTATATTTAAAGAAAAAACAAGATTTGACAAAAAAGCACCCGGGCGACGCCGGGCATGAACAGTTAATAATAAAAAAAAATCTCTTTGCAGACTAACAAAATAGATTTATCGTTTTTACATTTGCATGTTGCAGTGTTGCAGGGCGTTACCATGACATGGCTTAGCTATTTAGTTTACGGCGAGAGAAAGAGACAGAGCCAAGTAACTGCTATAGCTCTGTCCCTTACACTCATCCTAAACTGAATTGCTTGGGCAGGTCACGGTAACCCCCCTGTATTTTACACCCCTAGTTTGAATTTGACAGTATAAGGTAATTGTATTTTTTTTCTCTTGCACACATTATGAAATATATGTTTTCATTAGGTTTTTTTTTAGTTTGGATAAGCTAAGGAAACTCGTGAGCGGCAGAGAAGGTATTTAGTCGCAAAAAAAGATAACATCCGACGGTGCATTATGGAAAAGTAATAAAAAAAGAAATAAGTAGGTATAAAGTCAAGCAGTGTTATCGTTGAGGAGATCCAGAGGGTTTTTATCGCGTGACTAGAAATGGATAAACCACGCGTCACTTTCTGTCAAGTACAGTGCGAGAGTGATGGATGCTTTATCCACCGCGATAGTTGCCTTCTCCCAAGTGTCGTGATTATTTACTGAGTACCTTTGAGAGAGTCTTTGGGATACTGTAGAATCGAACTACAAAAGCTATTTTGTACACCTTTTTCATTGCTTATTAATGTAACTTAAAACATAAAACGAAATATAATTGAAACATACTTCTCTCTAACATGAATGTCAATTCATTCGGTGAAATGAACTTTTCATACTGATGTGTCCCTCTAGGTATCGCGTTAAGGACATACTCCGCAAAGAAAATTGAGGAGAATTGAGATATCCTCGTTCTCGAAGGGGTGGTGAAGAATATTCGACCTCCTGGCTTTAGAACTTGTATACAGGATTCAATGAACAACTCCTTTTTGTCGTTGTCTACGTGCTCTATGACTTCTGAGGCTACAACACCGTCGTAAACATTCTCGTTGCGTATCGCGTGTTGCTGTTGATGTGAAAATAAAATTAGAATTGTTTAAGATCATTGGGGCACCAATACCGGCTTAAAAAAATATTTTATATGTGACCTGCCCTC